>VZTD01004606.1:64999-226820 GCA_013397725.1 Rhagologus leucostigma | reverse complement strand
ATGAACAAAGGGCTGCAGAACCTGCCCTGTGATGAAAGACAGAGGGAGTTAGGCCTTTTATCCCTGAAGAAGAGAAGGATCGGAAGGGACCTCATCACAGTATTCCAGTACTTAGAAGGTGGCTACAAAGAACACAGATGCTCTCACATCACAAGGAGTCACATGGTAAAGACAAGGGGCAAAAGGTACAAGTTGCACCAGAAGACATTTCCTTGACATAAGGAAGACATTTTTTTACAATGGGAACAATCCTTCATCGGAACAACCTCACCAGGAACCAGTAGAGTCCTCATCACTGTAGATTTTCAAGATGCATTTGGGGAGGATGCTAGATAATCTCATCTAGTTTCCCTTTCCCATGAAAAAATGGACCTGATATTCTTTTGAGGTCTCTTACAATTGCGTTGTTCTGTGGTTTTTTTCATTAATGGCCACGTAATTTTTCATTTATCTTTCTCTCAAAACAGAAGGGTTGTCTTCAGGGCTCTAATTATTGTTGTTGATGTCTGCTCTAGCGCATGTCAGAATTTCTCCATGGAAACAGGATATATGAGGAATCTGAAGTAAAAAAAAAAGAAAGATTTAATTGTAGGTATCAGCTGGGAAGTGCTTCAAGCAATGATTATTCTGTCAGCTTTCAGCTAATTGCTCAGTATAACTGCCTGTTAGAAAAATTCTGATCATATTTAAAAGCAAACATAAATTATTTTCTTGAGAAAGAACAAATAACACAGACTTGATTGTGATGTCATTTATATCAGCTTTTTATACACAGGCTGTTGGAGCTGGGTCTGGTTACAGTTAATTTCGGAATATCCGAAGTTGTTCTGTTGATCTGCAAGACTTCCTTCAGATTACATACAATGAGATCAGGATCTAGATCCTTCATTTTAATGGGCAACACCTAATTTAGAGCAGCATGAAATTACAGTCAGACCTGGAATATGAAGAAATAGTGGAGTGACACTTTTAAGATATAGAAGATTATAATATATTGAGAATTGGGTGTCCAGTACACAGGGTGGAATATGAAAAATGAAGGTTTATTTTCATGCTCACACCTGAAATGCAAATGTGTAACAGATGTTTAGCTATCTCCTTTCGTGCTATCAACCTCGCATAGATCACAGCACACAAATATGTAACATCATAATCTAACTGATGGAAAGCCTGTGTTATACAAGTGACTGTAAGGAGGTCTCTGTAAGTATAACTCTTTTAATTTGAGCCCTTGAAGTTGGGTCTTCCCTTAGAGCAGGCCCAAAACACCTATGGCTGAGAAATAACTCACTGCAAAGTATCCTAATAATAACCTGTAAATCCCTAGTGCACTCAAAATACAAGGCTTCAGTGAATTACAAACCTATTTATACAGGGCATGAGTTTACATTTGCACATTTATGTATCTCAAATTGCACATATTTATGTGCATGTGTACATATTTCATTTCCACCTATTCATACTAGACCAACGTTGCTGTTTTTTCATTATACTTCAGCTGAATCCCCTGTTACCTCAATTTTTTGGTGTAACATGATTTTCTTACAGTAGGACACACTGGATTAGGAATAGAAGAAAATGTACAGCATTGGATTACAAGAATTATTTATTCTGTGTCTAGAGTAAGGCAGAGTAAGGCTGCTAAGTTTCTTCTTTCATTGTTCCATGCAAGAAGATCCCTAGTGTATTTGTGTCCTGAGATACACTCCTACATGGAACTTAGAAAATACTAGTACCGCTCTTCTTCAGAAGGGGGTAGTCCATTATTAAATAAGGCATTAAAAGCCTTCAGAAAAGTATTTTTAAAGCCTCCGGGCTGCTATGTGGTGTTCTTTTCATGTTCTTTAGATTTTTGCAATCCCTTCCTGTCTTAGCCTCCCAGTAAAATGAAAGATTGACATTATTCTGTGAGGTTTAGGTAATCTATTGATCTGTGATCTCTTACAGTGAAATCATGCAAGAGCCTTCACTGGCCAGAAGCTCATGTGATAAAATCAGGTACAGAAGAGGCCCCAACATATGGTGCTGGAAGCACCACCTGGACAAAGGCAGTAATTTATTGCAGAAAGAAAATATTCCCACTTTCAGAACTAGGTGACACAAATAACAGAAGCAGAGGTCACGAAAACCAGTTGTCACAGGGACAGACGATGAAAAAACCCATCACAAAGCAGAGAACTTCCATTAAGTAACCTGAAAGAGGAAAGGCCGTGGCACGGCTCTGGGATCCAACCAAAGCATCCTTTTTCTGCACACGTCTTTTTGACTTCAGCAGCTTTTGGATACATTGTATTTTGAGCAGGGAGGAAATTCAGAGCAATTTTGTACTACGCAGTTGTGCTCCCTGCAATCCAGAAGGGCTAACCCCAGCATTAGATTACCAGATGCACAGGGGTTCACTAATCCGTTAGCTATTACATCTGCATTCCAGGGTTTTCATAAGAAATGCTACAGCTGTGAATCTCTGACTTGTCTCCTAAAGCGATGACTGACTTCAGAGATTATCACTCCCTTTTCCCTTAAAACAGGATGGAGTTTCCCCTGTGGCTGCATGCTGCTGGAAGGGATTCTGGATAACCTCTGACTGCTTAATCCTTGCAGACCTTGGGAGCAATGCAAGTGTGGGTGGTGAACGAAGGGAAAAGTTTTCCTACTGAATTCTGAGAATTCTTACCCTTCAGGTGCTCCCTCTTTTCCAAGAGTGTCAGTGATTTGCTGTCAAAATGTTCAGGACACATTGAAGAAAAGTATTTTCCCTAGGCTGACATAAACCCTGTGTCTCAGAGGTGCATAAACAAGTCTGAAAAGGCTGGAGGAAGAAGGCAACCTTCATGCAGACCTTTTTAGATAAAAGAGCAACTTCATTTATGAAGTTATTCTAACAAATTGCTTATATTCCAAAAATGTGCTAAGGGTATGAATAGTGAGGAAGTGAGTTAAAATTAAATTTGGAGATAATAAATAGCATTTCATAGAATCATTGAATCACAGAATATGCTGAGTTTTATCACTGAGTCCCTGCACAGCACCATCCCCAAGAATCTCACCATATGCCTGAGAGCATTGTCTAAACACTTCTTGGACTCTGTCAGGCTGATGCTGTGACCACTTCCCTGGGGAGCCTGTTCCAGTGCGCAACCACCCTCTGGGTGAAAAACCTTCTCCTGCTATCCAGCCTAAACCTCCCTTGACTCAGCTTCATGCTGTTTCCTCGAGTCCTGTCTCTGGTCATATTTCAAGGCAATGCATGCAAAAATAGTGCTTAAGGTTCAAGAAATCAAACTTGTGTGAAACTCTACAAACAGACATTAGCGAAGAAATTTTACTGAAAGGGATACTGTCCTGGGTTGCAGTGTATTCTATTACCATCTTTATGAGCTGTTAAAACCAGGTGTAGCAATATTCCCTGCCTCCTCCCTCCAGACTATCTCCTGTTAAGGGCCCATCAATGCCTTCCCTCATGACTCACCATCCCATTGTGAGATGCTCCACCCAGGGGGAAGGAGCCAAGCATTCTCACCTGGATATAATCTGGGGTTTGGAACAGCACAGGTAGCCTTTTCCACTGGATTCCCAGAAGGCAAAAGCTACACAACCACCACTGGACTTTCTGAGGAGGACCACACTTTTTTCTACAAGATCACTACTTCAACAGAACCACTTCAACGAGAACTGCAGCTATCACCTAATCAGACTGCTACCACCAGCCTGCCCGGCAGGATGTCAGGTCGTACCCTGGCTCTGTCAGGTTAAACCAGTGTTTCTGTACTATTGCTTTGTTATATATATATATTAGTAAAAGAACTGTTATTCCTATTCCTCATATCTTTGCCTGAAAGCCCCTCAATTTCGAATTTATAATAATTCGGAGGGAAGGGGGTTACATTTTCCATTCCAAGGGAGGCTCCTGCCTTCCTTAGTAGACATTTGTCTTTCAAACCAAGACAGATACCCAAACCACAACATTTAAATTGATTCTCCCCTCTCTACCCTTAATCTTTGCCTTTTGGTCTTAAAAAAGGAATTTATAGAAAGTCTTCAAGCTTTTCTCAGATCTCGATTTGAGATAATGCAGGTAAAGATAGTTTAACTCTCTCTGAAAATTATGATCTCTGCTCTCTCAAACACTAAGGAAAGGCAAAAATAGGTAACATGTCTCCAGCTGAACTCCTTCCTTCTGACGAAACACAAAGCAGAAATGCATGCTGAGAATTTGCTCAAAGCCAAATGACTTACATTCAAACCCGAGTGTCTATAACAGGTTGTATTTCTTCTGGAAGACCACAGCAGGCCAGGTTAAGTCTGGCCGTCAGAGCAAGGACTCAGTTTTGGCTTTTTACCATACATCCATACTGAATGAGTGCAGAATCACGAGGTGAAGGCATCTGAGCTCAGAAGCGCTCTGCATTTCAGCCCTGGGTACAATCCATCTTGAAAATGAATATAAGGCCAATGACTATGAAAACACTCATGTATTATCCTTGAACCTGTACCAGTGAATATCTCACTTTATAAAAATTGCTTTTCATCTGGGACCTTCTGAATCATTGGCAAATGTTTTAGCATTTAATCTTCCCATCAAGATTATCCCTTGGTCTTGAAAGTTCTGGCACTGCTTTCTACTGTAATGTTTCCTTGTTCCTTGTCGGGGAAGGAGGCAGAAGAAAACAACAGGAGAGAGTGGACTAATTTTTAATTTGGGCATAGTTAAAGTGCAATTTCTGGGCATTATAGCAGGCAAGTAAGTGTCAAAACAGACACACTGAAAACAAGTGCTAAGGTTGTTTGATGATCGTGTAACAAGTGTGAAGAGAATTACCCTCCCAAAGCAACATCATTTATTTCAAAGGTGAACTCAGCAATTCAACATTATGTCTTATATGTGTAAATATTTTGGCTCAGTTTGTATCAGTTTTAGCTATATTGGCTAAAGATCCTTTTAGCACGTATCATATCACATGAATTCAACAGGATGAAGAAACTTCTGTGGCTCCTGCCCATAACACATTTTCCAGAGGAGTAGAAGGTAGCATCTCTTTGTTTAGACTCAGTTACCAACTATATTTGTTCCTGTTAGCTTATGTTATTTCTCAAAAATCTAAGACCTGTCTAGGAAGAATAAAGAGATTCTATTTTTCCAAGAGCTACCATCTGTGTTGGATTTAAGGAGCTTGTGAAAACCTACTGTCAAATGAAGTTGCATACTTTCAGTGCTGAAGGATGAAGAAAAATTACTTAGAGCAGCATATATTAGTTTAGAGCAGTTTATGTCAGTTTATTACTACATAAAATATTCAGGCTATTTCCTCTTGCTTAATTGGCATACTAGATGAAATAAGGACACAGGCTGAAGAGATAAGGTGTGACCATGGAAGAAAATTTCATAACAATACCAAAATGTTAAGTTAGAACAGATGTTGCAAAGTTTAAATGCCAAAGATTCAAAATTTTCAGGAACATGTGTATGGGATACTTGCAGCTCCATGGTTAGCTATCAATCTACAATCTACATAGCCTAATTTTCAAAGCTGCTGACTATTCAGTTTCTCTGGGTGCTCTAGAGCTTATGTATAGATACAAACAAAGCTTGCAAATTATACTAACTTCTAATATTTTTACCCACACTGCAGGAGGGGTGTCCCATTACAAGCATTTTCAAAAGCCTTATTAGTACAAATTGGACACGCATTTTATCTACTTATTAATATGAAACTGTATTGATTGGTCTCCAAATAGTTTGTTAATAGATCAATGCTCAAGCAAGGTATCAGAAACTGCAGTAACAGCAACTTCTAAAGCATAAATACCGAGAGGCTACATTTCTTGCTGTCAACTTTATATCAGTCTGTTCTGCTACTTCAGAGACTGTGGATCAAGTGAGATGAGGGCACAAAGGAAGCAAATGCTTCTCCTCTACCAAAACACCAATGTGGGACAGAATAGGAAAAAGAAAAATATAGTCTATGGTATTGGGCAAAATGGAGCAAACATAACCTCGATGCATACAGAACTTTTTATACTGGACGGAAATAAAGTAATTGCACTGTAGGTGCCCTGAGTTAACAGATATAGGAAGTTAACCGGGTGTAAAATAAAGAGAGACAACTTAGAGGAGGAAGAAACTCATCTCAGAGAGTGGTTTTAATTGCTTTGTAGTTCCAACAGTGGCTAGTGTTTATATTGTAAATCCTCAAAGTTTACTTTATTTCAGTCTTTTTTAACTTTCCACTTTTTGATTGCTTTATTGAAGAGGGGATTATGTCACATTTTATCAGTTGTGAAGGTGTAAACAAGTAGCTGGGAATGTGCTTGTTTAAAAAATTTCTGTTTAATGCAAGAAAGGAGATATTACAGGTTTTGATATGATTCTCCTTGCAGATGCTTGATTGCCTCACCTTTTACTGTTGAACCATTTATTTTATGAAACTTTAGGGATTGTTCAGAGTAAAAGAACATTTTGATACAGATTTGAACTCTCAGCTCACGCTGTAAACTGTTCTTTATGTTCTCTGATCTGGTTCTCACTCACTTGACCCTTATAATGATTTCATTAGCCTTGGTGAGATATTAATGAGATTTAGAGCAGATGGCTGTCACTGCGTTATCATTGCTCACGTTGTCCAACCATGAGTCTTTTCTCTTTCCATGTCCATACACATACCTGCACAGCATTTCATATGACAAATGCCATTGACTGACCAGAAAAAGGCTTTTGCAATTTCTGGTCTTCATCCTGCAACTACATCTGACTAGGAGTCTCACCTGACCTACTGACATCAGAAAAGCAAAAAAAAAAAAGCAGTAATGAGTCACTGTTCTGTCTGTGCCCAAACAGCATCCTGTGCAAGGGCAGGAGGGAGAAGCCGTACTGTGCCATGTGTCTTCCCACCTCCTGCTCTCACACAACCCTGGCCTCAGGATGGCCTCACCTGGGACTACCACAGGCTCTGAGTCACCAAGATCACACCACCTAAATGGCACTGGATTGTGGCTGTCGTCATGCCCACATCCAACCTCCGCCCTCATCCACTCTTCTTTGTCTAAAACCAATGCTGGAAAAGAAGCAAGAGCAGCACATGAGTGGCCACACAAGACAGATCAGATTGCTCTATAATAAATAATAACAAATTGCTCTAACAGATCCAAAGCAGAGTACAGTTGTTCCAAAAGAAATGCAAAAAGCATATAAAATTGTTTTTCAATTACTGATGTGTTGGATTAAGACCTGTAGTTCTTACGGAGAAGGAGAGGATTCACTTAGGACAATAATACTAAACTTCATTCTGGAAAAAATTCCATTCATTTTATCTGATCAGTTTATTTTTCAGTTCAGGATAAACATATTCATTTACAGCAGCACAGCAGCAACAGAAACAATGCCTAGCATTATTTTTCCTACACCTGTCAACATCTCCCCCTTCAAAAAATACTTAAAAACATATATGTGATTTTACTGTAGCTACAAACAAGCTAAAGAGTCGTATTTATATTGTCTAAAAGTAACTGTGTATATGCAAGCCCACATATTAGTCTGGATAAATGGATGAAATTTTTTACCATTCTACCTAAAAGTAAAGCATAAATATAGAGGCTAAGACAGAAAAGAAGGCAGAGGAATTCTTAAGGCATTCACAGGCCCTCGAATAAACATTTAACTGCAGTGTAAAACAATTTGGGATGAAAGCAAGGCAGATAAGGGAAGTCTTCTACTTTTAGCAGCCGTTTGTTTTTCACTTCAATAAAAAGTTATCCCCCAGACTAGGCCAGACCCCCACAGCAGTTTGTGGGATGGCTGTTGTTGAATATTCTTCACTCTGATGGCTGTGATGGTGCCAGAAACCCTCATGGAAAAATTCCTTGTAGGAGGTGCAGCTCAAGGCCTTAAAGCAATATAATCCACTCTGGATTCCTTCAGGTTTTAAAGTATGCAAGTGACTTCATAATCACTAAATCTATGCTTTGGCAGGTATTTTTTCAAGTACTCCTGCATCTTTGCAGTTCAAACTGAAACACAAACATTCTTAGAGAGACCAGAAAATATTTGCCAAAAATTCTAATGCGAGTGTTAAAACAGCTCTGAACAGATTAAACACTTAGCTGCTTTACTCTTAGGCCAATGAAATTACCCTAGTGCTTGACTTTTATCTTCCAGATTAAAAATTCAAAGGAGAAAGAAAAATCAGATAAGATACTGAAATTATTTGGGATCTTCATTACTGAAAGAAATTATGTTTATTGGATTTCCAAACTGTTCAAATTCTATCACATTTCTGTAAGTAGAGAACATGAAGAATTTATCCATCTATAACAAACCCTGCTCAGTGCAGAAGATAAACAAAAGATTTATCTGTATTATTCTCAACTTCACAAAAGATCATTAAAAAAGCTTCCAAAAAGAGTCACAATTGTAAGCAAAAGTAAAAGCTTGAATCCATTACAATTTAAATCAGCTCTTGCTGATGTAAAATTTTCTGATTTCCTAAGCTTCCGTGGCTCTATATGACACATTGGTGCTGTGTAAGGATGGCATAGCTTTGTGGGAAAATAAACAGGATATGTAGATTTTACTTAAACATTATTGTCAAATACTCTATAATAATAACATACATACACTTGATTGTAAGTGTTCAAGTGGAGGAAATTAATTGCTTCAAATTGCTGAAAGATAGAAGTTATGTCAGAAATTAAGAGCCTGACTGGGTAACGCCAGTAATCCTCCTCATTCCTAACAGACTGAGGCAGACTCTTTTGGTCAGTAGTGAGAACAACAGACTTTTAGATATAGTGAGCTTCTAGAATTGCTTTAGCAATTCCACTGATACCAAAAGAATAACATCAATAATGTACCCTGCCTAAATACAAGATGCCAAACTTCCCCCACCCCCATTGAAGACTATTTTCAGAATTACACATGCTTTTACAGACATCTGCCTTCAGTGTAGCCTTCCTTGGCTGGCAGTCAAAAAACTGTACAGTTTGGTCCAAAAAATGGTCCCTGTACAGCCGGTGTTGTGTGTTGTAAACCAGCTATAGTACTGAATCCTCATAAGGGTAAGGAACATAACATTGGAGCATCACTGGTTGGAGGTTGGTGGAAGCAGCACAGCGGGATGGGAACTGACTTATGGCTATGAATGGTGACACACACCCTGAAGCTGAACAAGGAGTGAAGTCACAGCTTTCCAGGAAGCATAATAGGTAAAAAAAATCTTAGTTTGCCGCTTATGTGACATGTGGTGAGAGTGAGATCTGCCATGCCTACTTGTGCAGAGGTCTGGATTCTGGCAAGCATTTGCCTACATCCTACCCAGTCTGGGATGAAGGTGGTTTGCAAAACTGGTTACTAAAGCATGACTTGGAAGCTTGATTCCTCTTGGAATCCAGAAATCTCCTCTTGACCATGGCTGATAGCAACTCAATGGACATCCTGGCTTGAAATGGCCATGAAGGTTTTTTGCCAATTTTTTAGTAGGTAACGTTACGGAAGCAAGATCTCCAAAGCCATCTGATTATAGCAGGGGTGCCAGGACAGTCAGCCTGATGCAGTTTAAAGTTTACACTTGGCAGCTAATAAAAGCAATTGGCCATCTCTGACATCAGATGTTTCCTTAAGGGTATATAAACAAGCTTTTAGCAGAGTCATCCAGTTCAGCCTCGTCAGTTTTCTTGCATGTGACAAAACCAGATGTGACAAAAATAACATAGCAAATCACTCACTCAGGAGCCTACACTACCAAATTACGTAGAATAGAAATATGAATTTCTCTACGTAAAATTAGGAAAAGGTCAGTGCATAGTAAGTGTCTCTTAAATGCATTTAAAATCAGAAAGGTCTCATTTTAATGTGTGGTGGTGTTTTGGTATTTCTTGGCATAGCTACATTGTCAAAGGACTTTTAGGTAGCTATCATCCACTTAGACGGATTTCCCACTTAAACAGATGACAACTAGAAAATAGTTATTCTCACCTTTCCTATTATTGACTCTATGAATATTGACTGAAATAATTAGGTTTAGTGGTGTTTCAAGAACAAACTGATCCTTTCTGCATTAATCTCTTGCCAACACTTTGATGTTCTAGAATTCACATGAATTCACATCTCAACTGGCCTGAGGCTGTTACTTAAAAAAACCCCAACCAACCAACCAACCACAAAAATTACCAAACTTACATGAGAACCTAAGGCTTATGATTTGAATAATGAGCCACTTACTGTGATCATCTGAAAACAAAGCTTGCTTAGTGTTCCTGATATCTGATTTTCAGTTTAAAGCCAAAACTTTCCATATTCTGTCTCCAAGAGAATTTGTTAGAGAAAGCTCCTATTTAATTTTTACATTGTGTTTATGATAGATAATATCTTCTTCTGTAATCTGCAGCTAATAATCAGGATATTTTACTATGCTTTTGACACTTGAAATGAAGAACTTTTTGATTAGTAGACCCTAGGAACTCTATGTGATCTCAGGATTATTTTTCAGGAACTCTTCAACAAGGTGTCTTTCGAGCCTGTCCCCAGTTATATCACTGCTTTCTGTCAGTCATGCACGAATGTGCTAGCGGAATTTCCTCTTGAATCTCGGCACTTCCAAATTAAATGGAATTGGGATTTCAGCTTTTTCAAAGCTTAGATATATGTATTGACAATGGTCTTGCATTACAAAAAATATTTTGATAAATTCACCTTTTAATGATTATTATAGAAAAATACATCAAAGCCTGGAGAATTCCACGTCTGTTTTTCTTACTTTTTAAAAAAACTTCAACTGCCAGGGACATGTCTAGTTTTATCCAGAAATTTTTGACGTCAGAACCATAAGCTCTAAAAACCCCACTCAGTTGTTCATTGATAACATCACAGACATTGCTAAAACACATTCCATTCATTTCCACCATTTGTCAGTGGCATTTCAATGGCATCCATATGAGTGCTTCTAATCCATCAAAATTCTTTGGAATGTAAACTGTTCCACTTCAAATAGAAAGCCTGCAGAACTAAGGTCTACAGTTATGTGTTTCCCAGAATTTCAGTCTGCCTCTAGACACAAAAGTAAGGTATTCTAACAGAGAAAGAGGGTTTTTTTCTGGTATTTTTTTAATATTTACCAATAACTTTCTGCACTCCAAGGAGAAAATTACTCAAAGACAAGGAGAAAAAGACAAATATTGAAAAATTAGTACTATGCAAACCATCCAATCACTTTATTGTGAGGCATATCTAAGCTATAGATGCTTTAAGGTATTCAAAATTAGTCAAGATTATCCATATGATTTTTTGGTGTTATTTGTTACAACTGTCTTAAAAATATTACTTTACTGTTGCTGAAAGAAATGGTGTCGTACCAAATTTTATAACATCAAACGCCCATTTTCCTTGCTTTTTCACTATTCCTGCGCCAAAATGAAAGTATTATGCCAAGTGCATGCTTGCTGACTATGTTTGGGGATATGGTATCCTCTGCTAAGATATGATATGTTTTTGTGTTCTAGAGTAGTTCCTGTATATTAAAATATATGTGTTTTTTGTGTTACCACCATATACAGTGACGATGTATGGATAAATACATGAGTTCAAATCCCTGGGAAAAGATGTAGCTTTTAAAACTATCGGTGAGTGAAAGGTCTTCACTCAAGAATGCTAACCCATTTCTAAATATACTGGGCTCCTTTGAACAGTTGCTAAGGATTCTGTACCCAAGAATGAAGACAAAACTAAACCATTTTGACTGCTATTTTTAGAAACGCAAAAGGACAGCCGCTCTTCAACAGATAAAGTAGAGCTAAACACAGCTTTTGGTATCCCGTTCAACCAGGTATATGGCAATTTGTCAGACTGCATCGAGTACCTTCAAATCTCTCAGTGAAATTAATGCTATTAGCACTTTACTCTCTTATCTCTCCTCACCCACTCCCATACAAAGATACTCTCCAACAAAGTCTTCTGTCACCAAGGAAAAATTAGGATATTTCACCACTGGTAAGCAGAGTGACCTGGGGGATATTTAGGACAATAAAATAATGCTGCCACAGCAATCTGAATGAAGACACCTGAGATATATTGACTGGGTTTCTAAGCATCATACACTGGAATAATCAACATGAATGAGAAAACAGGTCTCATCTCTCCAGTAGTTCCTAAGTCTGGTAAAGTTTTCAGTGTTCCCAAACAGAAAACATTTCCTTTTCAACAAAGATTGTGGAAATATTTAGCTATGAAATCATGCCTCTTGAAGAACACATATCATCTGCTTCTAACTTTGAATATGGAGCTGCTCTGTAGATTGAAAGGATTTACCTTTTGAGTCTAACGAGTTTTGCAGCACATACAGAAAAATAAAACAGAGGCTGTACCTTCCTTACAAAATAGTGTCAGGTATATGATTGAATTCACAACCTCAAATACACTGCTTTTCCTGAAACTGCCTTTAAGTGTGGAGCTGCTGCCTATAAAATATTCAACAGCAAGATTGAAGGGCAGTTCCTCAATTTCACAAAAGCAGAAAAAGCAAAGGATAGCTGGGGTTTATTTCGGCTTTGTATGCTTTGTGGGTGGGGTTTGGAGGTAAGTCTCTGCAGCACAGCATAGGTGTGGTTAATTGTACTGGTTGCAGTAGCCTTCTGTGGCAGCGTCCTGGAGGTCTCCAAGTTCATCTGCTTAATGAATGTTCATATCCTACCACTCAGAGTACAAAGCGGTTAACCACAAAGTAGTACCCCTCCATAATTGGCTCTGCTTTCACTAAGTTCATATTTATAAGAACTGTTGCAGTTTATGAATGGTATTTTCCAATTCACTGCCCCCACTGAGACCCTCCCAAACCACACAGCCACTTTCTCACCTCCTTCACTCCCCTCCCCTTTCTCACTGGGGCAGGATGGGGTTGGGAATTGGAGGCACAAAAGGTGAAGATCACAGGTTAAGATAAGAACAATTTGGGGGAAACTGCAATGAGATAAGAAAACAAACAGTAACAGCAACAATATTAATTGTAAAAGTATACAAAAGAGAGGGTCATTCACATGCAAAAATGGTCACCACAGACCCTGAGATAATGAACAATGGTGGACAGTCTCTCCCCTGCTTGACACATTTTTTCTACTGGAAGCCCTGCCCTTCTTCTCCAAAGCCAGAGACCCCTCGACCCCAACAACGATGTGAGGTGGTATAGAATGATATCTGGGTCCTGGTTATGTGCCCTCAGACATGTTCCTCTCCCAGCTACTGTAAAAAAATCAACCCTGTCCAGGCCAAAACACACAAACTCGGAGTCACCTCCTATATTTCAGTATTGCTTTAGATAGTGTGTTTTCAAGTCCCTATATGCCTAAGAAGTTATGTTACTCAAAATACTGAACTTGAATTGCTCACTTTTGAAAAAAGCTGTGTGAAAATAAAATTGCAGCAGAAGTAAAGTCTGAATTCAGTTTTTAAGTGCAAAATGTCACCATTATTTCAACGCTGTTTGTAGAGATTTTAGTGTAAAAATAAATGCAGTATTGGAAGGTACATCTATTTCTGTAGTAACTATATTGCAACTTATTGGTGACTCATGATGTCTTCATTTTATTTCATGTTCTATTTTTATTAAAATATCTTGCTAATGATTCCTTCATAGGTGAGTGTGAAGACCTTTGGTTTGTTACGTTATGAACCTGAAAGAATCCTAAGCTTTGTCATGGTACTGTCACCTACTCAGTATCCCATACTGCAAGTGTCCAAGGATATTTTTAAATCATCTGCTTCCTGACAAAAAAGAAAAATCCCAGTGGTTCACCAACATGCCTGCAGCTTGGTCTGGTAAAATGGTGGCATGGTATCACTTTGTTTTGGTGTTATTCTCTACTATAATACTGGAGTACTTTCTGAATGCACCAGTCCATGTCCTCCCGGAACCTGCAGTCAAAACTTGGGAGTAAGGGCTAATAAACTCAACTATTAGTTTATTTAATTATTAATTAGTTTATTTGATAAAAATCAATACATCCCTTGCAAAGGAGGACAAATATTTTATCCAAATCATTTATCCACCCCCCTCAAAGGTGAGTTGAGGTATCATTAGATACATAGATGGAATGAATGTCACATAAACAAATGCTCTTACTTCTGAAAAAAAAAAGAGGGTGTGACCTATTGAAAAGGCTTCACGTTTTCCTAAGCTTCCTTATCAGACATAATTACTCATTTCCTCTGTTGATCTTTTGTCAAAAAATTCCTTATAGCTTCTCTTTGACAGAATCCAGATCTACTCAGTTTCTCAGGACTTTTCCTATTTGTTGTCCATCCAGAGAAGAGAACCAGGGCATCCCAATTTAGGAAACCAATCAGAGTAAACAGTTTGCAGGAAGGAATGTTTTATGCAGGACAAAGGGCTTCTGATTGGTAATGCCTTTACCTTTCAACTACAAAAATACATTTCAAGAGAAGTCAAAATTTTACAAATGAGGAATCAATTATGGCAGACTGATAATAACAGGTGATTATTCTACTTCAGACATCAAATGCATGCCCTACAATATATGACAGTAAGGAATCACAACAGGATTTTAAAATTCAAAACAATATCACCTTTTACATACTCTAGAATGTCCATGAGAAACTGCAGATATATTCTTACACAAAAAATGCTGACAGATTAATGTTACGGCTTACATCTGAAATCTGACGGGAAAAAACCTGAGCACTTCACTCTTTTGCCACTAGGTGGTTAGCGGTAGGATTTGTGATTCTCTCACTATGAGTTCATATCTATGTCTAAGGCATGATATCAACCTGAGCAAACATCTACTTAGAATATCAATCAACATACCTGAAAATACATTTCCTATGACACTGTTTGTAAAACCTAAGCTAAAAGAATATTTGTGGAGGGTCTAAGAGCGAAGAGGAACAAAGCTAACACTGCAACATTCAGTTGCAGTGTTAGCAGAATTCCGCCACCATACTTTCACCATTCACAAGAACTTCTGAGGTTTTAAGCCCAAGGTTATCCACATTTCTTCTAGAGGGGGCATATCTCATGCGAAAAACTTCCTGCCAGTTTGGAAGGAGACAGAGCCGAAGTATGTCATTGCTTCAAGAAGCATATAAAGGTTTCAGGTGTAGAATTTCTTATTAAAACGCTGGAATGCAGGTGTAATAGCTGGTGGATTAGTGATCTGAGCATCTGGTAATCTAATGATGGGGTTAGGCCTTTATGGATTGCTGCGAGCACAATGGCAGCACAGAGGTGCTCTGCATGTCCTCCCTTTTCATAAAGCCACAATGTTTGTATAAAAATGGCAAATCACCCCATTGGCTGATTTGCAAGTTTACTCCTATTTAATTCTGTAAGGCCTTTTAACCTGCCTGCTGGGATGCTTTGCACTAGTTCCAACTTCCAGAGGAACTTCAAGGTTAACTCCATGTGGAGGATATTACAATAGTACTATGGGGAAACAGATGCTCAAAGCCCGGAACATCAACCTGGAAAAACAATTTTGTTTTTCTTCTTTCTGTAGAATTGCAGATTGGAGCCTTTATCCTCATGAGTTGACTTCTCACTGCAGCTTTTCTGGAAGGTGCCCTTCTTCCACCATGGAGAGCTGAAAGACGCTGAAGTGGATTTGTCTTTATTGTTCAGGCAAGGTCTGCCTGATCCATGCAGTGCTGCTGGCAGGGAAGCTCCTGTCTTCCAAATGGCACCAGTATAAAGTTTGTCAGGGAGCACTAGGTTAACAACGCTGTCATTTCAAGTGGGACTTACTGGCTGCTCCCTGGAGACTAGCATCAGTGCAGACTCCCTGAGGGTGCAGGACATGCAGGACAGAACCAGCAGCCAGGGCTGTCCCACCACCCCAGCCAGGGAGCAGAAGGGCAGCCCTAGCTCAAGACACAGGTAAAAATCAGCTCCTGGAGGACAGGAGGGGCATCTGGAAGCCCCTGGCACTAGAGGAACACAGTTGTCCTATGAGCTGGTCCCAAGTCCCAGTGGCCAAAACTCCTGGAGAGGCATGATATTTCCAGGCCCTGACATAAAGCACAAGAGGTATAAAATCCATGGGCCCAGTCTTTTCATTGAACGCCAGAAAGAGTGGCATCCCAATCCTCAGTTCAAACTTCCTCTAAAAATCCATTTATATTTCAAAAATTATTCTGTGTGCTTGCATGCAGATTTTAAGTATCATGACATTACCAGTCAGACTCTAGACTTCTTGGGAAGTACTTTGTCATCTTTGATATTAATCAGAACATGCTTTGTTTTGGGCTAGATACTAAATCAATAAGGAAGCCAATTTCTTTCTAAATGTTTAGGATCTTTGTAATTTTGAATGTTCCAAGAAAAAAAGAAGTGCTTTTGAATCCCCAACCTGCTTTTCCTTTTTTCACTCATTTGTCAGAAATATAATAAGCAGAAAAGGAACAAGGAATAGTTTGTAAGGCTTTAAGCTTTCAGAATCATAACTTGCCTTACTGTGTCCTGCCCATTACAAAAAGATTGAAAAAGAAATTGCTGCCTTTGGCTTCAACGCAGTTAGGACAAAATTAAATGTGGAGACATGAGAGAGTCTTGTACTCATACCCACATGCGAAAGCTCACAAACCCTAGTAGTCAGGAAGTGAAAACCTTGGACTGCTGCCTAAGGAGTGTACATAAAGACCTTGAGTACAGATCATCATCTTGAGTGTCCTAAATACAGACAAGATTCCAAATACTGTGGCATATGGCAACAGGACTCTTGTCTTCAGTAGAAACTCCAGTAGCTGGTAATCCATGAGAGTACATACTTACACAAAGTTCATCATTTACTGTAATATTACTGCACCTGAGTCAGGGCAATCCCAAACACAGATACAGCCTAGGTGGAGACTAGCCCTGGGGTGAAAGACATGGAGGTGTTTGCAGGAAAAAGCTCAATATGCCTCAGGTCTGCGTGCTTGCATCCCAGAAGGCCAACTGTACCCTGGGCTGCATCAAAAGAGGCGTGAGCAGCAGGTCAAGGGAGGTGATTCTGCCCCTCTGCTCTTCTGAGAATTCCCCTGGCCTGGCGAGAAAGAAAGACATGGACCTGTTGGAATGAGTCCAGAGGAGAACCACTAAGTTGATCACAAGTCTGGAAGATCTCTCCTATGAAGACAGGCTGTTCAGCCCAGAGAAGAAAAAGTTCCAGAGAGACATTATAGGAGCCTTCCAGTACCTAGAAGGGACTTACAAGAAGGCCGCAGAGGGACTTTTCACAAGGGCATGTAATGATAGGAAAAGGGGGAATGGCTTTAAGCTGAAAAAGCGTGGGTTTGGATTAGACATTAGGAAAAAATTCTTTAAAGTCAGGGCGGCGAGGCGCAAGAACAGGCTGCCCAGAGAAGCTGTGGATGCCCCATCACTGGAGGTGTTCCAGACCAGGCTGGATGGCGCTTTGAGAAACCTGGTCTAGTAGAAAGTGCCCTGCTCACAGCAGAAATGTTGCAGCTTGATGATCTTTAATGTCCTTTCCAACCCAAATCATTCTGTCATTCTATGATTCTGGCACGTGGGACATCGACTCAGTAACAGGAAAATCAACACAGCCCTCCAGAGCCCTACTCAGTATCTTCTAAATGGAGATGAGAAATGATATTAGAAGGCAAATTATGCAACAGGCAAGACTCAGCAACTCTGCTCATATGTAAGTGACTTCTGACTACTTGTATAAATATAAGCTTTCTGTGGATTGCACTGCAGAGCTTTAAATGGTCTTGCACTGTGACCTGAAAATGGTGTTCAGGCACCTTGATACTTTGCATCTGTTATGCATTTATTTTTCAAGGATCTGCAGGAAAATAAAAATGTCAGTTTTCATCTTGTGCACCATATGGTTCAGGCATTTTAGCTTAATCGTAGCTTAATCTCACAGATCTGGCTGTTTAGTCTTACTGTGTTGTTTTTCACTTTTAAAACAAAACCCTCTCCTTTAATATATAGCACAATGCTAAATTAAAACCCCCATGTAGTACGTATTTACTATGGTCTCACTTATAAATGTTGTCATAGTGATGTATGCTGAAGGACTTCTGGGTTCTTAGACAGAAGACAGCCGTAATTCATACATGGAGATCATAACATTAAGGATGCATCTCAACACAATGCTATATCATTCTCCTCAGTCAACAGCATCCTCTCTTTAAACGTAAATTCTTTGGAGCTGAGATGCTTTTGTATTATTCATTCAGACATAGCTTTGCACAACAGGACACTGATTGACACAAGGTGCCACAAAAGCAGAAATTGCAATGATTCTAGACTTTCAGCTCAGATGGCTCCAGGGCCTTTCCCTTAGATGTTGCACACTCTACTAAGGCAGAACTTTGCCATTTTGGATATTAGTTGATGTGTAGGGATGTGTATTCATCTGAGACAGGTCCAGCCAGGAAGAGTTTTAATGCTTTCATGTGCTTGAAGTTGCAAGCTCTACAGACTAGAAAGGTGGAGATGTTTGCTTAGATATACTTTCTTGTCTTCATATTATTACATAGTTATATTACAGAGACCACTTTTCTGTGACTTGCAGCAGTAATGGAGGCCAAAAGAACTTACTCTTTCTGTGTGTCTATAAGGCTGTAAGCAAATGCAAATGCAAAATTGTAGTCTTCTTTGTATTACTTGTAAGCATCTTAAATACAAAATTCTGTCTATAGTAGCTGTATAACAAATTTACAGTCCACTATGTATTGGACAGTCTATTATGGAGTTTGTTTCCAATGTAGTTACTACCATCACTCACAATTACATCGTTTGCATTTTACAAAACAGCAAATAAAATTACTTCCAAATCTAAAAACACAGTAGGAAAAGTGCGGGAAGGAAGCAATCTAAATTATATTGACCGGGGTACTTACATGCATGCAGAGAGTTGGATTATCATCTTTAAAAAATAGGAATTGTTCAACAATGAGATTTTCAGTCCCTCTAATCCATCTTTCCATTTCTCAGTCTGACCAGTACTGGATGCTTCAGAAGAACGTATAAGAGTGTTACAGGAGTGGCAATAGAATAAATGTCTTTTATGACTGTATTCATCTAAGTTCTAATAGCTAAAACTCAGCTTGACTTCCAGAGTCTCTAACCAAGCAGTTCCTTTCTAAGTGCCTACAGATGCAAAAACTCTAAATTTCGAGATGCTAACCACCTATTTTCTTTTTACACTTATTAGATTATTGTTCTTTATTACTCACTGCGATAATGAATTCCATGGGCTCAATATACTATACCTCTGGAAAAGTACAGCCTTTATCAGTTAGGAATTGTATACTTTCTTGTAAAATTGAGTAACTCTAGTTTTGCTAGAGAAATTATATATTCTTGAATCCTAATCTAATTTACATCACTGATCTTTTTAAACATGCACTTGTTAAAACAGCACCTCTTATTTATTCCCTTTCTATGGTAAGATGTGTTTCCTATATCTGTTAGAAAAGCACTCCTTTTTCAGGTTTTAACCACTTGCATGCTTTCTTAACACCTGACCAAGACTATGGTAGGAAATGGTGAAACTACTGTTACACATAGATGAAGGTAAGCCGCTACACACCACTGTGCTATTGGTTTCCATACTGATCAGCACGCACTTTTCTCTTGAAAAGAGATCTTGATTTTCCTTTGTGTTTCGTTGCTTGTTTGGCTATTTTTGCAATAGGTTCATATTGCACTGGCCATACAGATGCCCTACTCTTTCACCCACAGCTTTAAAGAACTCAGTAAACTATGGAAGTCAAATGTTTCCTTCAGTTAATAACAGATGATGCACTTGTTTAGACCAGATGCTGTCTGCCACCTGTCCGCTACAGAGGGAAGGTGATGGACTCTCAGTATGTGAATCTGATCCTTGTTTGAGAGTTTCAGTTTAAAGACGGACCAGGGCTCAACACAGCAAATAATTTCAGGGAAGCAAAAGTAATGCCCTATTCTGCTTGCCTATACCTTTTCTGCCTTAGAAAATAAAATAGAGAGCTTGCTTTCTGCAGAGCTCCTGTTTCAAAAACTTCCACTATCTTCCAGTCCATCTGAAGGCATTCTGACTTCAGATGCTGGTAGGTCTGACAGTTCTGTCAGTAGAAACACAGTGCCTCTTTTCTTTATGGTGTGGAAGAAGGGACCATGTCAGTACACTTCTGAAGTAACTTGGCTCTCTTTCGTCTGCAAAACAGTAACACATACTTACGCTCCATTACAAAGCAGATGTTTAAGACAATTCCTACAAAGCAAAGCATCTAAGCCTGTGTTTAACTCTTAATGTCTTTTCTTGCCTCATTTTTAAGTTATGAACTCTATCAAGCTTTTCAAATTGCATATTAAAAAACAAATTACAGAGCTGCACAGCCTCTTAGTTTAAAAGCCTTGTCAATTTGTCATCTTGGGATTTCATGTCCATCAATCTTATCACTGAAACATGTTACGTTCAGAGCAATCAATGAAGTGTCCTGTCTATAAGAGAGTATTAGCTTCTAGAAATCTGAGGCCACTATTATAGACAGTGGTTGCTACAAAGTAATAGAAACTAAATGGAATTGGAACAACAAGCCCAGGAGAACCCATAGCAAAAGGACAAAACAAAATAAAACAAATCTTTTTCAGGCAAAAAGTAGAAATTAAATAGTGTAAGTGATAGAGAAAAGTCACAACGGGTAATTGTAGGGTGAGAGAAAAACATACAATTGAAAGAAAACATGAAATACAGCCAGTCAAAAGAACAGTATGCACACTTCTTGCAAGTGCTCATTCTTTACAATTTAGGCTTTTTTGTCACTGGCAATGAATCAGATTTACAACGTATTCCACCAAAAAGTCATCCCAGACAGCTCTCGGGATGGTGACATTTAAATTTAAAAGACCCCAATGACCTGAAAATGCAGAAAAAAATGCTGTTGCTTCCTTAGCATACTATTTCATTCAGCATTTAACATTGTATTAAACTTTGTGCGTATGAACTATAGTGAACTTAATTGCAACTGAAGTCACCTTTACCTACTAAGCAAATGAGGTGAGCTTTTTCCGATATCAATATATCTCAGACCTGCTCTAGAAGCAGAGCTGCCATGGGTGAGACAAGTCACTGATGAAAGATAATCAATCCTTACAATTTATGACTACTTGCTAAATGTACAAATTACAAGTAGCTCAATAGTCAGTAATTCTAAAAAAGTACTGCAAACAACCAGAAGCGCTAATACTTTTAGTCTTTCCTTATTTAACAAGTGCAGCTGGCATTTAGTTTGCAGGAGGGAGGCAGACACAGTTTGGGACTTGGCTTTTTATCAGTGATCAAGTGATGATGATGAGGATGAAATGAATGAGTGATCTAACAAGAGAGGTGTTATCCCTGTTGATTGTGTACTTCTGTAGTTACAAGAAAAGGCTCCTACCAACATACACAGTATTTAGAAGCCTAGTTGCTGTTCAACCTCAGTAGGAATTATATTTTTAATTTTATTTTTAATAGGCATCTGTGCTTCAGAAGTTTAATTTCTATCCAAAACCTAACCATAATTGGCCTTCTAAATCCCTCCAGTGCCCTTAGAGAATCTCCTTCGGAGTCTGAAAATGACAATTTTACACTTAGAATATTGTCTATAAATTGCAGAAAATTACACAGCAGTGCACTTATTTCATCTCTTATGCATTATCAACTAATAATGTTACTTCTCAGATTGTTAGCTAGGATCCCTTACAACAGAGGTGCTGTAATATAGGAATTCCCTTTGGTTTTCATTAATTCAATACAATTCTGAGACTTGCAGATTCAGCAAGGTTTCATATGGTAATTTAACTGGCCTTGCAGGGCAAGAGCATTGATTTATCTCACTTGGATAAAGACAGGAGCACCACAAGAACAGGTTTTGTGTTTGGAGGTCACTGACCTCCAGTCAAAGGCTTGTGTGCAAGGAGACATTATTCCTGTTATACCTGGGGGGGAAAAAAGAGAGTTGACCAATATGCATGAAATGGTCTTTCTCACTGTATTGTGCTTATTACGAGATGTTGCAGAGTTAGTGAAAGTATTCATAAACACTCTGAAACAGTGTAACAGGCAGACTGCGCAAATAATACATATAAATAGCAGTATGCAAAATAAAAATTAATTTCCAGCTCTGAAAAGCCTGACAAGTGTTTTCACCTGGTAAAGACAGCATCTTGATACCTCTTGATACCTCACAATGTGAATAACTATATCGGGTGCAGTTGGCTCTGTATAAACCACACATCAAGTTCCTTTATGATTCAGAAGAGCGATACTCTTCTAAAGAGCAGAACAGTAGATAGTGAACCCAATTCACTGACTCTTTCCTTATTTTCTGTGGAAGGCAGAGTTGTAAATAATCTTAGTTTGCCTAATCCTTTGTTATTGCAATGGCTTCAGTATATTTGCCTAGCAGTGAATCAGAGTCTGTGTTCTTCCAGTGATGTGATGTGAGGCTGTCCCCACACTTGCGCCTTCTAGCTCAAAGCATTCCACAATTCTTTGACTCTATATTGGAAGTAAAAAGCAGGACTCCTAATACAGAAGAATTTCTAAGCCAGGTTTAATCTACAGAGAGCAACACAGCAACTGGTATGTAGGTCTACCTGGGACCCTGAACATATTTTTCATCTCTAGCACGGACTCAGGTTTTAGCTGTCATGTTTTGACACATTTTCTTACAGTCAGAAAACCCAGTGTGAACATTGTGTAAGGTAAAAATACATCCTCTTCTAAAGGTTTGGTTTCCACTTATCGAACTCCAGAATTGTTAATAATCAGCACCAAGACAGTCAAAGTTCAGTCCCAGTTTGTTTCAGGAGCTGGTTAAACCTACTGCCTACATCTTGGTCATCTATGGATTATTCCTGGAGTACCATAGAATTTAATCCTTCTTCATTTCTTCCATGCGTCTGATACATACACTCACCTTCCAAGTTTGCTGTTTCTGGCAGGTTTTGAAAGAAGGGCTTGCTTTTGTTCACCCTGGGAGCTAACTGCTGTCACTGTTCACCTGTACTCTCAGACTCTCAGTGGAAAGGGTTCGGCCTTCTATTTGAGAGTGAAAGACCTGTATGTCCACAACTCCGGGAACTGGACTTCACCAACATATCTTTATAGGAAATGCTAGCATGTTTGGCAATTACCTTAGTAATAAATACCTCAGCCCTCCCCTTCTGGAAATAGATTTTTCCTTTTCTTTTATCAGAAAAATCACCACACAAAAGTGCGATGCTGCAGGATATTTTAGTTGTGTGTCTATGGCATCAAGACTGTGAAATGCATAGGATTTATAAATGCATATTCAGCTGTTCCTAGGACTGCCAATATAGAGAAGGGCTGCACACCACCAGTAGACCTTGACTACAATATTTTCCCACGTGGATTTCAGAAAGCTTTCTAAACAAAAATGCATCTTTTTTTTTGCATATGTGTGCTATTTTGTACATAGCAGTTGTGGTTACAGTAATTCTACTCCTGAAGTAACAAAATGAAATCTGGTGTCTGTCATACAGTTAGTATTCTGGTCTTTACAGTGTTCATTTAAGAGTCTTCCCATTTATTTCTACTCTGATCAATTTATTATTTGGGGTCCTGTTTATCAAGATGTCTTTATTGCTTTGATTAACCAGCATATAGATTCCTTCTGTTTTCCTGCTGCATACATGTGATTGTGTTGTGCAGCTGCTGAAAAGACAGAGGAATGTTGCTTGTGTAAAACATAGAAATTAGGACTTATTTTCAATTATTCCGCACACTGACCTTGGAACTGGTTTAGAAGCTGCTTATGTAACTTTGAAGGGTTTAGGTGTCACTTAAGAAAAGGACATTAGAAACATCTGAAAAGGCAGCCTGAGGATAATTTTGTCTATGTGCAAATGGAAAATTTCTAAAACACAAAATATGAAGCAACACCCAGGTTAAGCTGTATATACATCTCTATGCAGACCAGAAGCAACGGAACAACAGGATTCAAAAAAACAGAGTAGGATAAAAGCAAAGGAAGAGAGTTTCAATTTTGAGAGTGTTCTGTAAAGCACAAGAATGAAACTGGCTGGCCTCAGCTGTTTCAACATAACTTATTTCCACATGGTAAAATAATGCATTGCAGAAATCTCATGATTTCTCTGCCTGACGCATCTCTGTATTTACCCAAAAAGCAGTTTCCTATTCAAATGGAAGAACTGCTGTACCATTGCTTTTATTGGTTAGGAACAATAACAAACCTTGTCCCTTAGTTTCCTCTGGAGGAAAAAAAAACCACCAAAAAATCAAACTTAAGAGGGAATTACAGCTCTGTAATTTTCACACTAATGCAGCAGAGGCCCTCATCACCACTCTGTCTAGCTGAGGTTTATAGGCTACTGTTACAAATTTAAAGAAAAACACAGAGAAGACCTTCATTGGGAGCAGCCATTTAGTGAACAGTCAGTTTTAAAACTGGGTAAATATTCTTTTCTCCTTCAGCTATAAGAAAAAAAACCTTTTATTTTCCAATTTTCAGATCTCAAGAGCCAGAAGAGTAGAATTCAGAGACATTAGGCACACATAGTTCATTCTCTTCTCATTCACACCAGAGTAATAGAGTGTTAATAGTGGAATGGCTCTCTGTACCTGCAGCCTAACTTGTACTTTTTCCAGAAGTGTATAGATTAGGCTCCAAACTGGTGGAAATCACAGGCTCTGTTCTAGCTGCATCAATCTGCACTCATCAAGAGTCAAGCCAGTCCGATTTCTAAGTTGTAAAGGTACAAGCCAGTCAAACCCATTTGTTCTGCCATTTAACCACATTGGAGCAACATTCTTCCCCTGCTTGAGAAACTGACAGTTGGAGCTATTGTGTGGTTTAACCCCATCTGGAAATCAAGACCCACTCAGCTGCCCAAGTCCCTTCAGCCCCTCAGGTGTGGGAGACAAAAGGCAAAGACCCCAAGTTAAGACAAGAATAATTTACTGGAAACGGCAATGAGATAAGAAAACACACAGTAACAGCAACAATACTAATAAGCATAGTGTATAAAAGAGGGTGATTATGTGAAAAATGCTTACTGAGTCTGACCTGATGTGATGTGACTGCTGTCAGAGCCACCCCACTGCTCCATTTGCTGCTTGCTCCCTCAGAAAAGGAACAAAATGTCAATGACCTCCCCGTCTGGCACCTTTTTTCCAGCCACACCCCGCTTCTTCCCAAAAGCCAGGATCGACTATTTCCGCCCCAGCAAGGACATGAGGTGGTATAGAATAACAATCCAGACATGCCCACACAGCACCAGGCTCCACTTCCACTCTGCGGGAAATTAACCCTGTCCTTGGCTGATACTAGGACACCTAACCAATTCACAGATACTTTTAAAACATGAGAAAATACATTTTTAAATAACTTCCATGTATTAGATGTTACTCTGATGTTTTTTGCAGATTAATGACTCTGTAAGAGAAATTAACATCTGTTTTCAGTAATATTCAGTGTTTTTTTTCCACTGGCAGCTAATTGCCTCTTGGTGATGATCTGTTGAATACATGCAGATTACTTTACAAATTAAGACTGTGCCAAAATAATTCTTCACTTAAAACATTAACTTTCTATGTTTTCTTTCAAATGTTTTACTATCCTACCATTTTTCCTATTGATTCAAAGGTAGGAAAAATTAACGAGAGTATTGCTTTGATTGATGTATGAGGTTCAATTTCTAATGTGGTTATTGAGGAAATGCTTTGTTAAAGATCTTGCATTATGTATTTGAAAGACTAATGAAATCATAATTAATGTACACTTGCAGTACCAAATTAATTCCAAACTTAGAAATCCTCTTATTCTTGTCTGAGCTACAAGGACATTTCAGGATCAGTAAGTTGAATGACCAGCATTAGTGCATTAGTAAGTTACCCTTCAATTAATGAAACTGGGCACTAAGATAAAATTTCAAGAAAAATAGCACCATGTTGGATGGAATATATCTGCAAACATTACAGCCTTTCACTGACCCCTAGATTTTCATCCATTCCAGTCTAAGCATAAGTGAATTTACAAGCCTGCATGTTTTCACTAGGTGCAATTCCAGAGTATCTTAATATTCTAAGTAATTGTGCTGCAGAAGCTTCCTACATTCCACCCTTGTTATAAAGATGATCACCATTTCTCACACAGCAGCAATGAAATCACTAGAAATTACAGTCTGTGTAATCAAAAAAGGTACTGGTCTGTGAACCGTAAACATTCAGCAGAGGAAACCACTCCAATTGCTTCAACCCACCCTACTCAAATACTGGACACTTTGCCTAGTACAGTTTTGAAATACTGTTTTCTCTTGGCTTATTGAAGTATCTTGAAATTAGGCAAAGTCCATTATTTTATTCCAAGTGCTTTATGTAGAAGTCTCTGTGCTCTCTTTGTCTAATAAAGGTGTAACAGGAATTTTCACTTCCAAAAGTAAAACATACAGGATATTTTGGCCCTGACTCAGCAAAGTCCTTATTAAAAATACAACCATTTCAATGGCATAATAGTTAACATATTGAAATTAAGAATTAAGGCTTCAGTGAGATCTACATGCCAAATCTAGAAACTTTTTCTTTCTAAAAAAACAAAGGGAGATTTTTACAGATGTTCAGTAATGAAGGGAAATTACAACAGCTGGAACATTTTGTATAAACACAGGCTAGATTTCTAGCTCTTCCTGTCTTCATTTAATTCAGTTCTCATGAGTCATACAGCAAGGTGTCACCAAGTTTTCAACTCTTTTTACATATAGGCATTTTTACAGCTTGACACATTCTACTCCACGTATTCTAAGAAGACAGCCACACCTATCCATATTTCATATTAACCTCCCAAATGGAGAGGGTTTTGTTATATGTGATTTCTAAAACGTTCTGTTAAGGTCTTGCTTTACAGATTACAGGCTATTCATATCCTGTTAGCATGCTTAGTTCAAATTAAACTGATATTATAGAATGTAAAGTGATATATCTGCAAAGACACAAGTATAATTTATCTGTACCTTTTGATGATAGACTGTTGGGATTTCTGTGCAAGCAGAGGCTTGATATTTCTCGTACACAAGTTCTACATTGCTAAAATTTCTCCAGTTTCAGTAGCTTTTCCTAGTGTTCATTTACAAAAGTAACACGATAGTGAGAGATATTTTACCTCTTCTATACATAAGAAAATGGAATACTGTTTCCAAGATGGTAATATTACAACAGTCAAATAAGAAATGCCTGAAACTGTATCCATTTTGAAGATTCGGTGGCTGATCCTATTAGGTGGTTGTTCATACGTCTTTCACTTTTGAACTTTTGAACCTCTACAACTGGGGAAAATAAGGGGTAGGAAAATTCACAAAAAATATTAAAATCTGCTAATATTTTGCCTCTTTTTCAAAATTTGCCTCATCCTAAATCTAGCATTATTGCCATCCACAGCTATATGATGATAAAAGTTTGATGACGCTGGATTCCTTCCGAACTTGCATGGATTTTGTCTGCCTCACATAAATCCATAAAATGTATTAATGCTATGTATTTATTGATGTCAAATGACAGCTCTACAGCTATATTAGCGGAGTTCAGCACCAGAGACCTTCACTACCCCTTATTTCTCATTATAATTCCTCTCCTATTTTAGACAGCACAGGCTGGTACTGGTTTCTTATGAAGCAAATAATTCTCCATGCTTTGCGTTCCATATGGTAAGCATTTGGTCCTCTGTGCTATGGAAGTAATATACAGTACTTGGTCTGAATCAGTGTGCTTCAAATCTTTTCAGAGACCCAAAACAAGTGAAGTGGACCTACCAATATTTTGTTTGTTTCTTTGTTTGTTTTAGCACTTAATCAACTAAGTCCAACTAATAACTGCTAACGAGAATAAACTCAGGGCTTTATTTTCTTCTGCAAGACTTCAATAAGTACCAACATTCCCATTAGCATCCGAGATATACTATCACTTTGACTGATTGAATGCAGAAATCAGAATTTTAAAATTCATTAAGAATATTTTTGAGAATTTCTTTACTCTCATGTCAGCACCCGATTTGTGAGCACACTTTAGAGGTAGAAGTGTATATTGCGAGCAACAAGCAATGTGACACCTAAAAAAATAATCAGAAGTCGTCCTACGTGGCATCAATAAATTTCATAGATTTATGTAAAGCAGACAAAAGCCACATAAGTTCCTGAAGGAATCCAGCATCATCAAAATTTTATCACAACTGAGATATGATCCAGAAGTTAAATGGTCAATTATATGCTTGCAACAGTCCACTGGGCAATTTGCCAGTAAGATATCCAGTCACCATTGCTGAAGCTCAGTGAAATTTACACCATGTTCATAGAATGTAAAATGGCTGCAAGAAATCTTGTATCTCAAGGAAACAGAAACAGACTATCTGATCAGGATTGCCTGTAGTTTTCTCTGCAAAGCCATATCTTATTTATGTTATCCAAAATTGCAGTTGAATTATATCTTTTGCTTGATACAAACTTGATATAAACAGTTGGTTTACAAATTAGTGAATGGGACCCTTAGGGAACCTGCCATCAGTGGTAAAGGACGAAAAGCGGAGTAAACAGAGCTGACAAATCTTCGACGACTTTTTTCTTAGAGTAAAAAAGCCCTCTTTCCCATGCATAAGACATTGCACAAGGAGGGCAGGGGGTCAGAAAGACCCTCCTAATCAAAGTATAAGAAAGAAATGCATATGCAGTGGAATCAGTGGCATTTATCCTGGAAATAATAAAGGGATAGTGCCCGGATGTATACAGATTGGATCACATATGCACAGCTGGAGCTGAATTTGCCAGTGGATGTGAAAAAAAAAATATTAAGAAGGTCTTCTACAAGTACACTGGTCTGAAAAAGAGGATCAAAGAAAATACACCCTCCCCAAAAAATAACGCAGGAGAGATGGTGACAATCGACATGAAGAAGGCTATGCAGGGCACAGTTTCCCCTCCATCAGCTGCTGGGAGCTTGGGGGCATGAGTGTCCAGCCCCCAGGGGAACCAGGCCAGGAGTGTAGGGGACTTTACTGCTCCAGTTCTACCACCAGGTTAATGCAGAGGAAAAAACCACTCACTGTAAACTCGAATGTGATTTATACTCAAAAATATTTTTCCCCAGTTTTCAATGGTAATCTCTTTTCCTCCATCTCTCAAGCCCCCGAATCTTTAGGCAGGAACTGGGGGAATGAAGAGCCTCCCATTGCTGAAGATCAGGTTCAAATCTGTAACCCTGGAGAAGTTTTTCAACAAGGATGCTTATAAGGAAGATAGAGAGAGAATTTTTACTGAGGCCTGCCTGTAATGACAGAATGAGGAGAAATGGCTTTAAGTTGAAGGAAGTAGGTTTAGATTGGACATAAGGAAGAAATTTTTTCATTATGAGTGTGGGGTGAGACACTGGAACAGGTTGCCCAGAGCAGCTGTGGATATCCCATCCCTGGAAGTGTTCAAGATCAAGCTGTATGAGGCTTTGAACAACATGGTTTAGTGAAAGATGTTGAGGTTGGACTACATGATTTTTAAAGGTCTCTTCCACCCCAAACCATTCTATGACTCTACATTACTATGAGCTTTTTTCCTTATAGCAACATTGCATTTTGTATATGGTTAATATGGCACATAGGAACTGTCAATATCCTGTTTAGGGTCATTACGAAATTATTAGCGGGGGGCAAATGGAAAATCAGCTCCCTTGCAGCACTGTTGATCATTCCAGTGACGGCGCCAGCAATGAGACTGTGTCCTTATGTGTTCTCCCAGCTCTTAAATCAGGATTACATATTTAGCTGAAGTGAGTAAACCACCTGAGGTTTACTAATCTAAGAACCTCCCTCTTCCCCACTCCAGATATCTGCTTTCTAGTTTTGTTCCAAGACTACCCCATGTGCTTTTCCAGCACAAGCAACTGTGCAGCAAATCATAGCAGGGAACAAAGCTGGTAGAAAAAGAACCTCTTATTTAAATTTTTTTGTTTGTTTGTTTGCCACACAGCCAGACACAACCACAAAAGTGATAACATTTGGTCAGAGAAATGCTTAACTACATAACCTGTCAGTAAGTTCTCAAAAAACTGCTGCAGGCCTTTCAATGGGAGCCTGCATTAGACCATGTCCTTGCTGGAAATCCTGATGTTACTGTCACAGAAAGCAAAACACTTGATGTAATAATATACTAGAAAGGAAGTACATAATTACTGTGTATTTCTTATTTATTACCAGTGAAAGCAATCAAAGAGAGCCTGTATTGTATAAATTTACATAAAGAAAGGGACTGTTTAGAAAATCCACTGTGTTTTCCATTAGTATCTTGTGGTCTGAACAACTTGTTTCCCAGCTCCCCTCACTGTGTCATGGGTAACATATATCTTAAAGGCACATTTACACCACAACTGGTGTAATCTCTACTATTGTCACACAACCCCAAGCATTAACAGTGAAAATGCATCTTCATACCAACTCAGCTACTAATTTACAGAACCATAGAATCAGATAGCTTGGACAAGACCTCTAAGATTACAGAGTCAAACTGTTGTAGTGATGCCAAATCCACCATGAAACCATGTCCCTAAGTGCCACATCTACACATATTTTAAATACCTGCAGAAATGGTGACTCAATCATGTCCCTGGGCAGCCTGTTCAAATGCTCAACAACTCCTTCCTTGAAGAAATATTCCTAATATCCAATCTAACCCTTTGCTGGCACAACTTGAGGCCATTTCCTCTTGTCCTAACTCATCAAAGATTGAACCTGTCTAAAACATGAGCAGCCACCTTCTCCAGGAGAATGTTGCCAAATGTGTCCTGGTTCTGACCACGACACGGTTAATTTTTGCAGTAACTGGGAGGGAGGTTATTCTATACTATCTCATGTCATTTTCAGGGGTGGGGAGAAGTGACACTCTTCTGGGGAGAAGGGGTTCCTTCTGGTCAAGAAAACATGATGGGGGAAGCCATCTGGTAATTGGTTACTGTTGCAGGCTTTCCATGTGAATCCTTTAATTTCTTATACATTTTGTCATTAATATTGTTGATATTATTGTTCATTTTCTTATCACATTTCTGTTTCCAGTATATTGCTCTTATCTCGACCCATGATCTGTCTTTGGTGTCTCCAGCTGGAGGTGTTGGCAGGAAGGTGAAGCTGTGTGCCATTTTAGCAGCAGTACTAAATTGGAGAATACCATTCCTATACTATGACAAAAGGCTTTAATAAAGTCCGGGCAGACAACATCCACAACCTTTTACACATCCACTGAGCAGCCACTTGTCGTAAAAGACGACCAGGTTGGTCAAGCAGGACCTGCCTTTCACAAACCTGGGCTGACTGGGCCCAATTCCCTCATTGTCCTGCATGTGCTATGTGATGGCACTCAGGATGATTGGCTCTGTGACCTTCCCTTGGCTGGAAGTCTCACTGACAGGCCTGCAGTTCCCTGGGTTCTCATTCTGTCACTTCTTACAGATTGGATGTCACATTTGCTAACTTCCAGTCACCTGAGACCTTCCTGGTTAGCCAGGGCTGCTAGTAAATGATTGAAAGTGGCTTGGTGAGCTCTTCCAATGGCTTCATCTGTACCCTTGGGTGTATCCCGTCTAGCCCCATAGACCTGTGTGCATCTAAGTAAAGTAGCAGGTCACTAACTGTGTCCTCCTGGATTACGGGGAGTTCATTCTGTCCCTTGTTTCTGCCTTTCAGCTCAGAGGGCTGAGAACCCTGAGGATAACTGGTCTGACAGTTAAAGATTGATACACAGAAGACATTAAGTACCCCAGTCTTTTCCTCATTCTTTGCAGCAATGTTTCCCCCAGCATCCAACAAAGGATTGAGATTCTCCTTGGTCTTCCTTTCATTCTAGTGTATTTGTAAAAACATTTTTTGTAATCTCTTACAGCAGTGGCCAAATCAAGTTCTAGCTGGGCTTTCGCCTTTCTAACTTGCTCCCTGCATAACCTAACAGTATCCTTGTAGTTCTCCTGAGTTCCTGCCCCTTCTTCCAAAGCTAGTAAATCCTTTTTTTTCTCCTGAGTTCCTATGAAAGTTCCCTATTCATTTAAGACAGTTTTCTTCTCCACCATCTCATCTTTCAGCACATGGGGACAGTGTGCTCTTGTGCCTGTAAGATTTTGTTTTTGAAGAATGCCCAGCCTTCCTGGAGCCCTTTGTTATTAAGGACTACCTCCCAAGGGATTCTTTCAACCACCATCCTGAACAGGCCGAAGCGTGCCCTCTGGAAGTCCAAGGCAGTGGCTTTGCCGACCTCTTTCTTTCTCTGAGAATCAATAACTACCATTTTGGGTTGCTGGGCCTAAGATGGCCACCACATCACCCACCAGTCTAGTAACAACAGTCTAGTAGGGCACCTTCCCTGGCTGGCTCCCTCACAAGCTGCATCAGAAAGTTATCTTCCACACACTCCAGGAACCTCCTAGACCGCTTTCACTCTGCTCTGTTGTTTCTGTCTGTTTCCAGCAGACATCTGGTAACCTGAAGACCCCCACAAGAACAAGGGCCAGCAACTGCAAAGCTTCTCCCACCTGTTTACAGAATATATCTTCTGCCTCTTTATTCTGGTTGGGTGGCCTCTAACAGGCGCCACTAGCATATCTGCTTTGTTGGCCTTCCCCCATAAACATTAGACCTTACTGTTACCATCACTAAGCTCCAGAAAATCAAACCACTCCCTAACAAACAGGGCTACCTACCAATTCTCAGTCATTGTCTATCCCTTCTGAAGCATTACTGCAGCACTTCAGCTGTGCAAGTTATCCCACTCTGTTTCCAAGACGGCAGCTATGTCAATGACTTCCAGCTCCTCCTGTTTGTTGCGTGTGCTGTGTGCATTGGTGTAGATGCACTTCAGTTGAGCTATCAGTCCTGTCAGTTTGGAGTGTGGAGAAGCCCTAATTCCTATGTGAATATAAAATTAAACCTATGCCATCTTGATCTGGTCTTTCTATATCAGCTACCAGGATACAGAAAAATAACACCACAGGAAAACATAAAAAATTATTTTTCTTAAGGTAACATTTTTATATTTTTCTTTTTTCTGGCAGGGTAAATTATCTGACATAGTCAGGATTCTCTCAAAGACCACTGAGTTGCACGAATCTAGAAACTCAGTCAGTTTCTCCGTTTGGTTAGAAGAATATGGTGCTGTGCTCTCTGAGCTTGCAAGTGTTTTTACTTGGATGTTTTATGTTTTACTCTCCTGAGCCTCCATAAATAAGACTCTGGAAGCCCATTTACTTCATTTGAGACATTTTAACAGAATATTGAACAAAGCATTATCTCCTCAAAGAGAACTGCTACATAATATATTTATGGATTTAAAAACTGATACATGCTCAGACTGTATGGATTTATGTGCTTGAGAAAGAAAGACCTAATGGATGTAATTTATAGAAAGTATGTGAGATTGATACCCTTGTTTATTGATGGCAATAATCTATTAATATTTGAAATACAGTTCCATTCCTATTATTTATACATACTTTAGAACATAATTCATCTTTTTTCTGTGATGGTTTATCAGTAACCTCTCCACATTTCTACTAATTACATTTTTACAATGATATATTTTAAGCCTATACTGTATTTGTCTCCAACGTTGAAACTCATGGGCAACCATAAATTCAGAACTTTAATACAGTGTTTTAATGTTTCTTAAGAGAGTAGAGCAGGTGTAGATACGGAAAACCTCCAATTCAAAAAAAGCAAATAAATATGAGGCAAGGAATCAAAGGTTTTTAAAGTCACACCAGACTATTCATGGGGGATGAGGGGGGGAAGACCAAAAGAGTACAATATACATCCTAGCTGCAAACATGTCTTTGAGACAAGAAACCTGCACCATTTTGTTCATCTTGCTCAGCTCAATGTCCATAACACTAGTATAAAATCAGAACTCCTTGCTGGAGTATCTGTCTTACAGATATGCTTAAGCAGGATTTATAGCCAGAATCTGGGGTGAATGTATCCACATCTGAATTTCCATTCAGATGGGAAAATGAGGCTAGGAAAGGTATATTAACTATCCTGTTTGACATGAAACTTTGTAAGACATTACCAGTTCTGTTTCTAAACTTGACTAGGATTGTCTAACTGCCACAAAAGCAAGCAAGACAGAGTTCTTTGATAAGTCCCGTCCAGTTGGATGTTGCAAGTACATTTCTTACACACAGACTCTGACCAAAGTTTGTTCACTGCTTTCTCTCAAAATTCAGCCAAAAGAGGCCACCTCATTTTAGTAATAAGCCAAGAAATAAACCAGTCACATAGGTGGCACAGAATCAGTTTGTAAGCCTCCTCTGATGGAATTCAAGCTGTGAAAACACCCAACCTACCCTGTTACACACCATCAGAAAACATACAGAGAAAGTTAGGAATATGAATTGGCATCCTTTTTTTATACCAGCTTGAACAGTAAGCTACCTCTTTTTGATCCAAGAAATTTTATACTTTCTACCCAATCATAATATGTGCACAGGAGAAAAGAACTTGTTGGAGACAAGCAAAAAGTTGAGTAGCACATGTTGAGGACCTGTACCAGCAAACCTGTCTACATGGAGGAGTCCTTTAACATCAAGCACTGAGGGTAGTCTAACATACTAAGATAGCCCATACCAACTCCTCAACCCCTCCTTAAAGGGATAAAATTTCACCACACCACTGCTTTCAGGTATTTCCTATTGCTTGTTCAGGTTACAGACTTTCTGGAGCACTACTCTGAAATACACAGTGCCCTTACATACTATAAAATGAGAGAAGGACTTACAGCTCCAGGGTTTATATTTCAGTCCTGCACCACACCTTTGACTTCCAGGTGTTCATATTTATTGGTTTGAATTCTCAGTTTTAAGTGGCATCAGGTCAGCTCTCCATAGTACTCTCAGAGAATATGCCAGAAGAGCACTAAACAGTCTATCCTTCAAGAACAATCTGATGCGAACATTACAGTAATTACTACCTTATTTCATACTGGTTCAGTGTTTAGCTCACTTATAATTTGCCTTTAATGAGGTGATAAGTCTTTCAATTAAAGACAAAAAACTGCAGAGAGACCTTTGCTCTTCACAGATGTGCTACTTTAAGATTTCTCTTTTTCCACACCCCAGCTGCTAGCAACTGCTTTCTTGCTGGAGGTTGTCACCCTTGCAGAGCAGTGTGTGTGAATGATTCCTACTTTGTTGCCAGCAAACCAGCTGCATTAATTTCAACAGTTCATATAATAGTTTGAATTAACTTGGTTTATTTTGCCTGATCTGAATTAGGAAGTATTCCAGGACCAGTTTAACAAGACTCAATTGCGGGAGGCGGAAATTTCAAACCATTCAAGAAAGATACCCAGAGGGAGCGAACAATAACATCTACAGCTGATGCTGCTGCACTCAAAAGGGAACATCTGTCCATAAAATAAAATGCAGTGTCAGAATCAGTAATACTGGAGATTTAAACTACTGAATTACCAGATATTATGAATTTGATTTGAATCAGGTGTAGATATATAATTGCATTTTTATCAAAATAACCGTAGCAAACAATCTCTGATGCAATAGAAAGTTATAGCAAATTATGTTTGATCCAAAATAAAACTGGCCTGCAATACCACAAACAAAATACATTAAAACCACTTTGGGAGGGGAAGGTAAACTTATATTACTTTGGTATGTTTTATGATAGTAGTGCAGCTTTTTTAATCCACATACAGTACCCCAAATCAAAAAGACATTTTATGGAATCACAGTTTGAGAGAAGCTTATTCCAGCCTGTTTTGGTTTGGATTTTTTGGTTTGGTATTTTGGGTTTTTTCTTATTTATTTTAAGAGGATTCATGCTTCCTAGGTTTTGCCTTATATGAGAGCAAAGGGAATTTCATAGAACAAAAAGGGGAGAGGCAGAACCTCTGTGTCAGTGAAGCTATAGAATCAATAGGGCAGGCTAGGGTACCATTTGAAGGAAATTCCTACTAATTGTAGGAAAACCCGCAACAGCCTTGTTCATATGAAACACAGTCTTACTTCTTAGGTAAACCCATAGGAATTAGACACAGTGAGATCCTTGGGACCAGAGTCACAATGATTAGAGTAAGAAGGATCTCATAACAGGGTAAAGGGCCACAGCCTGACACAAGGAAATTTTTGCACATTGCTTTGATTTTTTTGCACATTTCTTTATAGTTTTTTCACTCAATATTCTAACAGCTTCTCTGCTGAAGTTCAAGCCAAGAGCAAATACTTCCACTGTTGATGTGTTTATGAGTTTCATTGTTGATCGCATATGTGAGTAACTCAGTGATGGAGCACTGCTTCAAGAACTTGTTTTTGAAATTACACTATGAAGATCAAATATTTCAAAACTTTTATAATCAAAAATTATAATGCTGCCTGGGGCAGATGAGTGTAGAGAAAACTTAGATTTACCTTAAGTATTGCTTGTCTTAACTGTTATCATTAGATTAAAATATCAGTCAAAATCAAAGTGATCAAGCCTATTGCTCTTGATGTAGAACGGAAACAAAACCGAGACTAGAATTTTGAACGATCACTGTAAATTCAGAAGAAAGTCTAGGATGAACATCTCTTGAACTACACATGGTTTAAAATCCTGGTCAAGTTTCAGATGAGAATTTTATCTCATCATTTAGACCAGACATTTAGACTACATCAACAACACTGCAACTCCTTTAACATCTAAGGTTAGAGGAATCTATAAAACTAAATTAACCAGACTACTAAGAGTGCCTTTAGACAAGTGAAGTCTGTATATGGAGAAAAGCCCTGCCTTGCCATTTGTATAGATGTGCTGATGAACAGGTGAGTGGATGGTTGCAAGAACACAACTCTTCTCTGCTGATCCAAGCCAGTTTTTAATTGACAAGAGAGACAAAGCTTTCTGCTTTCTGGCTGCTGGTTTAGGTCCTCTGTGCAAATTCTAAAGCTAAAAAGAAACCCAAACCAAACCCCAAAACCAAAATTCAACACACAGAAGAAACCCCTAAAACCCAAGCCAACATCACCACCACCACCACCACCAATAATTTTTTTAAAATCCACAAAATCACAAACAAACAAACAAACCATTCACAAAAATTTGCAACCCAAAACCAACCACCCACAATTTTAAATCTGTAGATTGTTTTCTGTTTGTGAAAGTGGAAAAGCAAAGAACTAGTTCAGGACTGATATTTGCACAGCAGATATTCTAGCCTCTCTTCTCTGAATTGTTTCTGTTTGGGTTGGTTTGATTGGTTTCTGTTCTACTGTTTGGGGGGGGGTGGGTTCAATTATTTATTTCTATTATTATGTCTATATTTCCTAGAGGCACTAAAGAGAATCTGTGTTGAAGTAAATTAAGTTATCCAAGACATTTTAAAACTTGCAGCCATTTTTTTGAGTGGGTTTTACACTTTTTGCTTAAATTACTGGCAGCTACATATGGAGAACATCTTTTCAAATGAAGTGATCATCTGTGCACTTAAGAAGATAATGGGACACTCCCTCAAGAAGATAATGGGACAGTCCCTCCAAAAATACCTTTTACCATAAAATTGCAGTGGATTTTTTCTTTTTGGGTAAAGCAGCAAATAGCATTACATACTCTGGAGCACCATCTACTGGTACCTGACTAATTCTTTATTCACTAGAGCAATTAATTTTTTTCTCAGCGAGCAGCTCTGTACTTTCTGTGATTTGGAGTCTTAAGGAGGGTGGAGGGATCAGAGATGGGGGGAGAGTTCCTGTTTTACTAGAAAGTGGAGAAGCTGACTAAATCGAGAAAAAGGCTGTATTTCACAGAAATATTCCTGTCACCCGCAGCATATGCACTACACAGCTATCTCATTTTTTACAGCTCCTTCTTGGAATGCATCAATACCTTGGAATGCACAGCTCAGGACCTGTAACAACCAAGGTTTTTACCCATGCAACCCAGGGCAACAGAAGCTTGGTTATATACACTCACTTGGGAGGACAGAAAGAAAAGATTAAATGAGATACCACGGTATAAATGTATAATGGGTCTTAATAAATTATGTGGGTTTGTCTCACAATGGCCATTGTCATTATAGTTCCAGTATGAAGCAATAATCCGCTCTCCAGAAGTGGTGCCTTGGGAGACAACGGCAACCACTGTTTCTGTGTTGTCTTTCCAGTATCTCCAATACTGGCCTGTCTATTGAAAACAGTTGGCTAGGAGTTTCTATGGAAAATGGCTTTTCATATAATTTTTAAACTATAATTTTTAAAACTGAAATATTTCATTAACAGAGTTCAACAAAACAGGCATGGCTGTGTCCTCTCCAGACTCTACCAGCTAGCTCAGGGAAGGCACTGGAACCACAATGGGCTGCAGTTGTAGAGTGGTATCAGGTTCCTACTAGGTATCTGGAGCTGGAGAGAGCCTCAGCTGTAGGTTTCAGGACAGCTGACTTCTCGCTGGGAGACTCATAGCCAAGTCATTAAGTTCAGAATGTGGATTCCCAAAGGAAATAATAAAAGACCTCTACAACTATATCCTAAATAAATTACTTTAATCACTGCTAACTAAAAGTCCTCAAATTCTTCATCCCACCGAAAATGCTGGAAAACTGATTTACTTTTTCCAAACAGAGAGAATATTTTTTGAAATTTCCATGGAGGGGAATTTCAGTTGCCAGAGTGTTCTGAGCAAGATTACTCAGTGCACTGCTGTCTTTCTAAATTCCAGCAATTGCTAGTCATTCCTTTGGGAAAGGAAAAAGGGGCCAAAGCTCTCCTCTCTCTCTAAACACACACACACACACACACACACACACACACACATGCATCTTAATATCTCCTGGAGCCATAGTGATTTCAGCAAATGTTTTCAACGGGCCCTGTAACTTTTGAATTCTGATTAGCTCAACTCCCAGCTCCCAGCAGTACTGCTTCACTTAGCATAAATTATTAATTTATTACCAAGAATTTCAAGGGGATGAGGAATAATTCAGCTTGATAAAAGCAACAACTATCAGAAGGAGACATAACTTCCCATGTAGTAAGAGGGGAAAATTTCTGTTCATTGCTTTTCAAATGAAAACATATGGAAGGATGACTCAACTGGACATGAAAATCCCCCAGCCTCATCACTAAAATTATTACTAAGTGGATCAGGTTTGTAAAAGCAAGCAATACTAAATATATATTGCTTTATATCACCTAAAGACCTCTCTTAGCTTTTGAGGGAGACTGAGTTGTTCTCTATTGTCATTTTTTTTAAATCCTGATGTCATTTTTTAGGACAAAAATCCAGAGTTTTGAGCATCATGAAGAAAGCCATAATATAACATGAATTTATTGCATACTGTAAAAACTATCTCATAAGACCAACAGATTCTCTCCTCTGAAACAAGCAGGAAAAGCAAAACCAAAACTGGGAGGAGGGGGGCCCTAAAATATTTTTTTCGTTCTAATTAACTGTAAAAAGCTGATTGCATTAAGGAAAGAAAATATCTACCCAGAATCCTTAACTGCTCAGTTTTACTGAAGCATCAGAAGGTAGCTTTTACTAGTGGCACCACTTTAATCTGCTATTCACATGTACAAAAAACAAACAAACAGACAAAATCAAAACAAAACTGAAACACAAGCATTTACAAAAATTTTATCTGATAAACATGTTGGTTTGATTCAAGTTTCAGAACACAGGAGGGGTTGAAATTAGATACTGGAATATATGCGCTAAAGTGGTTTATACATTCCTGTTCACCGCAGTCCTTGTATTGAGCTGGGGTGCACTTGCCAACTCCCCCCGAATGGCTTCTTTTCACCTCTCCACCTCTGCCATTTGTGTGCAGCATTAGCAGGGGATTGCTTTGGTCATCTGTACAGGCTAGCCACTCTCAGATAATTGCTTCCAAAAGTATCACCACTGGTGAATCAGCAGGAAGCTGTGTAGGAGGCTGCTCATTACGTTTGGGGACTGCTCTCACCTACTCACCTGTTCAGAGATATTCTATAGCACCTGCAAGTTGTCAAGTGCTTCAGCCACTGCAGAAGAATTGTAGTCCCTTGAAGACAATAAGTATTGGAGGCTAATGCTGTCATAACAATCCTACCTTCAATTTTAATCAATAGAAACCAGATCAATGTTATCAGCTGCACTGTGATAGATTTCAAATCTGTTTATATAACTTTTGTCCTGAGATCGAACAGACAGTGTCAGCGAGAGCTCCCAAGGCAGAAAGTCAACAATAACTAGGAAAATGAAATAGTTCAAGGAAAATCAGTTTTGACAGCTGCGGCATTAGGACTGAAATCATATTTACTGTCCTTCCACTCCTCTTCTGTGACTCCCTTCCGCCCTGCGCCCCCTTCCCAAAATGCCTACAGCTCTCCCGAGACTGCGTTAAACAGAGCTAATGGAGTTACCGGAGAAAGAACCCAGAGCAAATACTGCCATCAAGTGTCCAACAGACCTATTTGCAGCGCAGACTCTTCCATCTACATCTGCACATAGAGATGAGGGTGTTAACAGCATCCACGCTGTTAGCACACAGCATCCATCGGTTGTGTATGCTCATGTACAAGCCCCTCTGGTACAACGCCAAACCGTTAACAAATCTGAATGTACAGGTCAATGCAAACCCATCCTCCTGGGGATAACAGAGATGCATTAGAGTTTAAAAAGTGTAGCCGGAATGGGAAATCATTCTTCCCGTGTCTGGGCTTCTCTAGCTGTATGGCCTATTCTATTTCCTGGAATGCTTCAAAATTGAGTTTAAATGTTTTCTTTTGGTTCAGAACTCGGGTGTGCTGGCAAGAGCTTCAGGAGAAAGCACACCTAAACACGTGGGATCACTGCCGGCACCCTCTCGGGCTGCCATTAATGTTGGTGTCTCAGTCGATGCACTGACAGCGCAACAACACCCTACAACATCCAGAAGGATCCCCCAGCCCACTGGGGACCCCCAGGGCACTGTCAACCCAAAGGCAGGGACGAGTTCCTGGGCCTTATCCCTTCTTCCCTCCTGCTTACTTGGGAGACGACACCACACTGCCTGCCTGGCCCTCTGATGCGCTGGCACCAAACCCCTTTCCCCTCTTTATCTTTTGATCTTACTGCTCAATTTCAATAAAATCTAACTGAATGTATGTAATTTTTGAAAATCGGTGATTTTCAGTGAAGAAGAGAAGCTCTAGCTGAGTTTCATTCTTATTAATCTTGTTAGATGGCTGATTCATAAAAATGTCAGGGAATGCCATCTCATTAAAAAATAATTATACTTGAATTTTTCAGTGTTTATTATTTTAAATGTACAAAGTACATTAAGTACAAAGGTAATGTAGAAAGAGTCCTTTGCAGTCATCAGAAAAATGTGTGTCCTCTGCTCATGTTAATTTTCACTCTGTAACTTACTATACAAGCAATGTAAATAAAAGTTTTGAGGGAATTGAGTTCAAACAACAATAATCAGTACAAAAAGCAGGAGCAGGAAAGTTTTCTGGTTAAACTGTCTTCAGAGAGGCTTGAAGAAGACTAATGGTGAACAGAAATTGTGCAACTTCTTGAAGCTTAGGAAGCACCAGGGCAGAGTGCAGGAAGTTGAAAGGCAGAGAAAGAGATGAAAAAAATGATGAAATTAAAGGATTAGGAAAGCCAACTGAATTTATGAGGAATTTACAATAAGCAAAGCTAGAGATTAAAGCAGAAACATGGCTATATGGAACGACTGAGATAAAAACATAGAAAAGATGAAATAGAATACATAGCTTCAGTATTATATAAGGCATAAAGGTGAAGACTAAAAGCCTGAATATGACATAGGAAGATAATCAGATAATCAATATCTTTAAATGGAATCCAAGACTCTTAACAAGAATATAATTTTATAGGCAGCAGTGGGTTAATTATTCTGTGTGTATACGTTATCAGTATGATAGTAATTAGTACTACTGGTCATAGTTGAGCTTGCAGATCCTTATACTGACAAAGAGAGAAAATCCTTACTTAGGAAGGCTAGATATAAACAAGACAGGAGCAATTAAACGTAAGTGTTGTAAAGAGGAGGGTTACAGTTAATCTAAGCAGTAGATACCACAGCAAAACAGAAGGTGGGATTTCAGTGTCACCAGAGGACTTGGGCAGGGAGTTTGCTCTTCCTGTGTCTCCACAGAGGATCTGGGACCAAGGATGACCTCCCCATTTGGGAGTTCTCACAAGCAGCAGGGGGATCTAGCACTGTCTTCCAAGTCAAACTTTGACTCTTTGCAGAAAAACCTGTATGAATGTACACTAAAGAATGCATCTATCAGTATGCATGGACCAGATACTTTTGTTCTATTATTTCATCAGGGAATCAGGGTATATGTATGAATAATCACATATAAGAAATAGGAAGAATAATGCTTACATTCACTATGCAGACCTGAAAGACAGCTCAAAAGACCAGTGCTTGCTAACACTGTCACTTTAGTGTAAACAGAGACTTCCTGCTCTGACAGTCTCTGGTGTGTGGCCTATCTGGAGAACACCACACATATATTGTATTTCTGCTACCAACAAATGTTTCTCCTCTGCTTAAAATTACATAATTTATTGGAGTTTGTTTCCCCTTTCCAAGAAAGAAAGGGGTCAGGAAGTGCACCTAACCTTTCATAGCTCTACACATCAATCACTACGAGGACTGTAATACGATTCCCACACAGTTCTGTTTGGTGCTGCCTAACAATTAATCTTACATACAGCTGGTGCAAGACAGCTCTGCAAGGCAATTTGCTTCCAGTGGAATTTTAGAATATATTTTAAAGTATGTGAGTGTAAAGCTTTGTAAAATGAATATTCCCTCACAAATAATTAGATCTGTCCTTAGAGGACTTGGCTAGTCAGTCAGAAACAGATGTATAGTGTTTATCTTACTGGTTAGGCATGGCCTGAAGAGTCAGCTTTTCTGATAGAGGGTCTGTTGGATGGTAGTTAGCAACTCCAGAGGGTGTCAATGTCAGCCTGTTTAATGTGAAAGAAGTCCACAAAAGAAGGCAAGAACAGAAAAAGAAGTAGCAAGTACTTTTTCGGTGGTTAAAGGGAGATGTGAGAAGCTATTTGCTTTTTTTTCCTCGTGTGGCATTCACTATTCAACTGGCAATTGCTAGTTTTCTGGCACACAATATCTTTTCTCTCATTATGTTCTGCACCCAGTTCCGTAATTAACTAGAACATCTTGCCCTCAGGTTGCAATTCCTTCCTGCTTCTAAACTAATTATGTACTTTTTAGTCCAATGGTAAACAATTTGTTTTCCTCTTCACTACTTTTAAGCTAAGTGTTACTCCTCATGCATACTGAACATGACTCACTCTACTGTGTTGTGTTTGGGTACACGACTAAGGTTTGGAAATGGATCCTGGAAGGATTAGAGTTTGACTTTCTTTATGGCACACTCTTACCTACTTCTTAAAAAGGCCTCATTTATTCACCAGTAAAATTCAAGGATCCCATAGACCTATACAGGATGAAACGTGGAATTTAAAGACATGAAGAGAAATTGCAACCTGTATGAGATCTGACAAAATTAAAAGGAACTATATGGGGAATCAAAAGACTGAAGTGAACAGGATTGTCTATGTAGAAGTTTTGTGCTTATCTATCACCAAATTTCAAAAGTGTTTTTAGCACAAGCTAGATAAACAAAGAGTAGCCAATTCTTCCACAACAGCGTTGTTGTGTGTCATCAATCTTTGGGTCTAGGTCACATAAATCTGCTAGAGAGCACTCTGTTGTTGAAAAAGCTGGAAGGAAAATTACCCTAGTGATAAGGTGAAGTGAGATAGATTACGCTTTTTTCTGTCAGAAAGGAAAAAATGTCTTTAGGTTATGGTGTGTCTGTTTCATGAACAGGTTACTCTATCAAGCAGTATATTTTAAAAAATTCAAAAGGTCATTAGGTCAGGAAATATTTAGCTGAAAGTGTACTAATGAACCATCAGTACATGCAGCCTGCATGTACTGAAACATTATAATGTTATAGAAATATATAGAAACATTATAATGACCTTTGGATTATTTTTATGTGCAGTCAAACGAGAGCTGCAAAAATGACACTGCAAATATAAATTCCCCACTAACAGATTAATTGCACAAACACAGGATCCACTGGCGAAAGGAGGAATAATTTATGGTACTGGTTGTCCAAATCCACTCATGCCCTGTTAAGCCCTTTGCCTTGACAGACGATATGTAGTTTTGTGTGTCTTGGACCTTAAATTAATATCCCAAATTTCTTAGTGAGGAGTGGGAGATTGCTACTGCTTATACTAAACTGTGCTTAGAACACATATTTTTTATTCTTAGGCATAATTACAGGCTGGCTGTCTTGCAAGATGAGTTTGACTGTTTCCCAGACAAAGCAAACAGTGCAGGGGATGAGTGAAATGGTCCTGCTGGGATGATACAGGGCATAAACATCTCCAGGCTCCAACACTGACTTGATTTCGGCTACAAGAACTGGTCTGGGCAACACTGCTATGATGCTGGAGCAACCTAGAGGTCCCCCTATTGTTCTCTAAGCCGGGTACTCCCTGAAAGCTATCAAGATGATAACAGCTTTAGCCGTGTTAACAGCGGTATGTTAACAGTGCTATTTAGCCACTGTTGACCTCTTCCCTTAACTCTTCTCAGCTGCTGCAAAGGCTTAAACTTCTAAATACCCATTAAAAATTCAAAAGATCATTCTAAATCGTGCTTCTCCCTCCCCTGGAGGCAGCAATTTTAAAAAATGCCCTGGAGTTCAAACCGAGTGCATATGTTGTCCTTGGTTGGTGTAGTATTTCAGAACCCAGGAATCTATTTTCTATTCTGAAGCATATTTTACTTTAACTTCTGCATCTGGTCAATAAATGCAAAATAGACAGACACAAAAAACATAAAAGGGTGCTTAATCATATTTAAGTATTTCAATGAACCATCTTCCTGATATTCAAAGGGTAGGATTCTTACTTGTAAAAGGTTTTCATGCTTCTGTTTCTTTCAAATTGCATTCAGCACTCGAGAAATGACCTTTAATACAATCACGCTGGGTGTTCCCGTTGCATCAAGCAGAGAGATGCTGTATCATCTCTAGTGCACCTAAGGAACCAGCATGAGGGAGAGATTTAGCACAGTAACTTAGAATTCTACCTCGTTTTTCTTCAAGACTTTATCCTCCATACTGGTCTCATTTCTGAAGATTTGTTCTTGCTGTAGGCTGGTGGAATATTAATTCAAAACCTCAGTGTGTGCTTGCCTTGCTTCCAAGTCATCCATTCCACCGAAATTTATGTATATAATTAAAGTAAGATTGTTTAGTGGAAGTGTATGAGTAGTGTATTTGCACTTCTCTCAGAGAAAGTATCAGCATCACACAAGCAAAAAACCTAAACAAAACTTAATCAAAACAAACAGACAAACAAAAAGTACAAGTTAATGGGTAAGAAATTTGCCCAATAAGAGCTTGTATTAGTACAGAACTTCACGTCCTTGAATTGGCCTTGTTATCTGTCCCAGATGAAAAGTGTTTCTAGTACTAGTACACTAAATTAAAGGTACTCAGAGTAGCATGCACCCCAATCCTCTGCCGCCTATGACTTTTTGGGGGGGGTTATTAAGGAGCCCCTGACGCTGGAGGTGCTGTAAATTAGGGCACAATCCTTAGCTCTGCTATTCCGAAAATAGCAGCTTGCTGAACTGCCGGTGTGACCAGGTGATGGTTTTAAAAAAAGAAAAGACAGGACCATTTGCTGGCAGTTAAGACAGTCTTACAGAGACTTCAAGGTTAAACCTCTCATCAGTGCTGCTGCTTTCCAAATCTAAGTAACTTGGACTGTAGGTGAAAGTTACAGTTCTGTGTAAAAATGTTCAACCTCATTGCGATGATTCCAGCTCTATAAATTGCTGGTTGCCATCATTACAACAGTGAATCTTCGTTGTCTGCCTAATGAGTGTCTCCACAGGGAACCACACTGAGCACTGTATATTCACAGTTTCTAATATATAACAATTATATATATATATGTAATATAGAACAATAACAATGAGTAATTGATCATTAAATGTAAGGAATGTAAGTACAGAATTTTTTGTGACTTTCTCTTCATTACCCAGCCAGTGAGGATTCTCACTGACCAGTTTAAGCTCCTCCTTATCAACATCTTGCAGTTACAAGCTCCAGAAACCGTATTAAGTGTGCAAAGAAAGCAATAATCACACAGAAGAATAAGTTTAGTGTTATGAGTATAGTTTCTCGTTGTAGACAGATGTCATGTAGACCACCACAACAGAGATCTAAACACTTTCAGAAGATTTAAACACTTTTGCTCAGGTTTTTTAGATTTCTGATCTATGGCTGCACTCTTTTCAGTTTTTTTGAAATTCTTTATCGTAAGGAAAATGTTAATTTGTGCTGCTAGAGCTTGAAAATCGGTACTATACTCGAACTTATACTGCACTGGCAGGATATCTCCATTTTCTTACGTAAAAAGTAGTTCAAGAAGTAGGTAAGCATCATTGTTTGGATTGTAACAGCAACAAACAAATAGACAACAAGTACTGAAGAAAAAACAAACCACTAGCTTGTCAGATTCTCATCTCACTTTTAAAGAAGAAGTAATAATTTATGTTGGTTTATACCAGAATGTTTTGGTTTAGGAAGAACACTCTGACCTATACAAACATTCCCAGACAGAGTGCTAGTTACAAAAATAATTTCCTGTGGTCTTTTTACTGATAAGGTAATGCTTTCGTGGAGAACCAAATCTCTCGAACAGGGTTGTCAGTCATTATGCAGATGGTGCAGGACTCCCCATTGCAAGTGTTGCAATGGCATTTTCACTGGATCAGATCAGACTCCTGAATTGTAATTTAGGTAAATTTTTACAACCCTAGTGATCCTGCTAGATTTTAGTCCTATAAGCAGGATAACTACTCTAATAAGGGCATGATGAATTGCTACGGGCTAATTTTAAGTACCTACAAAACATATTCTAATTATGTTGGCAGTGGACAAAAGACTATTCTACCTTACTATTCCTACATATGCAGTTTCTAGTCGTTATTCAAATTCTCTTATCTATGCACCTTTTGGTCAACTTCTTTCACTGTGGTAGGAGCTGCCTTGCCCGGAGGAGCTCCCAGGATTGTTCGGTTTCTCCACCCGGGATATCCACCGACACATCTCAATGTGCACGTAACACCTATTAACTTGTCTCAGCCTCTTATGGGGGCTGCCAGCAAAACGCCTCGAACCTCTGGGAATCCAGCACTTGGGGAGGTCCAGTGTCAGCTAGGCTGTTGCTTTGAGACAAAGCAAGCTAGGAGTTCTGTGAAGTGATTTGTCACAAATGAGTCCACTCTCTCATCTGTACTGAAACAAGGTGGAAAGTTCCCATGAAGCACTACAGGTACGCCCTGAGGCACACCTTTGTATACGCAGTCCTTGCACATGCCAGCTACGCTACAGCTAGAATTACAGAAACAAGTACAATTTCTTCCTTATATCACAGTAGTGAATTAATTTCCCAATAGGGTTGGTCACACCTGCCTTTGCAGGAAGTGCAACAAGTACCAATACCTGTAACTGACTTTCCAGCTCAGAGGTCTAGTTTTCACAACAGGAGCGATTAGCTGTCTTGTTGACTCTCTGTAGCATTTCATCCCACTGAACCGGAATTTTGCAGGAGGGCAAAATTATTACAAAGTAAAAATGAACATGTGCCCAGGACTTCTTTTTTTTTAACTTTACACAGGTATTTGACATAAAGTAAAACACAATAACCCTCAAAGCCCTTGACTTTCCTCTGAGAAGTCTTTCCTCCCTAATTCATTGCTTTTGTTATCATGCACTTCTTTTACAGTGTTTCCCTCCCGTGAAGGGGCAACTTTAGTTCAACTGGGAAGCATGAAAATGTTTCATTTCTACTGTCACTGAAAAACGAGGAAGTGAGCAAGACAAGAGAAACAAGGAAGAGACTAAGTCTGCTCAAATTCATACTGATTCCGAAAGATCTCGGAGGGAGAGCTGCAAGTCAGAGTAGGAGCTGGAAACTTACTGGGCAAGAGTCTGTGACTAGCAAGAACCAAAAACTGAACTCAGAACAGAACCTGGGAGAAAAGGAGACAGAACCTAGGAGAAAAGGAGGCAGCACCTGGCCACTCAGCCACCTCATTTACAGTCACTTTGTACAGATATAAACGATTTTTAAAAGTGGAGATCTAGGGGTTTGTGTCCAAATCTCATCAAACTTGACACCATTATGCATTTTTTTAACTGTTTATATCTTGTTAAGGGCTTTTCATGGTCTGCTTTTCACTTAAAAATGTAAAAGCGGTACTTGAGAACTTGGAAATTCCTCTTTGATAAAAACAAGTCCCAAAGTCACACCTTCCAAGAAAAGTGTGTGTTGAGGGACAACTTTTCACATATGAAATTGTGGGAGTTTTTCCCCCCAAGACAGTACTTTCTTCTTTTTACCCTTTTCTCATGATGATGTGGAGTGTTATAGTTTATCTTTGACACTGGTATGAAAATGTTTCTAAAAAATGAATAGGCCATATTGCAAACACCTGAAGCTTGGAGGTTATAAATATTAACAAAAATATCTTTTTGGCCCATGTCTTTTCAAATATGGAAGACACCTTTTTACCCAGAGAAGTCAGAAGAGGTATACAAAGGACTGGCTACATAAATGTTAGGATATACAGCAAAGTGTAAAGCAATTAATCTTCTAATTGCCAACTATTTGTCAGTGGCAACCATGTTTTTTTTCATTCACCTTTCCTCTGAGGTGCAGTTTACTCAGGGCCCGTATGAAAAATTGAGATTTGTGTCTCAGTGCTTTTGAAAATTTTAACTGAAATGTTCTTGAAATCACAGCTGAGCAATATTAACAAAATTATACATAATAAATAGGATCAATTAAGAATGTAAAATTTCTGAATGTTTCAACTTTAGAATGTTGCAGGTTCTAACTATGAAGTTGCTTTTCACAGTTAAACAATGAAAAAAACCCAGAATGACCTTAGTGTTTTTTAAATACGTTACTTGTTTCTTCATACTCCTGCTTATCTTCTCTATGCACCTAGAAAATTATAAAGAATCATATTGCTATGTATTTGCCTGCTGTGTGTACAGTAAGCAGTGCTGTTGGTTAATATTTTTGTACTACCCAAAGAAACCTTTCTGACCTAGCTGGTGTGTGTGACAATTCAGAGCAAATTGAGCATTGCTGTGCTGTTACGTGTAGCACAAAGAGGTTCTGAATGCTTTACCATGTGACTAGGATTTCATGGCGGAATTATGTAGCAGTGGGAAGGTTTCATTTGCTAACAAAATATTTCATTTACTTGACAAAGCATTCCGTTTCTTCTCTAAGCAAACAGCTCAGCTGTAAGCCTCTCCTACTAACAAGTCTTCTTATTTCCTTCATCTGCACTAGAATACAAGGAAAAACACTCTGAGGGTGTGATAATATTCAGCTTCCTAAAAAATTTCTGGGGAATGACAGAAACCACCTTTCACATGTTTTGAGGAAAGGATTAAAGAACATAGCTGTTATATTCAAAACTTTAAAAAAATATTAATTACAAAATTTTATTAATTTTCTACGTTTTGGTCATTTGTATGATGAAATAGCAGTAGTTCACTGTGCCAGCTCTACATAATGTTGTAAAAATACCCAGTACACTAACATTAAATTTTCCTTAGTCTGTATATGAACAGTAGTTTCTGCTTTTCCAGATTGTTGTTTTAATACAGTGAAATGCTTTTCTTCCATAGTTTCTCAGGCCTGCTAACTGAAAAAGCATCATTCTTTCAATAAATTCGTAAACTTCTACCATTAAAAATGGAAGTAAAGAAGCACACAGGAAAATTATTCCTTCAAATGAAAATAAACTTCCTCCATGTAATATTCACACTAGGAAAAACATAAATCTCATTTATATGTCAAATTCACTGAGAGAATTAGGCCTTTTGATTGGTCTTCCCCTAAATAAGATAAAGAGATGCCATAGTTTATGCAGAAATAGTGGGATGAAACATAAAGTTTCTTAACACTATTCTTTGGAAACAACTTTAAGGTTATTGTAATTTTTTTTCTTTGCTGTTAGTAGAATTTTGGCGACACATATTTGTTTCAGCCTAGCAATTACTCTATTGTTGTAAAAACACCCTCAGATTTAAGAATGTGAGTCTTTAATGCTTTCTTGCAGTCAAAGGAATCACATAAGTGGAAAACAGACATCCAGGCTTGTTATCAGTTGAAATGGTGGGATGCAATATCCCTCATACACATAACATATCTTCAATTAAGTATTTAAACTAACCAGGAAGAGGAAGGGGTTTGCTGTAAATCAAACATTAAATATAATTCTAACTGATCATGTCAAAAAATATCAGTGAGTTACCTAATTTTCTTTAAATGTGTGGTCCTCTGTCCACAGAGAAATGACATATTTCATGGTTTTTATAGTGAGTTCAGGATTTTTCTTGGATGTGTGGATATTTTTGTTTTAAATACCCTGTGAGTTTTCGAACATAAAATATAATTCAAAGGAGGAAACTACACTGAAATTATTGAGTCAGTGTTATTCTGAGATTTTTTAATGAGAAAAACAGTTTTAAAAATTACTTAATGCTTTGCCAGAAGACAAGAAACAATAGCAGAAAATACTTATGTCTTGTAATTGTTAGGAAGGTAGAACTTTCTTCCAACCATGCAAATGCGGGTTACAAATTTTAATATTGCATGGACTGGATCTGGAAATAATACACTGCCTTGTTTTCTCTGCCTTCTTGTATTAAAAGCATGTTCAAAATTGGAAGGAGGAGAGAAGGAAGAAAGGGAGGGAAAGCAGCTGAGGTATGAAGAAATCAGCAAGCAATTGTATAAAAATTTGTTAAAGATATTTGCGATTATTTCTTGCTGAAAAGTATTGTGCAGAGAGAAGTAATTAGGCAGAAAATTTCATCTACTCACAGAGCAAATACAATTAACAATAAACATGTTGATTTCAAAACCTGGGTCACCAAAAATATTCTGAACACTGCAAACCTAAAAATCATTAAAAACCCTGCACTCCTTGTAAAAAAAACCTTCCAGCTAATCCTCCTTTTTGGGCAATAGTTATATTATTCAGAAAGCATATATTGCAGCAGTATGATTTATAATATCAGTAAAACAGTTGGAAGATTACTCAGAAAGATGCATCATCTTATTTTTCAGGTAATTGTTCATTATTTCAAATAATATATTCAGTCATGCCAATCCATTCTGGTTTTATACATAAAACAGGGCATAGTTTTTTGCTTTTCACGGGGTAAGGCATAATTCATGACATTTTCTATCTGCGTGTAAAAAGTTATGAATGTAGGCAGGTAATGAATTCGTCAATATACTTTGCTGTATTTCCAAGAAACAGAACACTGTCATTTTTGCTGTTCTTAATGGCAAAATTTATATTCACACAAATCCCGTCTGAAATTGGTGTCTGTAATAGTGCTAATATTTTCAGGACTTATACAGAACAAGCTGCCTACGCAGAGTCCATAGTCGACAAAAAAACATGGGTAAGAGACCCAATTGATAGTTTTGAGAACATCTATTTGCAATACTACAAATAGCAAGCCTGAAAAGTATTAGAAAAACTCTTCAGTTAAAGGTGAGTAATCTATGGACAGGTAACCAAAAGACTCCATGCCATAAAATACAGGATGCCAACTGAATGTGGCTTAACCAGCACTTGTCAGAGTTTTGAGTGTTGTTCGCATTCTCATTTTTTCTCTTGCTAGGTGAAGTCCCCAACTACTATGAAAATAAAGATAGAATAATATCACAAAAATAATGACTTAGAATACCTGAAAAAAAGGACAAAAAATGTGTTGGGCTCTCAAAATCTGGGTATGGAAGGTTTTCTCTCATGTGTGTATAAGTATACACATTTGCCTTTAGGATCACCGGGAGATATTCTGGGTGAAATATGTTTCTTGGGCCCGCCTATATCCTCTACTCTAGTCTCTGAAGGCCATTTTCCATCCTGGCCAAAAAGGGCTGTGCCAGTGGAGCGAGAAGGTGGAGCTAAGTGGGAGTAAGAGTAATCTGAGAAGGCCTTCAGTTAATTTGACTTCAAGTGATACCGGTGCTGTGGATGGATTAATCAGGTGCTAGCAGATTCTGCCCTGTGGTGCAAGTAGCTTCCAACGTTCAGCCAAAACTCTCCTGTCCATACCAAGCACATGGAGCTGAGAGAGACCAGCTGTGATCACTCAGGAGTGCACAATTTGGCCTTCCAGGTAAGCATGGTTTCCTTTGCTTTATGGGGAAGAGGAAGGACTTAAAAACCTTGAACAATGTTTAATTCAGTCCCAGAACAAAGAAACAGTATTTTCTGCGCACTGCTTGCAGGTACTTTACAACACTCTACATGCTGATACCCTGCCAAAGTACGCTGCTCTTGCAAAAACGAAGCCGAGCATGATTGACTTGTTCAGGACTATGCTCTACTCAGTGGTATACAGCCAGTTATCTCTGAAAAGTGTCCTGACTTGGTAATATTTCATAGGCTGATGGATCTCACAACTGGCTCCCATCTGCTGTATCAGTCGCTGGTTTTTCCTGAGGATAGGTCATTTACAGTTCTGTTGAAGAGAAGGTCATCATTATGCAGCAGACATATAACTCTTCTAAGCAATGTATATTAATAATATGAGAAAAATAATAATGTGATCATAGTGGGGCATATCATTCTTCAGCGGATAAAGTAAGTGCAATTGTCTTGTTCTGCTCTCGAGAAGAACAAAGAGAGAAGGTAAGGAGCCAACCCAGAAGGTTTTGCATTTTCCGGGCATAAAGTGATATTAACAACAGTTTAAAAAACCCAGATTTCAAAAGCGGAAGCACAAATCCCCTCAAACAAACACCACGAAAAAAGAATCAAAACCCAAAACTAGTTGGGCATTGTTTCTCAGTGTTCAGCATCTATGTGCTTTCACTGGAGCTGGAGAAGGGACAAACAGAAACTTGCGAAAACGTAGCCTGGCTGGCTCACTGTACTTTTTGCTGAAAGTAGAATAGGTTGAGAGAGACAGTGGCTCTGAAGTACTCTGAAGAGGGCTATGTTATCAAAGCAGCCTCTTGCTCTCCTTTGCAGTCTCCGATTCGTACGCTGCCCCTGAGCTTAGCTAGCAGATAGTGGGTAGCGGATGTGGGTATCAGCCGGCACTATCCAAGTAACACAAAAGGATCTTTGTAGATGCTAAGCATGTGGACTATTACATAACTCCAGCGACGTTCAACCACTCTGTATATTTATTCATTGCGCTGTACGGACAGACCAGCCCGTCAGGGAATATTTACGGAATGTAGGCAAGAGAGTTAACCCTTAAAACATGATAGCCCAGTAGTTAGGGCATTCTCCTGGGTAATCAGAGCGCCCTCAACGCATTTGTGCCTCGGAGCAGACAGACAAGAGATTTGAACTTGAGTCTCCCTCAGTTCAAGTGAGGGAGCTAAGAGAAGGTTTCATCCTGTCTGTGTTTTCACAGAAAATGTGTGCCTAAGCTAGTGCCATCAGCTTCCAAAGTCTGTGCTTACAAACTCAAAAAAGGGAGGAATCCCTAGTTGCAGAAGCTCGGTGTTGAACTCTCTCGAACGGCATAAGCTGAAAATCACCTTTTTCCTCAAAGGTCCGTGGAGCACAGTACAGTGACCCGGGTTAGTCCTCTGCCTTATGCAGCTAGCTCACCTGGGCCATTTTTATTTACTTTTACACTGTCTCTCTCTGTTCCAATATGTAAGTCACTCTCTAGAGAAAAGAAAATACAGAAGGAAACAGGTAAACTTCTGTATATAAACAAATAAATCGCAGTAAAAGCCACTGAGAAGTAAACAATCTTATAAGTCCCCACTCTTTCTTGTATTTAAGCTTTTCTTGCACAAAGAGTGAACACTAATTCCTCCAAAATAACTGTCTTAGACTATTAAGGAATGAGTATCTTACTTCAATCACAAAATATAAAAGTGTCTGGAAAAGGTTTAATTTAAACCATTTTAAGTATCCGTGTAGGTACCATTTTAAGTATCCATAGGTACCTTCAGATGTCACTTAATGATTAATGCACAAAGGGGTAAGTAAGAGACAAAGTAAATTCGAGTTAGGTAATTAGTTTTGTAAAGTACCTAAGTTAGCAAAACAGCTCTCAGTGTAATACAAACCAGCTCAAGGCTAGCAAGTGATGGATGAAGGAACATATCAGATCTTTATTAAGTCAAGAATGAGAAGCATTGTGCTTTCTGTTGCAAAAGGGCTCTAACAGGATGAATAAGCTGTAATATAGAGTAGTCTGCTTTTTGACTTGTCGTACAAATGGTCAAAGGGAGATAACGATGAGCTCTCCTCAATTTCTCATTTGCTACTGATATGTAAAAATGCACATCCATCTGTACTGTGATAGGATTTTCGCTGCATCACCATTTTCAAGGATACTGTAGTACACCCTCAGTTAACTGGTGTCAATTTTCAGGTAGGACATGCATCCATGTAGCATGAAGTTATATTAATACCATTAACCACATTTTTAAAAATGCATGGTTCTGCAAAATAACAGCTACTTGTTTTGTACACAATGCCGTTTCCACTTGAACATAGCATTGAACTTGCAGGCCCTGCATTATTGCCTTGTGATAATGCCAGTACCTGGGAGACCCAAAAAGCAACTTTCCCCCTCATTAATAGCTCAAAATGGTCTCAAAAGAAAACAGACTATAAACTCCAAATGTACACGTCTGCTGTATCTCTCTTAGTCTCTCTCCCTTTTCGATATTAGGAACATCCCAATTACCAACAGCCATTTGAGTGTATTACGAGTGAGCTTTTTGTATTGGTTTTAAGAAGATACATTGCTTTACCCTTACCGCCCATACTAAAGTAGCTGCTTTACCCTAGCATGCTCCTACACTTCAGTAATGAATTACATACCTTAATAAAACCCAATGCAGTAGTTAAGACCTACATGCTAAAGTTACCTGCTTTGGATACTGCCTCATTGCCAGAATCAACAGATTGCTGCACTGTTTATAATGAGACACTCAGGTTGTTAATTTTTTTCCATCTTAAAAATGTCATGTAATTTAAGGAACTTAAATCACTATCCTCAATTCAGAAAATTGTTCCTGCTAAGTGTCTATGTACCAGCATAACAGATTGTGTATCTATAGCTACAATAATGTCACATATAATGTGTGGAAATGCTACTGTGTCTCTTGCCTTCAAGGTGGTTCAGTTAACTTCTCATAGATGGCACTGGCTGGCTGGAGGACCACTACACTTGCCCACAGAGTTTCCTGCTCAGAAACCCTATATCACTAACAATAACCCTAAAACTGAGATTGGATTTACCTAGCTTGTATTTAGCCCTCATTCAAGAGGCAAAGTTTTTATCTAATCAGTTCTGATGATTCAGATCTCTGATAACATTAAACATCAAGTCACACTTACTCCATAAGGAATGATAAAAGCTGCATCATAAAAAGGAATGGTAGGTGGGATGAATAAACTTCCCTACATTTAAAAGCAACACAGAGGCAAACAAAGTAAATATAATCCAAAGGGAAGATAACAGCTAATAAATATTTATTGTTTACTGGCCTCCTATTGTTAGTGTTATGACGCATTACATAGCCTGTACCTGTTTCTGTAGCAGAGCACACCATGCTTTTAGGAAGCTGACCTGAGGAAGGATCGGCTTTAAAATTCTGCCTTTTACTCACACTGCATAGGACACTGGTATTGCCATAATGCATGCAGTATTTGTACGCCATTTCATTCCAACAAGCTTAAAACATATCCTAAAAAAATGCTATTTCTGTTTATTGTCATTCTTCACATCTTCCTAGATACTCGTCTGGTTGGTTAATTAAGACTGCAGATGCTATAAAGAATTTATATTTCATGAACATCACTGTTATAATTACCCTTGGAGATGAAGGTGGTGTTGCACTGCATTACTTAACCAAATCCAGTCAGGAAATTATGCAGTCCTTTTCCACATTTTCAAAACTTGCTTTCCAAAGCCATACTTGGGAATTTTTTATAAAACACTCTACATTTCAGGATACTATCCAACTATCCTACCCTGACAACCTAAATTTTTAGAGAAAACAACCATGTACTCAGAGGTGGAGAGTCTTATTTACAGTCCTCTCCAAACAGCCCATGAAGACTTAGCCTGCTAAATTTAAATCTGGCAGTACCTGTTTCATATCTGTTGTTTCTACAGCTCATTTGCTGTAGCTTATTACATGGACAATGAACATTCATTCTTCCTGCCTTCTACACAGAGTTTTATAATTTGATAGATATTTATGAGTGCAGTGGTTATTAACTTAAAAAGATTATTCCTCAATATTCAAAATGCATTTAAACTCCTTCAGAATCATGGCACTGGCTAGCAAAAGATAGTACATGAGGAAAAACCTAGATGAATGGAGTTTAGTTGCACTGAATATTTAAAGAAAAGAAAGTTTTGAACTGTAAACTAGATGGCTTCACATCTGCTGGGCAAATACAATTAAAAATCTAATGAGATGCAACAAAATCTGACACTATAACTTAAACGATTTGCTTTTGAAGCATCTGTTTTCCACTGAGCTCCTTGAGTATCCTGATTCTAATCTCCAGCGTAATGTAAGGACCCACCCTTCAACAATAAACAGTTTAAGCAGCTGTGCCTGGATGCACTGATGGCCAGCCTGTTTTCATCTCTAGCATGAGTGTAATACCATCTACTCCAGAGTGTCTGCTATTGTTAAAAGCACAATAGGAGTTACTAGCTCTCTGAAAAATCCATCTTCCTTCAAAATCAAGGAGGAAACGGCAGGCAATGTATGTAGTCATGCAACAATACTTGGTGAATGAACAGCTCATCTAGGGGAACTAAACAAACATTGAGAGAACATTTCACTTACACAGCTGAGACAGCTCTATCCCTTTGTCATTTAATCAAATATTTTACAAGAGCAGAATTCCGATCAGTCAAAGCCAAGCAGCTTGTGAAAGCAGAAGAACAACTTCAAAGCACTTTTCATATTTCAAACATTCAAAACAGATGGATCAATTCTGTAATCCTTTAATTGTGGATTAAAGCAAAGGGAATTTTCCCATCCAAGCGTCTCTGTGAACTTCCTGCTCTCTCAGGCCACCTGGAGATTGAAGGTTCAGAAGTGACTTTACATATTTCTGGACTGGCCTGTGCTCGTAACAGGACTGTGTTAACTGTAGTTCCTAAGGCTTAAACTCCCATTTTCTCTCACAGTGTTCTGTTCTCCAGGCTTTTACAGGAAGCTGGAAAAGGATACTGAATAAATGAGATAGACAGACGTTTTCTGCCTGTGCTGGGTGCTTAGATAGCAATCACCAACAGTAGGTGATAAGCACAGACTGACATTTTGTTGAGGAGTTCCTTCAGCAGCTCAGGCACTAAGCAAGAAAAAGGAATAGGCAGTTTATTTGTCACTTGAATATTTCTGTTCTTATTAGAAATTAAAAATAGCTTTTTGTCTTCAAGCAGTAGGATTAAATAACGTGTTTTCACCAAACAAAACAAACAAAAAAATTCTATAAACGGGAGGATGAAGAGACAGTACTTTAAAAATCAGCTGTGAAGTAAGAAAATTACTCAGCTTTATGGCACTCATTCAAAGACTGTTCTAGTCAACAGAAGTCTTACTAAAGTTAACTTGTTATCGATAGTAATTAACCAGTTTCTACTGAATCCATAATATTCCAGAAATGTGATATGATCAGTTGAAATAGGGACTTTTTATGTTCACAGACAAGGATAAAAAATCTATCATTCTGCAGCGTGGGCTACTGAGTTCCAGCAATCATGTGATGCTCTTACTGATTTTCTTACATTACTCATACATTCGTATATTTTAATTACACTATGAATGAAACTCTCATGTAATTATTACACTTGAGTGGTGGGTTTGACAAAGTGACTTCCAGAGATTTCTTCCAACACAGATTATTCTTTATTGGTGTATTCATAGACAGCAACTTGTATGCTTAGCGTTTTTCACACATTTACTGACAAAAGTCCTAGGACATCTCTGCTTTTTCTTCCTCAGTCACAAGTATAGAAATCTTCAAAGACACTATCTCAGGAGTGCATGTGTTTTGTGTGCATGTGAATTACAGAACTATACCGCTTTGACTTCACTATGCTGTCCTGTGTAGTATTTTTAATATATTATCTCCCAGTGCTACAGTTAATCACTGCTTCTTGTGATTTTTTTTTTAATTGTATGGAGTGTTCAGTAGCTGCGTTTGTTGGTGACTGCAGGGGCGTCTACAGCAAACTCCTATGATGGCACGTTTAGAAGGCAAACAAGAGACAAATGCTTTTGGAAGAGAAATACCTCTCTTAAGGGAAGGAAAAGATACTCTTTGCTTAGAAGCATGGTAACTGATGTATGACGGCCACAGCACTTGAATAAACAGCTTCTTGTAACTCCTCTCTTCTCCCAGACACACAAAGTTGCAGAAACACTTTTACTGAAACTGATTTTTTGTTAAGTTTAGAGACAAAGTTTCTTTACAGAAAATATGTTACTGAGCATTGCTCTAGTTGCTTCTAAGGTCATGTTTCTGCTAAAAGGCAAATTTCAGTTTTTTTCTAGTAGTACTGCTTATTCCTGTCTTTATCATAATTTACTATGATTCAGCTTATTTTGTATTGTTCACGTGGAAGTGATTTTTTTCATTGTAAATACTAATTTACTGGGTTTATTACCATGTAAATAATGAGATACTTCTTGCAATAAAACCCAGTGAAATGACCATACTGTAACTGCCGCCATAAGAAACGACTGAAATACAAAACACTCACAGCAACTGTGGATATAAGTTATCTGAAACTTTGTTTAAGCAGCTTTCTTACAAAACCAAGAACCAGACATTCTAGGACCATTAAAAAGAGATAATATATCCGTCAAGACATTAAGAAACAAGAAAACAGAGATTCAGAATTTATTAAAAAAATAGGAGTAGTGGGGCTAGTTATGACTGTCTTCATCTCTCATTCTGGTAAAGCTAACTCCTCTCTTTAAAGCTACCCCGAGTGTTTTATCCTAAGAGCAATAGAAGTACATGTTCACATTTACTCTGTGTAAGGAGCATAAACACCAGAGCAAAGGTACTAACAATTGGGGAAGGCCCCAGTAGTCCATTTTGCCCTTGGTGAGGAGAAGGGCTGGATTTTTATAAACTTGTTGAACCAGTCCTGAGACAACGAGCAGCATAATTCATCGTGGCAGACATGTGACCTTAGTCAAGCAAACAACAGATTCACATTAGATGAGCACCATCCATGACCAAGGCAATAGTGCAGGGACTTGAATAGCCAAGCTTTGCACACCAAGTTTTGGGCTCCCTGTTCTAGTGAAGTAACACAGAGAATTGTGGAATCATTTAGATAGTAAGAGACCTCTAAGATCATTGAGTCTAACCATTAACCTAGCACCACCATGTTCACCAGTTACCACGTCTCCAAAGTGCCACATCTATAGTTTTTTTGGAAAAAACTTTAGGCATGGTGATTCTATGACTTCCCTGGGCAGCCTGTTGTAATGCCTGACCACATTTTCAGTGAAGAAATTTTTCCTAATATCTAATCTAAACCTGCCATGGTGCAGCTTGAGGCCATTTCCTGTCACCCATTCACTTTCTTCCACGGAAGCACGGGCATCAGAGTATAAATCAGTTCTTACCTTACACGAGAAGGGCTTTAAACTTCTGATTTGAACCAATATAATTTCTGGTCCTAGAATGACAGTGGTGGTGTGGATGTTACAAATCTGAAAGGCCTTGGAGACAATTCACAGCGAATCAAGAATTCACAAAATAAGAAAACAGTGCATACTAATCAGGTATGTTTTGGTTGTGTTCTTGTTTTTCTTCTTCCAAATAACCTTACGAAAATTAGTAAACCTCAAATTCAATGTCAGCAATGTAATAATAAATCTGAGACAGATATTCTAACAAAATCTGAATATCATTAAAAATGTATAAACGGACAGGGAAGTGAGTTCTGTTCTCAAAAATACATTACAGAAAAATCAAAATAACAGCATGAGTAGAGTTCAGAAAAAATGTATTCTAATGTCACAATGGCTTCATACAAGATACAAAAGAGGCATCAGAAATGGTAATTAGAGGGAAGACTGTGGACCAAGAGTTGGCATAGAAGCATTTTCTCATAAGAAGGTGGAAAAAGAGAATATATAATCACCAGTTTTAGAGATACAATCTTCCAATCAGATAGAGAATTCATATCACTAAATACGTAGTAATAAATTTAATTATTAAATAAACATCCGAAATAAGGAAAATTTCAGCCAAACACAAACTGGAGGCAACAGGTCGTGTGTAAAGCTGACCAGAGAAGAAGAGAGCATAATACAAATTACTGTAATAATAAACACATTAATTTTTACTTCTTTTGACTGTATGTTTGTTTAAGTCCACATAGTGAATATCCCATTGTGAAGACATGAGAGTCAAGTTAAAAAAGTCCACAGGTATTTCACCATTGTCAGATACTAATATTTTCACATCCCCACTCCAGAAGTAACTTGCTACTCTAAAAATTCAGTTCCGTTGTAATCATATCTACTTGCCAAATTTGGTAATAGTACTCGAAGCAGCATGTAAGAAACACTTGATGCAGTGGGTACTCATTTCTGTCTTCCATTGTTTTCTTGGATATGATCAGAGACAGGAAAGGCATGCTGCCAAAGTAATGTCTCTGCTCTCAAAGTTGGATTAATTCCAGATAAACAGTGACGGAAAGGATCACTTGGACTGTTCTGTTCCTATAAGCGCTCCTGGGAACTAGATTGGGATCTGAGATCTTAGGAGAGAAAAGGTGGTAGATGGTGCCTATACCTTCATCTTCCAAAAAGCCAGCAAAAAGGAAATTGTTAAAACAACAAAACCAAAAAGGACTTTCAGAACTGATTGAAACTGTAGAAAATTGGAGAAAAGTAGTGGCGTCTATGAAAGCTTGATTTTTATCAGAGAAACCAATTTCCCACTGAAAAGGTTCATCTGAAAACATTCTGCCTCTACGTGGTGCAAGAGTATTAGAGATGCGTATATTCATACCAGCAATGTCTCAGGCACACTATGACTAACGCATAAGAATTTATTTTGAGGGTCTTTACAGTGTGAACTTTGCAGTGTCTCCCTTTGCTGGCAGAAGCCCATATACTCCACACAGCCCTTAGGTAACTCTCAGCAAGGGCCTACACTGACCAAGAGCCAGACCTGATATCATATTTGGCCATGAAAAAAAATAGAAGGGGTTTCCATACATTCTCCATTTTCCTTTTGTATCTGCACACTTTCACACAAAGTTGGTTTTTTGATTTCAGATTTTCTCAGCACCTTTTAATGTCGTTGTAGGAAAGCATTTATGACAATAAGAGATTGTCACAGTAATATTCTGAGCGTATTTAATACATTGTAAACAATGCAAAAAGATCTAGATTGATGCTTTTGTAATTGAAATACTCAAAAGGGAAAATAGGTTATAGTCTCAAGACAAACCATATATTTCACAAATTCACAGAGCCAGGGTTCAGGCTGTGGGTGATCCAGGCACAGTGAGTACATTGTGGCATGCAGGAAAGAGATAGGGGAGCATGGCCTGGCCTAGGCAGTGTATGAAGTGCGGGCACTGGGAGTGATGGTGGGGATGAAAGCAATATCTGTAGGACATGAGCTTCTAGCTGTGACCAGGAGAGTGGACATAGTGCCAAAGGGAGTCTAGGTGCCTGCAAACATGAAAGCACAGCGCTTCAACCTGGAGGGCTGGGACTCTCTTGATTTATAACACAGGTTAAAAAATCTGTGAGAAGCACTGGTATGCAATATATCCCAAATTTAAGCTCAGGAATAAATAATATTTACATGTTATCTGCATGCAGTGTCGCTCAGATGAGAAGCCTACCTCTTACAGCCACTGAGAAGCATACTGCCGGTTACCAAAAGTAATAGTAACTTAGTAGGCATTTTTCAGCTTTGCTTTACTTCACGGTCAAGACCAAAGGGGGAAAGAAATTGAGTTTAGTGAAAATATGGCCATAAGTTGTAGTGTAGCTCCACAGAGCTACACAGTACCTGGCTCCAAAAACTGCAGCCAAGAGGACCAACAGACTCCTGCTGGTCTTATGCTGAGCTTTCCCTAGGACAGCGAACACTGTCTTCCATGTACATATTCCTCTGGTCTTGCCATGTGTTAGTTTTGCCTTTGAGATCATTAAAGTCTGAAGACACTCAACAGGTCGAGAGAGATGTGGTTGTTCAGCTGGGAGAAGAGAAGCTCTGGGGAACCAACTGTGGTCTTTCAACACTTAAAGGAGGCTTACAAAAAAAAATAAGGAAGAGAAACTTTTTATAAGGGCATATAGTCATAGGACAAGGGGAAGCGGCGTTAAGCTGAAAAAGGGAAGGCTCAGATCAGATAGTAGGAAGAAGTCTTTTACTGTGAGGGTGATGAAACCCCGGAACAATTTGTCCAGAGAAGTTGTGGATGCCCCAAGCCTGGATGTGTTCAAAGCCAACTGCATGAGGCTTTGAGAAACCTAGTGTAGTGGGAGGTGTCCCTGCCCATGGCAGGGGCTTAGAACTCCATGATCTTTAATAATCTTTGAGGTCCCTTCTACCCCAGGCCATTCTATGACTCTGTGATTCAAGTCTCTCCCCGGCAACTAACTGAGGGCTTTCCAGGACTTCTGGCAGCACCTGCAGCAGGACAGACAGACAAAATGCAGGGGCCAGGGCAAGGTCTGTGGTGGGCCTTGTTTTCCAGAGCAGGCCGGGGAATTGACTTACTATAAACAACAGTGACAGAATAACAAAAGGTAAACTCACTTGCAGATTGCCACCGCTCCAGAAGTGGCTGGGCACTGTGGGCCGCTCCTCTGAAGAGGGTGGGACACATCCACCAGGCCAGGCCAAGACTGTCTGCCTTCGCCCTGGTCATGGCCAGACACTCCAGGCCAGTCAGCTGGTCATGGTGCCCTAGCACAGTGTTCAAAGGGAGAGACCAAAGGGAGAGATGTGAGGGCCACATGCAGGTGCACTCCTGTCTTTGAACACAATGGTTGCCTGCCCTGGGCCCTGGCCACTCCGCAGGCCCCACCACGAGCATGGAGGTAAGTAGCCATGGGACAGGCACCTTCCTCGTGCCCCACTGGAGTGGGACGGGGGAAGTGGTGCAGCATGGGCATGACAGTCCCCACGGATGTGCTGAGCAGCTTTGAGGGGTTGTGTCCCTCCCGGCTGCCTCAAGGCAGTCCTCGGACATGGGGAACGTCAGCCTGTAGTTGTTCAAAAGCTTTAACAGTGCATGTTTATGTGGACTCAAGTAGCAGTTTTTCTTAAGAATAAATTTATTAGCTTAAATTTTTAAAACACTGATCCTCAATTTAACCAGTCTCTGTATACAGAAGTTCCATCATATTAAATTTCTACCAAGAGAGAAGCAACAAAACCCCAGGTGGTGTCTACAGGAGGTGCTGAGCAAGCTGGCTAATTCACAGCTTGTGCTTTTCGCCTGTATGCATTAGTACTATCTATGAGGCCCTGCCCTCTTCAGCTCTGAGTAACACTCATATTTTTTCCTCCTTTATTTCCTCTTTGAAAATGGTGTGGATGGCTTGGGAAACTCTTCAGCCAGGCTAAACACTTGGTTTGCCTGGTACTGATCACAGAGTTGGTGGCAGATGGGAGAGCTGGAGCCACGCACACAGGAAAGTCTAGAGATTGCTTCAGCCATCTGCCAGTGGGGATGCTTTTTTGCACTACTTAAGAAGCATAAGCGCCTCTGATAATCTTGGCACTGATCTGTTTTCCAGGGGGATGAATACATCAATATTGAGGGTGATCTGCATGAAAACAAACGTGCCTCTGTAGAGGATGAGCAACCACGCTTGAAAGGGTAATGTGTTTTTGCATGAGTAAGTCTTCCACTCACTTTATCCCGGCCTAAGCAAAAAGCTGCCAGTGTTTCTACTTCTGAAGTGACAGCCCTAAATTTCACTGCTGTACCCCTATGCTACATAGACCTTTGTATTGCCTAGCACTTCGTGTAATACAGAAACACAACATGTTTAAAATTATTACACCTCAAAAATGACATCTGTGATTCTGGATCTATCTTTTTAAAGCCTTGCAAATTAAAAGAGCAATATTTTTTCTTCTTGTACAATAACTTATTTTCCAGCATTTCTACAGCAGTGTTTATTAAAGCGAGGTCTTAAAGAGTGGTCTCTTTCAGGAAGTTAAAGATTCACTATTGTCTTTCAGTTTGTATGGCCATTTACTCCAGTACAAAACAAGAACAGAATAGCCGGGGAAAAAAAAACCATTTTAATGGAGAAAAGTTTTACATTTTGTTTGCACTACTTCCAAGTGATCACAGAGTGAGAACATACATCTACATTACTTGAGGATTAAGTATTTTTGTGAAAATAACAAACCCTGTTTAAGGCATTTAAAAAGTTAAGACACAATACTTAAAATCATACTAAATGTTCATATGTGTCATTGATTTCTTTCAACAGATAGTACTGAATAGCCTGTGGTCTGAGACATAGCCCTTTTGAAAGATCCGTCTGTTGATAACATGGATTCACAACACAAGTTCAAGGTGTTGACATTCCCTTCTGGAGTACATGCACAAGAGAAAATTGATTTCTGAGTTGCAAAATGCAAGCAAGAATAGTTTTGGTGTACCTAAATATTTCACATTAATGTGCTTAAGTGAGATCTGTTTTTTCAGCTTCTTCAGTTACATTTCAAGCCTCTGGATCAACTTTATAAAATAATGTTTCCTTAGTAAATGAACCATATTTCATAAGGAACATATTTTTTCTGCCACCTTTCAGAACAGAGCTGTATAGTTATGACACGTGTGTCTAATTATTTAAGATATCCTGGTACCAAAGTGATAATAGCCTAAATTAATAAAACAAAAAGGAGAGAAATATGTTAGATAAAAAAAGAAATGACAGGAAATTGTAATGTGACAGTAACAATTTCAAATCCCAAAGGACTCATAAGGAGCAGTAACAGATAGTAGATGGTATTTTTTCCTTTTCTTGGGTGATGGATGAACCATAGTTTTTATAAAGAAACAGCCTTTTTCATCTATTTGTTTCTCATTTCTCCTTTTTTCTTTTCCTGTTCTATCTAATCTTTCTGCTGAGATTGGGTAGATAACCTAATGTTCCTACAAGTTAGAAAAAAAAGTGCTGTGATTTGTGAAGCAACAGGAATTCCCAGAACTGAAATTGAAGTATCAAAAGCAATCAAGATTTCTTGGAGAACCTATTACTCCTCATACTTGTGTACTTGTGAGGGAGTGTGTTCCTGCTCTGTTCTTCTGAATGCTGATATAATTTAAATTGATATTTCTTGTTTCTCTCAAATTTATTTTAAATTAATTGAATTTTTTTGAGTGCAGAAAAGAAGGGTATTCATGCTGGATTTCAATGTGTATCTGACTCCAGCTGCATTTAGTTTCCAAACAAGTACAGTCTGGATAATTAGCATCTCTAAATATAACATTGCCTTTATGGACTGGGAATGCGAGGTGCTGCTTTAGACATGTGCCTCTAAAACAGTGCCTCTAGATGACAGAGCCATAGCTGAAATTTTTTTCCAGTTTGCACAATATGAAGGTGTTTATTTAGCCACTGCTTTTGTAATTGATATACGTTCACATCACCAGCATATTTAACATTGGAAATCTGTGTTGAATTAATTCCCTTAACTGCTATTTCCCTAAATTTCAAACTCCCTCATGAAATCATGCTGTTACATCTAGTGAGGAAAAACAAGGAAGTGACCTACATTATAATTGGTACAACTGATACTAGAGCATGACATTCAAATATAACAAATAAAATGTCCATGGGATGATGAGATGAAAAGTTAATGTAACAACCACAAAATTTTTAAAAATCCAGAAACATCTATGCACGCTGTAATAAGGTTTTAGATGGGTATTGGTTATTTTACACACACACACCAGTATTAGGCCTTCACAATTACAACAGCACTGCTGTTCTACATAGCAATGCTGGGCTGGCTGTATTAACAGACTTTGTGGGTCTAGTAATGGACACTGAATCTTTAACTACCTGCTCAGTTTGCACTAACCCTGTTAACAGACCTCTTCATAGAAGAGCTGTACTTCAGAGGGTAGCAGAACTGTCCCACTAAATTTGGCCCATTACATAGATGACAGATTGTCTCATCAGATATCTGCCATATTTTCTTTTTCCCTTGTCCAACATCAACCCAAAGAAGTCCCTCTCAAATGGCACTTTTCATCTGGCACTTTGAGATCCAAATTTAACCCTTACCAAGTTCTGTGAACTCCAGTGGAGAAATTTTGACCAATATAACACAATTTTCTTCTGCAAAAGCTTATGTTTCTATTCTTTGTTAATTTTTCTTTCCTAGGCTTTTAGAAAAAAAATATGATGAAGTCTATGAATTTTTCAAGAGACATAAAACCAGACTTTATTATGTGGTCTATGGAATTTTAATAACAGGTACGGTATGTATTACACCCAGGATTGCTGAAGCCTTGTTTATTTACCTGTATGAGATTATAGGCTGTGCTGCGTCTTTGTCTGACATAAAAAAACTCTTGACTGTCTTTAAGAATGTATTTCAAAGTTGGTAAGAATTTAGTTCTAGATAAAATTCCAGATTGCAAAACCTCCTCATTCCCAAACATAACAAAAGTACAAATCTTGCTAAACTGCTTCTCCAGCATGTTTAAAGTCTGACTAGCAATTACACTTGCAACAACAGGATAGTTCAGACTTTGCGTCTACTCCATTACCAGCTGACTCCAAAATTACGATTTCCGCAGCTTGTCCAAAATCATGAAATCACATTAAAACAGTCAGCCACCAAATAGGACTGAACTTAAGTCAGCAAGCTGGAAGTGAAAGTTTTCTCTTCTGACCCATATTACTCAATAGTCAAAGCAAATTTTTTCTAGAGTAAATGTAAGTATGACAGTATGCGCTGCAAAATCATTCTGATATTCTTCTTTCTCCTTTTCGTAATTAGCAAGTAGGTTGGTTTGTTTCCTTCCACTTCACGAAGTTTGTTTTTGAGATCTTCCTACTTGAACACTGGGAACACAGAGACTTCAAATACGTCTGTGAGATGGGTGTCAGCACAGCAGAAAGGGTTATAAAAGTGGTGCTTGCACGCTGAATATCCTGCCCTCATAACATCATCTTGTCTTGCTTTGTCGTAGTACAGACATATTCTGGCTCAAGAAAGTGAGTGAGTTCTAAGAATATGTCAGGATTTCATACATTATTTCCCTAAAAAACCAACTTTGTTACGAAAATCAGTAGTCCTTCTTCTTTATTTGCCACAGACAAAATGAAACTATTGTTTACAAGAACTGAATTTTTTTTGACCAGCATTTATCAGCAGTGAACCTGTCAAATAAATAGTTTCATTGCTACTTTATGAAATAAATTACTTTTAAGCTTCACAATTACTTGAGAAGGTCATCAAGTCAATCAATTGACATATGTTTATAAGTGTTTGTTTCTAGTTTTATTGGACAAACTCATCCTGTTTTGAAAAACGGAACAAGACTCGTGCTCTTAATTCATACTTTTTACACAGGAAAAAGAAGTTCTATAGATGTGTTTAATTTTCCCGAGTGATTAACATGTTTGATATGAACTTGCCTTGGCAAAAGCGTATAACCTGCTTTGACAGAATGAAAGCCACCTTTCATATCAATGAACATATCATAAGTAACAACACTATCCACGAAAGCAAAACTTTTCAGTATTTAGGCTGAGAGTCAGAAAAGCACTGATAAGATAAACAGGGGCCTGACTTTGATCACATCATATAAATTTGGGATTTGATCCTGTTTTTAAAAAGACCAACCTAACTGACATGTATATTCTTGTTTCTGTGACAGCATACTTGGCAGTAGTTATTGCAGCCTGCAGTTTGAATTTTCAGAGAGCTTTGCCGCTCTTTGTCGTCACTGTCCTAGCCATCTTCTTCATCTGCTGGGATTTTTTAATAGCTAAGTATGAAGACAGAATTGCTGCATTCTTTTCCCCTGGAGACAGATATCTGAAAAAACAGTGGTTTTGGTTGAAATGGTAAATATTAATTACTTTTTATTTATGTAGAAGGAGAATGCACTAGTCAAGTTATCCCTATGATTTTATTTCAACTTACTCCCCCATAAGCATGGGGAGATGGGTCAATCATACATATCTCAATAAAATCATAGAATAATTCAGTATTTACCAGTTTATAGCTATCAGAAGCACATTCAGGATTTCCATGCAGTAGCTAGGGATCAAAAGTCTTGACAGAAAAGGTAGAAAAATACCACGAATTGAGGTAGGACACTTTTGTGGTTGAAAGAGAATATGTTCACAAAAGTCCATGTGTGTTGCAGCCTTTTGCATTCATTCTGCAAGCCAGAAGGTGCTTCACCGTTCAGAGAGCTGTTAGGTTCACAAAAACAAAAACCTTAACTCTTGCATACGCAAGCTGCTAAAGACTGGCATGTATTATCTAGATACTGCTTTTCCACATATCCTCATAGCAACTTTTACATGACCTTCAGGAATCAAAACATGCCAGCCAGATTGAATGTCATCATAAGTTATTATGACCTTAATTTGGGATCGTAGACATTCATCTGGTAGATAAATGATAGATATTTAGACATGTCAGATACTTATTTCAAGTATTCATGAGCAGTGATCAGGGATATTGAACGTATCTCTGGGAAAATAAGGAGACAAAGGAGCCTTGTAGATGAAAGAAAAGACCAAATAAAATCTCATTAAAAAGGAAAAAGAAACTGGCAAACTACCTTCCATTTCAGCTAGGTCACCTACTAGCTGAGAGACAAAAGAGTTTTAAGGAGGAGTCATTCTCAGTTCAGGAAATGTCCCAGATTATTCTTAAGATTTAAAAATGGTTTTTTTAAGAAAGGTGCTATAAAGATTGTGGTCCTTCTGCTCAGGAGCCACATTAGAAAGCAGTCATTCAGAGGCACTTCCATTAGATGATCTGGCAGCCTCTCTGGGAGAAGGAGCAAAAGGGACAGGAGAGGCCTGAGGAGCAGATGGAACAAGTCAGGGGGCAGTAAGTGCTATAGTACCTGGGCTGCAATCCTTAAATTGTACATATCAGAGATTACGTGCTTAACTCTTTTCTTCCAAGAGACAGATAGTCTCTCAGGTGTAGAAAGGGTTACTCAGCACTGCAATGGCCAAGCCATTTTGTGAAGTTTGCCTGCAATGTTTTTAATCTACATCTAAAAACGGAATTTATGTATCTAGGTATCACTGAAATCAGTGAAACCTTACCGTTAGACAAAACTAACATTAAAGTCTTAGGACTGTGTTTATTTCCTCTCTGTATATGGGATGATGTATTTTGTTGCCTTCCAGGCTGTTGTTGTGGTAATTACCTTCAATAAATAAGCTTAACATGGTTCTGATAGTGGGGACCATAGAAACACCGAAACACAGATGTACACGTCTCTTGTCATTGTTTCTGAGATATCTGAACAGACTACAAATGGTTACAAAGAAAAGAGTCATTTACAGCCTGCTCCTCAGTAGACTGTGCTTCGTAGGCCCACAGCTAAACAGCACAGTGCAAGCTGTAAAAACCACAGCCTGTCTTGCCCAGAACTAAAGAAAAATTCAATAAAGAAAGGGAAGGAAGGGAAGGAAAATTAGGATGAAGTGAGAAAGGAAGTTATCACACTTCATTTAATAGAAATAGCACCCAGACAAGAGTCACTCATGCAGTTTTTGGGTTTCCCCCCATACTCTGGCTTGGAGAACATTTCTTCCAGATGGCACCAAGGATGCTGCCAGAGATGCATCAGCAAAGGCAGGTTCCTGCTTGTGTAGAGCTACAGGTTTCAGCCCAATACATTGTACAAAGAGTTTATTCACAGAGATGTAAATGTTTTGGGTATGGGTAGGGAAAGGAATATCCCAAGCATCTTTTTCAGGATATCATGATGCATTTTATTTCATAGGGTGTTGTGTGCAGCTCTTATTATAACTATCATCTGCTGGCTTATCTTCGACACAACAAAACGAGGATCCCGTCAGCTCATCTCCTTTGGTGGACTTGTGATGTATGTTCTCCTGATGCTTATCTTTTCCAAATATCCAGCCAGAGTGAGTATTTATTCCATGATGAGCTTTTTGAGATTTTTTTTATTCTGTGTCTAAAAAGCTATTACCCTACCCTAGCACCAAATCTAGTAAGAGTAAGAAAATAACAGAAAGTAAAAATACAGGCTTGCCTGAGACCAAGTACTGTATTTAAGTTCTGAGGAAAGTAAATCTGCTGTTGAGGAGCATGTGTGGGGCTGTACCAACACTGGTTTCTCACTATTTTGGGAAGCAGCTGTCCATCTTTTTTTCCAGCCCTGATACAGGTTGGAATACATTTGCTCCTGGAGCATCAGTGCAAGCTGAGATACGCCTTCTCCATGTTTTCACCCACAGGAGTCTCACCACAGTCATCAGCACATCACAGTCATTTACTTGAGGACACTGTTGTCACATCAACACAAATTGCATGGAACCAGAGATATGATAGAGTTGTATAGCTCTTAACCCCTCACAAATTTGTTTCCCACTGCAAATTCAGCAGCCAAGGCCGAGCTGAGATTCTCACCTTTTGCTCACCCACTCCCATAGGCTCGTAAATGCCATTTATTTTAATTTTCCATCAGAAAGGTCCACTCTGGCTTGCTGTGGTATTCCAAAGGGCTTAGCTCAGCCACCACAACTACTGCCTTAGCTTTTACTCCTGTTTGCATGCCTCACATACCTCTGCATGCTTTCATTAATCATATATCCATTGTCCAGGTCACCAAGTTTTCCCAATACTTTTCAACATGTCTTGCATCAGTGCTGAGACTTTCTTAACAGGTGAAGTCCTCTCAGCAAGGACTGATGAACTTACCCCATCCTTTGCAACTGCTGCTGTCTCCAACTGAGGTGAAAACTCGTTCTCCAAAAGCTTTGTGCTCTCCCATGAGTCCTCATTACACGTAATTGGTTTGTTATTCAAATATGATCTGATTAAATTAGAGAATGCCATCTCAGCTCTTTGTCTTGTAAGTAATTTGATTCAATTTTCACAAAACAAAGATGTGTTCTGAGGCAAAAGAACAGGAATTATCAGTGTAGTGAAGAAGAACTCATCATAGGCAGCCACAGTTTTTCCTATGACTGCCTTTATATGATGAATCACAATATATAACTGAGTAGTTCTCAAGTATCAAAAGTCTTTAAAGCTAGCGGACAGAAACAGAGTTGATATTACCCAAAGACAAACCCCATAGCAAAATTTCCTTATTCTCTGTCCAGATATGTGAAGATCCAAGTCCCCTACAACTTGTTTTGGCATCTGCTCCTATCCTGCAATATAGTCAGACAATCCCCTTACACTACTTAAACAAACATCCAAAGTAAACCATTATTTATTTAAATAACAAGCAGTTTCTTTATTTTTCTGTCTATCTAGGTAGCTTGGAGACCAGTGTTTTCAGGAATAGGAATGCAGTTTGTTCTCGGGGTTCTTATTCTGAGGACCAAAGTGGGTTTTGATGTATTTAACTGGCTAGGCATTCAGATCCAGGTAAGCTACTGAGCAAAATCCTTACTTGTTTAATATAATTTTCTGTCTTGAGAGTCTTACTTTATATGAACAGACTGTTCAAGGATCCATTTGTCCCTTGATTTTTTTCTCCTCTTGAGGAAAAATGGGTTCTCAGAAAGGTAATTGACTTCCTGAATTCAAGCTTCTTCTCACTTATTTTTTGTTCCGTTAGTACAATGACCAGAGTAATCCCATTTATTAATGGCTTTACCATCACTGAGCTGAAGTTGTAAACTGGCATTCTTGAAACACAAACTACTGTTGTGCCAGGGCACTCATAGAAACTCCTAGACATGGCTCAACTCCAAATCATCCTTGCAATACACGTGATATGCTGAAAAGCCTTTGGATTTAGGGCACAGCCCTAATTATCTTCAGAGCAGCAATATTCCTGGCACCAAGGACATTTCATAGTCCTCATAACGTATAAGAAAATAATTTCAGATACATACAGGTGGCAAAATCCACATCTGCATGCTGGAAGGGAGCTCTAGAAAGTGGATGGGATCTGTCTGCAGGTGTCCCTGCAGACACAAAGTTTTTTAAAAAGTCTGTTACTGTAAAGTATTGAATAAGCAATATCCAGAATATAGATCAGAGAGTACCCACTGAAGGATGTTCAGACCTTTCACCCCCGGGATATGATTCTCACAGCTGTTCTTGTGTCACCCCAAGACAACAGGTAATTAAGCACATGTAAAACCTGACAGTGGAGAATGTACTGTCTCTGTGTGGGAGCAAAGGCACAGATCTGACATCTGTCTAATCTGCAGGCAGTGGGAGTCATCTGGGTTTTTTCACCAGGTTCTCAGTTTCTGACTGAAGCAGGTCTGGTGCCCCCTTTCGTTAGCTTCGTATTTTTATATCTTACGGTCTCTCCTGTCAGAACTAATTGCTGTAGCTATTATCAACTGTATTTTAACTCCATTTTAAACTCTATCATTAATGCATATGTTTGCATCAGAAGTATAAAAATGCACTACTGGATCAGAATTAAAAAGTGGAAGATTCCCTTCGGCTAGCTCTTAGCAACACCTTTCAAAACTCATTACTTCAGCCATCAAATCTCCATTTTAAGCTCTATAATCTATTGTACTTATTTGCATCAGATGGAGTATAGAAATGCACCATAGTATTTGGATTAAAAAGTAAATGTTTCTTTCAGTATAGCTTACAGCCTCTATTGTGTCGGGTACTCAACAGAGCACAGCAGAGACCCTCAATTCAGCAAACACAGTCAGCGAGGCCTGGACCCATACAAATCAGAGCCCAAGCTTCTTGGACCTCACCATACCTCTGCAAGACAGCTAGCAATATTTTCTTAGGTTTTGGCTGGTACTCAGGGCTTATGGCTAAGTTACTTTTCTTTCTGTCCCTAGACTTTTCTGGAGTATACTGATACAGGTGCCAAGTTTGTGTTTGGTGACAAATACACGGACCATTTCTTTGCTTTTAAGGTAAGATGGTTGTTGTATGCCATACGTGACAGACAGACAATGTTAAGAGGAACAGTATAGCTGGGAAATTAATTTATTGTGTCTCGTGATACCTATGTAGTCACCAGAGAAATCAACAGGTAAATTATTCCTCATTATGTGACATTCTAAATAGAAAATTTGGGAACACTTTCATTCACTGCTGTACACTGAGTTAGATTGCACTTATTTACTCTAATTATAACATTTATTGTGTGTAGGCAGAACTTTGGGATACCTTTCTACAAGGAACAAGTTCAAAGGCTTCTACCTGGCGACTGATAGAAATATTACCTCCTGCCTATTTTACCCACCTCTCCATGAGTAAAAGTGGTCTACCATGCTATGCTGTTGCACCCTTAAGTGCTGTGCAGACCACTGCCTCACAGACATTCCCCCTGAAGAAGTGGAGAGCCTAGATGTGTATTTATTCATGCTTGGGAGAAGAGCTAGAAGCTGGATAAGAAGGAAGAATCACATGATACTGTATTATTATTGCATTAGTAAGATCACAGGGAAATTTCCCACCTCTCTCTTAAGAGACCTTTTCGGGAAACAGCTGGAATACAGTTATCTACTCTGTGCTCTCTAATCTGTACCAGCGTCCTTCCTGGTTTTGCTCTGAGGAGTAGCCCATGCCACAGTGCCTGCTTAGGCTAGAATCAAGAACATATAAGGCAAAAGAAACCCCAAACCAAGCCAAATAACAAATAAATAAACGTCAACAAATATGAGAAATGTATCAGGACTTACTCAGAAACCATTCTTTTGATATTTCAGATACCTGACCATGGGCTTACATGCCTTTTATCTTTTTTTTTTCTTTTTTTTTTTTTTGAGGTGATATTCCAAACTAGGTATTCTTCAAACTTAGCTCTTTCATTACTTGAGAAAGGAAGTGCTATCTGTAAAATAGCCTGCTACTAAGAATAGTCAGAACATCTTATAAGGGAAAAAAAAATTAAACATTTCATCAATAAATATGAATTTTATTTTAAGAGCAGTACTTTTGCACCTTTAGTTTCACTTTCCAGGCTCCTCTCACCTTTACTCTATTGAGCACTCAAATAACAATTTTTATTTCCAACTACAGTTTTTAAGGATGAAATTATTTAATTCCCACACCCCTATGTTATTTTTTCCGTAATTTTTGACAAGGCCTAATGAATATGAGTCTTTCAAGGTGGATTTTAGTGCCTCGGTGATGATGCAAAATACTTTACTTACTAAAGCCATAACTAGGGACCAAACAGCCCTAGTTTGCTTCTGTGTAGGCAAACATCCATCAGTCTTATGCTATGGTTCAAGCCAGCAAAACCATGGAATTTCTAGAAGATGATAACAGGAACAAGTAGATTATTCTCACACTGAAAAACAAGAAAACAAAACACATGAGTTGATCTTCACAGCCGCATATATATAGGAATATATAAATATATATACATGGTAAATGGAGTGGCAGACAAGTATACAGCAATACCAAAACATGCTCCATCTGCTCCTCCTGTAAACAGAGAATTCCCTCTTCCAGCAACAGTGAGTGACGCCAGGCTGTTCTCTCTTGAAACGCTTCTCATTTATTCAGACATTAAGTTGGTCCAAAGTGGTTTTTTGTGTCTTTCAGATATTTTATGGGGTTTGCATGTTGTGATGAGCTCTCCAAATCTTGCCCCAGGATATTTCAAAGCACTCTCAGAAAGACAATGCTTTACTCCTGAGAGATTAGACAAGGAACAGGATATGTCTTTGCAGAAAACTGTCAGAGTCCAGTTGTATCCATGCTGCATCCTTAGCAGTATGTAGGGACATGTCAGTTTTCTGCCAGGTGAAGTGGACATGTTACCAGAGCAGACATATCCCAAATGTGCATATGCACACCTGTATGTGTTCTCACCAGTCCAACCAGTTTCCCAGTGCACGGTTCTGGAAGCACTGATTAGTCTAAAATGCACAAATTTGCACGCATAAACTGGGTTATTTTAAATGTGTATTTGTGCATGCAGATGCATAGTTTCAGAGTTCTTAAAAAATCCACTTGCCCACATAAATAAGCACTTCCAAGTAGTTAAGTAGATGGAAAAGACCTTTCAGTACTAAGTCTTCTACCCTGTTGACTATGACAGGCAAAGTTTGCTTTGAGCAAGGAAGAAATAAGACTTCCGTTAAATCTGTAGCTTCTTTTTCACACCAGGATATTTATGGTTCCCTGAGAAAGGCTTTGCTTTGGACGTCAAGCTTTAGGAGTGTATGAAAAAGCAGAATGTTCCTTAAACATCAATAGCAACTTCTTTAAATAAAATAACAAAAAGTTAAACATCAAGCCACAAATGGGAGGGGAGTTGAGAGCAGCCAACAATTTTAACTCTCTGCTCTGTATGGTAATAACAAAAGAAAAGGCAGGGGAGAAAGATATTAGTTCTACTGAACTGAAGTTTCTGCTCTTACTGCATGGCAAACTATCCCTACAGAATCACAAAAAAATCAAAGAACCAAACTAGAGAAAGCAGCATGATATTAACCTGTTGAATAGCACAACAATATTGGTTAATTGCACTCTGTCCTTTCAGTGAAAGGTTCTGATCATCAAAATTGAGTTTCTAAATGTTTATCAAAATGGTTGATAGTACCAGCTCTCCTCTAGAAAGGCATAGCATCTGTTTACTGAAAAGACCTGAACTAACAAAGTGGTTTGTTGTTTTTCATTCTGTTATTTGATTTTATTTATAATGCATTATGTCATTAGTGAACACACATGAAAGCTTCCTAGCCTTAGTGGCTGTGGGAAAATGACCGTGGCCCTGCGGACTGGTAACTGGGGAAACACTTAGAGGAAACTGAGGGGTTATATTAGCATCTTAACAGGAGTTATAATACAGGGTAAATCACAGTTGCTGCTCCCTCGATGGAATATGATTGGTGCATGACTTGAAACCGCCTCTGCAATGATTCCCCATCATCTGCTAAGGCGGATGGCATGGATGGTGGAGCAGAGTGGAGGCACCATGGCCAGGCTCTGTGGAAATCCTTGCAGGAAAGGGAACTTGGTGGTACTTTGTAGCTGATAAGCTGCTTACCAACTGTTAGCCCAGGGAAAGAGGGGAAAATGTCCCACTGCTGAGCCAGCAGCTGTGGCAAAATCCCTCTCCTTAGATGAACTTGCTTCATTAAAGCCTAATAATAATATTAAGGCACACCTCCACATCAAAGTTACCTGCCTCCCAGGTACAGTCACCCCTTACTGGGATGCGCTCTACATTCTTTCTGACTGTATCTTTAGAAGCAAAGGGAGACAATTTTACACTAATCAGTAATAAAGGTATGTATGACTAGAGTCACTCAAGCTCCATGTAAGCACAAAGAAATAGTATATAAATAAGTTGACAATGGGGGAAAAGTTAGGGAACACCCCATCGTAACTGCTGGGATCTGTCGATGGGCTGAACCTGTCTTCTTTCCCATAGGAACACCTACTGGGTAAGAACCGGACTCTATGCACCCTGAATACTTTTACTGGGGATTTGAGCTTGTCTGTGTATTCCTACAAGTATATTTTTGCAGTCAGATACTATCATCAACAATCTTCAAACTCCAACGTGTTGCGATTTTATATTTTTGAAGAGTGTTATCCCATAAACTCTTAGGGTGAATCCTACACAGATGCTAGCTGTTGCCAGTGGTGGGTAACACACTCTAATAAAAGGGAAGATCTGCTGAGAGGTCTCCCTTATGCTGCTGATGTGTTTCCCTGACTAAGTTAGTCGAACCACCCTCCAATCCAGCAGGATTGCTCAGTGAAGAGTCCATCTAACGGGATGCTGACAGACTGGTCAGGTACAAGGGTCTTGGCTTTCCTGGGGCACTGACAGACAAATTAAACACTAAGGGTCAAATAAATCTCTCCACACTAAGGGTCGAGGAAGCCTTCCCTTTTCACGTGACAGTGGTAGTGTTTTAGCTGTAACTAATCTGTCTGACTAATTTTGCACTTTTAGGGGGATTTTTCTTTCTTTTGTATACTAGCATAGAAATGGTGGGGTCCTGTATATTTAACATACTTGAGAATCAAGTTATATTAGTTTTATTCAGGATGAAAACCCAACACATTTAATAATCCATCAGATAGTGGGTTAGGCATTCATGCAATTCTTTTAAATTATGTTGAAAGAAAGTATTTTTCAGTCTCCACAGTAAGAGACATACATTCACTTTTTGTATTTAGTAAATATACACCTTTAAATAGATTCTGTTTAAAGAACGTAAATGTTTGAACTGACTTAAACATGGGTATAAACTAATGTATATCATGCTAAGCCAGATAGTTTCAAAACAATTGCAGCTGTGTTAGAAAACTATGTAAAAAAATGAAAATTACTTAATTACAGGACAAACAGGAAGGTCAAAAATTTTACAGCATAAGTGTAAACTTAAAGATGAGTTTTCAATACCTGTAAGTACAACTCCGAAAACATGACTCTCTTTTTCAAAGATTAAATAGCCTAAAGGACAGGAAGCCACTCTAGAAGTTTTAATGATCTTGTGTTTTCAAATCAGGTACTGCCAATTGTGGTTTTCTTCAGTACGGTTATGTCTATGCTTTACCACGTTGGATTCATGCAGTGGCTTATTGGAAAGGTATGCATTTTTGCCAATTAGGTGCTCATTTGGCTAGTGTGGGAAATGTTTTGAACACATGCAGAGGAACCGTAGCCTGGAAATAGTTCCAATATTACCATTGCAAAATCTTAATTGGCAACACATAGCACACTTTCCATCTCTCAGTCTGGTTTCATTGCTTATGTCATGTTAATTGTTAGATTTGCCCTGTCTAGCTTTAGCTCTCCTCAGATGCCATACTTGCTTAAACCTTTCTTTCTGCCTACCTTTCTCCCAGCTCTCAAAATGCAGGATGGAGATTAAGTCACAGACAGTGGATTTCTGCTAAGCATTTCAGTAGCAATTGCATATACGTTCCTATCACAGATACCCAAATAAAATCAAAGCAGGTTCCTCATTCTCTAAGTGTTCATTTCTGTCAGCATCTATGTCTACTTAGTGTCTACTAAGACAAGATCAAGTCTACTCTCTGTCCTCTCTGTCCAGTAAACTTATCATTTGAGGGAAAAGATCTTCCTCTACGGTCGTAGTTAAACCTTGTTTAAAGATACTCTTAAATTAAACGTACTTTGCCCTTTACTTTCACAGGACTGTTACATAAGCATCATGAACCTCACCTAGCTGACATTACTGTGCTAAAATTGCAATGAGGAATTTTTGGCCTTTATCTAAATTTCACGTTTTTTCCCTTCATGTGATCCAAGTCTCTTTGGACAAGAAGTAATTATAAGTAATTATAAGTAATAAGAGCACATCAAAATACCTGTTTTGTTTAATTTTGTTTAACATTTTTGTGCCCAGAAGGAGCCTGGAGTACTCTCAGTTCTGTTAAATTACTCTTCCTCTGTCTTATTTTAGCATGTAAAAATTACATGAATGTGCTATACCTTGAAGCTGAAATCACAGCTCAGGGAGTATTGTAATATGTCTCTGAACTCTTAGATTGATATGATTAACTCAAGAAGGGCACGGAACAGGCAGAACAAATTTTTGTTTATTTTTTTAAATCATTTTAGGTTGGTTGGATAATGCACATTTTCATGGGGACAACTCCTGTTGAGTCTCTGGTAGCTGCAGGTAACATATTTGTGGGACAGGTGAGTTGGAGCACAGAAAAACATGCTAACACAAAGTTACAGAATATAGGGAAATAATGCTGCTCATTGAGCATTTGTGAATTAAAAAAATAATCTCTTATAAAGCCAGGATTCTGCTACAGCGAGCCTAATGGTTGATTTCCAAAATCGCGGTATGTTCATATGTTGGCAGTGATGCACAGTGGAGTGGATTTAGGAAGCAGTATGTTTTCCCAGCAGAAGGTCAGGCATAAATGTAGGTGATAGATCTCCCTACCAGATTACTCCAAGGCTATGAAGAAATAACAGTTTCAGGGTTCTTTTTCAATTGAAAAGGCAAGTGGTATGAAAAGACAGCATGCAAAGCAGGCAAGGGCAGGAGAGAGAGAGACAGTGCAGAAAACTAAGATCCAAGGCTAGCAGTATAAGGCCTTATCCACAAAAAGAGTGGACAGCATCAGGCAGACCACTTCAACGGGAAATGAGTGAAACCCACATTCGCGACAATGTCTGTTCCAAGCTTAAAAGCAGTGTAGAAAGATCAACAATTTACACCCAAGTTCAAATGCAATATTAGCACGATATTTACCAGTGGTACATCATCACATCACTCTGCTTCAAGATTTAGAGTAGTACCTCTGCATGACACTGTCTCTGGAATGTGCTTACACACATGCCAGAGAGGCATGTTTCACTTGACTAACAGCCTTATCTGTGTCTCAGGCCTGTGGCTGTCCCTAAGTCACTCAGAACTTGAACAGAATTTCTTGGCAATTTCATTGTGCCTTTCAGAGAGACAGCAAACCAGCCAGAATTGTCTTCAGACATTCTCCTTCTTGGGACAAAATTAGTTAGCACTAGGATTAGCACTAGTTAAAGTGCTAACTAGTTAGCACTAGTTAGCACTAGGATTAACTAGTTAAAGACCCCTAAGAAAATGTGATGCAGACACTCATTTTTCTGCCCTGTTAATGAAAGAAATCTTTGGGGTCTTATTAAGGATTTCTTAATGTGGTTGTTTGGGTTTTTTTTTTAAATTTGCTTGTTTTTCACTTCCAGACAGAGTCTCCTCTCTTGGTACGGCCATACTTACCATACATCACCAAATCTGAGCTTCATGCCGTCATGACAGCAGGATTCTCAACTATTGCTGGAAGTGTCTTAGGAGCATATATTTCTTTTGGGGTAAGACAGGGGAAGAGTACTAGAAAATATATGGTTTATCTGAAATCTTTTAAGTATGTAGCCCACCTAAAATGCTTTGAAAGTGTCCCTCAATCATTCTCGCTGTTTGGTTTTTTTGTCTCTGAAGGAATTAACAACAAAAATCCCTGGTCTTCTGATAGCTCATTCTCTTCTTTTCCTTATGAGAAATATGAGCTTTCGATGACCTTCTGTAGAAAAATCATCCAAGCAACTAACAAATTTAATTGCTTTCCTCCATGTTTGTGTATAATATGGTTATCATGGAGTATTTTCTGTCACCTGGAATTCTAGGTTTCCTCCTCGCACCTGCTGACTGCTTCTGTCATGTCAGCACCAGCATCATTAGCTGCCTCTAAATTATTCTGGCCTGAAACTGAAAAGCCTCTGGAAACTCTGAGGAGTGGCCTACAAATAGCAAAAAGGTAAGCAGATCTAGGTACTAGTTAATAGTACTGCAAAACTGAGGTTTGGAAAAATAACTCCCCACACATAAATTTTAGGGTGATTATATAGTAGGTGTGCAAGCAATAAGTTAATTACAGACTAATATACTGCAAATTGTTGATTAATGGATTCAGGTGAATGTGCCCAATTACAATCTAACATATGCCAAGGACCTGGGCCAAACTGTAAACTCTCCAAAGAAAGAGGAAAATGCCTATCTAAGGTGACCTGCCAGGAGGCTTTCCCATTTGTAATGTTGCTGTCTTTTTTCTGTAATGAATCTGCAAATGCAAACATGTAAAAGCAAAGGAAGAGCAATCATTTCAACAACAGCAGCAACTTGTTGCCCATCTGTAGGGAGACTTCTCTTGAGAAGGACAGACAAAGCAAAAAGGTTGGTAAGGATCTGTTCCTGAACAGCTCAGGCATTTCTGCAAGGGCTGCGTGGAAGAAGAGCAGTAACACCCCATAATCCTAGCAGCGATACAGTTTTGAGATCTGATCCATATCTTGCCCAGCCCTGAATGTACCAGAATTCATCCTCAGGGCACCACAAGCATATGCTTCAGGTGTCTGCCATGAGGACTGGCAGGAAAATCCTACTTCACCTCGTAATTCCTCTTCATTATTTTCTTTATCAGTGAACAGACAGTTTCAGTACTAGACTTCTAATCAAGTGCACATACCTTTTAGTTCTACTATTTATTCTTGAATTTAAAGATGTTCACACTCTGGTTTTTTCTTCATTGGCAAAGTGAATCAAAGAATCTGCTGGAAGCAGCCAGTCAGGGTGCCTCTACTTCCATCGGGCTGGTAGCAAACATCGCCGTGAATGTGATCTCCTTCCTTGCCCTGCTGAGCTTCCTTGACTCAGGTCTTTCTTGGGTGGGCAACTTGTTTGACTATCCACAGCTGAACTTTGAGGTATGGGCTCCAGGTCTTTCATGCAGCTTACATACATATATAATTTGTCTTTCTCAAATTTAAGTGTCTGTGTAGTTTGTTTGTATTGTTGTTGTTTTGTGTTTTAACATGATCTAAACCCGTATTTTATTTGCATGTTCTGAAAAATTTCTTAGAGTAAAATTTTTGCCATGTAAGTATTTCTGTATCTATTAGTTCATATAGTTTCCCTCTGTGGTGTTCTTGCTAACCCTCAGAGTATGTTTACACAGAGTATGCTAGCACCTGCCTTCTCTGACTCTGATCGGTCAGTTACACACTTGCCAAGCCATTAACATCTCCTTCAACTAAACATTAAAGTGGTTTTAGCTTAAGAGGGTGCCATCAAACCCTTAATGCTCACTAGGTTCACTTAGATGTGGACACTGGGGCAAGGCTGGACTTGTCTGAAACCAGACTCAATATCATCTAGTTCTCAATACAATTACAATGTAAAACTGTATCTGAATCACTCAACTGAGCAAATGGGTTTCAAAGAGGACTTCTGTTTGAACCTGAGCCGATACAGTGATTTTTGACCCAATGCAAATACCTTGTTTCAATGGTTTGGGGCTTTTTGTTTTGCAATACCCTAATAAAAGCCATGTGAGAAACATGCATATAACTTGTTTTAAAGGTGCTGCAGAAGTGAATAGTCACTCATAACAGATATGGCTTCAGCAATACTAAGTTATCACCCTGCAGAGCTTTCACAGGTAGCTCACTGCACCCCAAACACCCACAGCTGAGGAAAGGCACAAGTACGCGCCTCAGGCATACTCAGGCAAGGGCTGGTATTTTAATAACTGCTGGACGGTGTAAGATTTGGACAGGTAGACAGTCCACAAAGAATTGAAACACACAGACATGATGCATGCTGCCATCCTTCCCTTAGGAGAGACACTAACGTAACCTTTTGTGGGCAGAGAAACCAGCCAGAAATAGTAACTGCTTAAAGACCTCAGTTACATTCCCTAAGGACAATCTGACTAAACTCTTTCACAACTGGAGCTATTTTCTCCCACATAAAAATAAGCTATACTGTGATATGGGATTTCTTTTTCAATTTGCGTAGATCTTACAATGCCAGGGAAAAATAGGTACAGCTTTAATTGTGTCAGATGCACAGCTTTTATGCAGAGACAACTCTTTTGTTTACACTGTCTGGAGTCCAATAACCTAATAAAGTGTGTTCATTAACACATTTGATTTAATCAGCACTAGAATTAAAATTCTCAGTTCTCTTATCAGCTCTTTCAGTTCAATCTTCCTCCTTTTTATTGAACACTGTGCCTAATTTGAACTCATTACTGAGGGAAAAAGTGCACAGAAACTTTTATTTTAGATATGAGACTAGGGACATATGTAAATATTTTGTTATATCTAGAGTCTGGATTAGTATTTTAAAAGTTACTCGAGCATGCCTTACTGTTTAAAACACTCCCAGAGTATTGGCAGCAAAAAGTCATGGCCAATTTTCCTCTGCTAAATAAAACTATCCTTATTTTAAGTTTAGGAAAGTTACTGCATGCTATTGTTCTTTAAACAGCCATATCTTTTGACCTGCTTTGTCTTATACATTCTGCAGAACATTTGTGCGTATGTCTTCATGCCATTCTCTTTCATGATGGGAGTAGACTGGGAAGACAGTTTTATTGTTGGTGGACTACTGGGTTACAAAACTTTCTTCAATGAATTTTTGGCTTATCAGCGACTTTCAAAACTGATTCAAAACCGAGAAAAGGGTGGAAGCATGTACATCAATGGTGTGAAACAGTATATGACAGTAAGTAACATTTTCTGTTCTACAGATTTATTTGATCTAATACTTCAATGTTGAAACTCAACTTATTTTTTAATATGGCCATAAAATGATTGCATATTACTCTAAAATGTGTCTTTGAGCCACAGAGTTCAATTATGAAGGTACAGCATTGCTCCGTGAGGCTGCTGTGATTGTCGCTGCCCTAGCTATCTCGAATAAACATAGAAACAGAAGTGCATGGGTTTGGGGAGTATGCAGTGTCCCACAGGGCACTACACTTAAGACAAGGCTGTCTTCAAGGCCAGTTTCTTCTTACCTGATTCTTAGCACTTCCCTACGAGCTACTCTCCCAAGAAAATCCCGAGGAAGAACTTGAGGATCCTCCTGCCCTCGGAGGTTTGTCCAAGCATTAAACTTGAAGAGAGGCATGGAGCAAGATCTAGCAGGTGGCATTACTGGCACACCTTTGCTGTAGGCTATTATTCCCTCTGCAGAGGGCAGTAATAAAAGACATGTATTACATGACATACACCTCCCTTGACACACTGAGTCCAACCAGTGTGTCTCAGTTGAGCTTTCCAGCCTTGTCCCACCTCTCATTCACAGTCTACGCAACAGACATGTAACTCTTACTACAGTGCCCTGAGGAAGGCAGTGCTAAGGGCAACCTCCGTGTGCACGGAGCCAAAGGTCATGCAAAGATCAAAGCTGACCTTTGCAGACGTGACTGCTCCACCATCTGGCATTCACATGCACAGCACATGCTGAATTCTTCCGGAGCACAGGCAATGAAAACCGTGATATCCAACTTTACACCTGCACTGATCCTTCTTTCTCAAATCAAGACAGATTGTCACTGTAGAGAAACCCTGGATTAGAAAATATTTTGTACAGCTCTTATTTGCTTCTTTGAATCAGATGAGATGCTGTGGATACTTCTTATATTAAAAACCAAACCCACATTCTTGACCCTCTGCATTCCTGATTAACAGAACATATTTCATGTGTGGAGGTAGAAAGCCAGATGGTCTGTCAAATATTCACACCCTTGCCTGAGCATCCATTACCAGTGTTCCTGAAGTTCCTGGCAATAGAGTCCTGGGCTAGAATGATCTTTGATGTGCCCTGCTATAGCTGTGCTTCATTCTACTACGTGAATATGCCACTGAAATCCTGCATGAGTGAATAAAGGTTTTTTAGCCTGGAAAACAGCCTTAAAACACAGATCCTAGGAGCTCTATTTCACTTTTTTCTTTTTTTTTCTTTTTTTTCTTCTTTTCCTCATGAGATGTCATATTGAACTTTCACATTCATTTCTAATACCTATAAAGAGCTGTATTAGCTTCCACGGTGAAAAGCTCTGAAATACATAAACAATTTTGATTCATAATGCTGGTAAGAATTGGCTGGTGACCATTATAATTACAGTACAGCAGTTCAGGTGAGGATGTACTTGGTTCCCATTTTTAATTTCTCTTCAGATTCAGAGCTCTCTAATTCATCCACACACAGATATTCACTCAGACTGAGCAAACAAGTGTCTTCACCTGAGTCATTAATTACATGGCTTCCTGTTTTCAGAGCTAGGAAAGTGCAAATGAAAGCAGGGAAATCACAGTACACAGAGCTTTTTCTAGGAAAAGCTGGTAGACTGGGTACTTGAAAAACATTTTCCTGCATTTGTGCAGATTGATTGAAAGTATCTACAAATTGATGTTCATAAAAGGGGAATTAAACCAGAGAACTTCTAATAAACAGGAAACCTGCTAGAACACTCACTCATTTTCAGCTTGAACCTAAACCACAGTAAATAGGAACTCAGAGCTGACAGGGGGACAAAAATCCATTTGCTGAGATATGTTGCCTCCTTTAGCAAAATGTTTGAACTACATTTGTCTGGAGGCTTGCAAGGTTTGTAGCCTGATTTCGCCTAAAATCATTTTGTGTCCTGTGAGGGGTCCCTCCATGGAGGCAAAGGCCAACTTTGTCTCTGCTCTGAGGTCCAGGCTTAGCTGGTGTGCAAGGGGAGAAAGCCGGTGGAAGTCAGTATGGAAATAAGCTGTTAATAGGGATTCCAAAATCATGATGTCCCTCTCTGTGTGTTAACACATTGATGTACCCACTTCCTAGGAGACCCATTTGCCTTCTCTGCACAGGGTGGAGCATGCACAAACCAGCTTTGCACACAGAGGTCTCTGCTTCTTCAGGGACAAAGAAGTCAAGGATGCATACCAAAATTTGAGGTTCCAACAGAGTTTTATAGAGGCATCCAGCTGTGAAAAACAATTTGAGTTATAGCTCTCTTACTCATATTTTCAGAAAACAGCAGCTGAATTGCCACCAGTAAGATAAGATTTTTTTTGTCTTTAATTACTAGTACTCAATTCAAGAAGGCACAACAATATGCGTGAAAGATAAAACATCACGTGGCTTATGAGCCCTCACATGGGCAGAAGGTATAAAAGCCTGTGACTTTCAACAAGAGAATAAGTCTACCTTTCTGAAAGCCACACCTTGGGCAGCAACCAAGCAAAACAGAGTGATTTTAGTACTCAGAACCCTGAGCCACAATGCCATGTTTTCAGACCTTTAAATCACAATGAGCTGTTTCAAACCACTCAGGGGATGTGTGTTTACTTTCCAGGTTCGCTCTGAAGTCATCGCCACCTATGCTCTTTGTGGGTTTGCCAACTTCGGCTCCCTGGGACTGGTAATAGGAGGCCTGAGTAAGAACCCCTCTCAAAGACAATTTGTTTGTCGAAAAAATCCCAAAGAAAGCACCCAAAGGAACAGGCTGTGGGTGAAGCTTAGCAGCATTAGGGGCTGAGCAGCTGCTCTGCCAAGGCCTAGAACTCAACTGTGAATGGGAGGGCACCCAGAGGGGTACGGGCTTTGGTGTAGAAGTGCTGGGAGACGTGCTGAGGGCAAGGGGAAGGAACAAAGTCCTTCTGATAGCCCTCTCTGTTGAGCCCTCAAACATGAGCCTGAGCTAGTACTACCCATCAGCTTCAGGAGGAGCAAATCATCTCCATAGAGTGCTGGTTTGAAAGATGAAGTTGGTAATTTCCTGTAAAAATATCACATATATGCAGTAGGCTTATAGAAAAAGAATAAAAAAAAAAGGTTTCAGATCTCAATGGAAAAAGAAAGATTGAATAACCATCTGAGTTCCTCACCAGGCAGCCAGAATTGCTGGCAGCGCCCTTTACCCTGAAGCCACAGTGGACTCTGCAGTGCCAGCAGTGGGACAGCATAGAGGAGCAAGACCCAGCCATGAGGCCAGACTCATTGAAGGGCGTAGTCACCCAACACAGACATGCAAACTGCCAAAGCAAATAGAAGTTACCATTTTATATATAAGCCACCCTCTTAACAGAGAGAGCCAACACTGGCACTTGTCCTTCAAATAGCCCACTAAAAAGTGTCCCATTTTTCCTCCATGTTTCCCTTTGTTTAAAACTGCAGGGTGGGAAATTCCTCCTGTGGGGGCAAAAGTTGGCAGGTTCACCTTCCATATATGTATTTCTGTTTGACATACACTTGATTTTTCTTCCTAGCAAGCATTGCTCCCTCAAAAAAGAAGGAAATAGCCGATGGTGCTTTCAGAGCAATGATTGCAGGAACTGCAGCCTGTTTCATGACAGCCTGTGTTGCAGGTACAGTGCTGGGGTTTGATATCCCCTACAGTTAGTGGACACCACATGGCAGTGCACGAGCACCATATTACATCCACCTGGGCTGCCCCTGTCACTCAAACACAAGTATTTTTGAACTTGGCAGGATTAAAAGTTGGTATGAGACAAAATGTTTTTGAAAACTAGAATATGAAAAGATGTGAAGATGTTAGTTCTTCCATTATGCCTTTATTTTGGGGGGATGGGGGGCATGGTGTTTTGGGGGGGGGGGTTTTCCTGTTGGTTTTTTGTTTGTTTGTTTTTCTGTGCAGATCCCATGACTCAAAAACAAAACAAGTTATAAATGAATTAAATTCCCTCCTCCACACCACTACATACAGAAATAGAGAACTAATTTTGGAAAAGAAACAGAAAAGTGGAATGAAAGAGTGTAAAAGAGAAAGAGTGAGGGCGAAACCGAACAACTCTTTGCCGTAATGTTAAATCGGTATTTTGAGTGAATATCATTTTCACAGAGCACTTAAGCTGGTGAAATGGTCCTAAATGGGACACCACAGCTGATTCTTATTTTCAAAATTTCACCCTTAATCTGAATGAAGAATCACAATGCAACAGTCATTTTAGAGAGTAAATTAAAAGAACATATTAATTATTCAAAAGATTAATTAATTTATATGCTTCAATAGGTAAAATTTATACTCAGTATTTAGCAATCCCTTTTCCAGCTCTCTTTCCTGAGCATGTGATAAACAAAATTTTATGATGAAGGTTAAAGCACTCATATTTCAACAGTGAAGAAAGATCTTGGTACTTTATGTAGCTAAAACCACTATCTCTTTCTACCACAACCTCTCTATGCCTTTGTATTCATGGTAACAACAGAAATATACAGATTTTAAGGATATGCCCACACTATTTTCTGAAGGCTACAGAACTAGTGCACTTGAAATAACATTAGTCTCACAGCTATCCATAATATTTTAATACATGACACTACTCTGCATAACTGAGGAACCAGGAAGCCCTACTAAAATGTGTCATTTCACAATACTGATCTTAAAAATAATATGGTGAACCGCCACTGGGAAAATCTCTCCAAAATAATAGAATCTGCTTTGGAAAGAAAATTGCATTCCACCAACTCTCGCCATGGCAAATGCTTTCCTTATACTCAGGAGAAAGTAGAAAAGCCAAGCAATTTCTATTACCCCAGTTAAGATAAGAACATGTTAAAATGTGTCCAAGTTCCACAACATTACATACAGAAGGAGCTATCACTTTCATACTTTTGTGTCTCCATTAGTCCAGTGAATGCTGACATTATTATTTGTAGGAAATTCTGGCAAACATCTAGCAAAGCAAACTTAATTTAAAACAAAATAAAAGGTTCTGTATTTACTTGGACTGCTTTAAGTGCAACATAGCATCATTTCAGTTAATGAAAACATACTGACCCAGCAGTGAGAAGGGCATTACTACACAATATTAGTATCATTAAGAGGGGCCAAAAGAAAAGAAAACCAAAATTATCTAAATGTAACAGGTTGCTGTAGTTTAATTTCTACACATAAAAAGTAAATAAATTGTTGTGGTTGCTCCTTAATTCAGTTTTTAAAAATTATTCAGATTCTTTAAAAAGCCACAGTTCAAGGGTTTTGACCTTGTACCTTTACATAACCACCTCGGTGATTTTACGTCAGCCAGGATGGTTCATTTCATCATGCCCCCATGACTCACATCCCCAAGTTTTATCTTCCTCTTCATTACTCATTAAGAAAATTGTAACTTACTTCACAGGAATGCTGACTGTCCCTGGTCTGGAAGTTCCTTGCCATATCTTATTAGGAAACGCTTCCAACATCACAGATTTCCCTGCCAACAGCACAGAGCTAGTTAAATGCTGCCAGCATCTCTTCACCAGGTATTGAGAAACCCTTTATCCTCTGAGAGTAAAATTTAGGGAGCTCATATCTTCTCTAAAAGCCTAATTTTATTTTTCTTTTTGTATTTGGCTTGGTTTCTTAGGCACCTGCTTTCAGTGAACTAACATCTCTTCGATAAATGAGTATTTTAATGCTGTTGAATTGTTTTCCTCTTCTTGGACATTTTTCCGTTGCAAAACAAATACATACAGAAACAACAGACAATTCAAAGTATCTTTGCTGAAACCTCCTCATGAGAGGAGGTGCAAGCACTGATCTCTCCTTTGTGGTGCCCAGTGACAGGACCCGAGGGAACGGCCTGAAGTTGTGTCGAGGGAGGTTTAGGTTGGATATTAGAAAAAGGTTCTTCACCCGGAGGGTGCTTGGGCACCGGAATAGGCTCGCCAGGGAAGTCGTCACAGCACCGAAGCTGACAGAGTTCAAGAGCATGTGGACAATGCTCTCAGGCACATGGTGTGACTCGTGGGGATGGTGCTGTACAGGGCCAGGGGTTGGACTCGATAATTCTTGGTTTATCTCAAATATTAACAAAAAAATAAATCAAATTTTTGAACTAATATAATGTTAACATAGTATTTGAGGACAGCAATAGCTGAAAAAAAGTCAGGAGCCTTTTCCTCCTTTCCCTGTTCTGTCTGTGACTGAGGATAATAATCAGGCCTGCTTACACTGAAAACTTTACATGCATTTAAAGTAGTAAAATATTTCAAGATAATTTGTATTTCATAACTCTCTATCCAAAGCAGAGAAGAAAGAAATACTGATATTAAATAAGGAACATATCCAGACCTACTTAACAGTTTCTCACAAAGAACCAAAGGTCTATGTATTTAGGTTATGGCAAGAACCTTTCAAATTTGTCCTAACGTCCTGCTGCTGCCTTTTTTTTTTTTTTTTAATTTTATTTTCTCAACTAATTGTTTTAGAAATAAATACTCTTAATTCATCCTTTTTCCTTGCTATTGAAAATAGAAGAACTTACACAGCAAAAATCATCTCTGGCTACACTCAATCATTCTCATTTCTCCATTCCTCCAACTTTTGCTTATCACACTAATTTTAACTCTAACAGGTTGCTACAAAGACAAGAACCTGCTCTATTTTCAGCAGAATCAGTGTTAAGCAGATGCTTTGAAAATGTAAAAATATTGAATAGAGAAGTGAAACCCTCAATCATTTCAGTTATCTAGGGAGATATACCAGAGGCATGAGGACTTTACACAGAAAACAAGGAATTATCTTGATAAAAAGGGAGAACATCTGGATGTGGCACTTGGCTGGTGTTTGAAAAGTCTCTCTGTTTCATTTCTCATGAAAACTTTAACACATCTAAAGTTGCTTTGGAGAACGTGTGTTCCCATGCACATGTGTGTGTATATATACATATACTGCAGAGAGAGATTCCCATGAAAAATTCTGTGATTCTGTGAAAAGGAATTTTATATGATTTCTGCTTTATTTCCTTCCACAGTGCAAATCATTCGGAGGAGATCTTTCCTGGAGGGAACTACAGTCTGAATTCCTGGAAAGTGTGTTGCCAAATACTGGGTCAACCCGATTTTCATTGCACTTAGGTTAAGTTTTAAATTTTTTGAGAGGATAATCATAAATAAGATCTGTGTTCCTTGGAAGAAAGGAAATAAAAAATTTCTCTTGCTAAAACGAGTGTGAATTTCTCCCATGCAATCTCTATTTTTCATCTCTTACCAACACAGTTCCTCTGACTTGCTTGGAATTATTCATAAATTAAACTGGGATAAATGGAAGACACCTCTTGCTGCAAAATTCTTCTCCCATTACAAATCAGAATAGAAGGACATTTCTAAGCCTGATTCTCCTGCTTTTATTTCTACCCTGAAACTGACTAATTTGCCAGATTAAATTGCTGTAGGCATGAAGAAAATCAGATTCAGAAGATTTGGCTGCCACTTACGGAAAGCTATGAACTAGAAATAATTTTCAGAGTTGCTATCCATTTCTAATAGTATTTCTGCATTTTTTGATAGCAAAGAAATGTTTACTGCAGGAAGAGAAATGACCCTGTTCTCAGAAATCTGCATTTTCTGCAGAGGTAATTATATATATACACACATATATAGATATATACACACACATATATATCTACACCTAACTATAGCTAGGTAGCTATAGCTGCACATGAACTGTGCTGCAAACATATTCTACCTCATTAGCTTGGCCACTGAAGCACACAAACTGGGGACTAGCCACTCTATGCCACAGCCCTCCTTCTTCTGCGCACTGGAGAGTGCAGGAAGTTGGTCCCCGTGTAGAGTTAACTCATTTGAATGAAAATGCCTAGACTCCAAGTAAAGTTTCATGTATTAATTCTTCTGAACCTATGTTCTTAGCCATTGTGAAAATTGATCCTGGAGTTACCAACTAGGAACTTTTACACACATTTGAACATTATCAAATGCAAGAAAAATCAGGTCCATACCACAACTATTCCGTTGGAAAGTAAGATTAACGTAGGAGTCCTCTAAAGGATCCTCTTGAAGAAGAAAGTCTGTTATGGTTTTAAGGTTCAGAACTTTCATGGACTCCAAAGCTGAGAAGTTCTTTGCAGAGAGAGAGGGAGAGAGACAGAGAGAGAAGAAAGATACAGGAACATAGGAAAATTTTGACACATTCTGCAAATAAAAATTGTGCAGATGGTCTATTCAGGTAAAGCAGCTACTAACTTTTCAATCTTCCATTAATTACTGCAGGATCTTTTCCAGGAAATCCAGGTTCATTAACTTTGACAGCTGCCAGTACAGTTATTTCCAGGGGGTATTTATATGAACTTATTGTGAAAGTGCTCGTTTCCTGTAAAGCTCAGTTTATTAACTTAATCCTCTGAAAAGTTATAAATGTCAGTATTGCTACTACTTGTGATTTTTATCTCTGGTTTTATATTGTTAGGTGTTTTTCATTGGCCTCATCCACCTAGGACTAGAATCTTGCAAGTAATCCTCAATTTTCAATGGATTTAAAGGATGTTTATAATCCTGATTATGAGAGATACATGCTCATATATTTAATGTGAACCCATCCTAAAGAAAATGCATGGGTTTGATCCACAATTTTTATCCAGCACATTGGTTATAGCAGGGTTTAGATTTCAAGTAAGTTTAGAGTCTGAAACAGAGAAATGTATTATTTCAAGGAAAATTAATCAGAAACATTAGTTCTCGCTGTCAAGAAGAACAGACTCCACATGCTCTGTTTACAAATCATCACTGGCACTCTCTTTTTTTGCTGCTCCCTACCATGCTTTATCTAATATCAATCTTTTGAAAAGGCTGCTCTTTCCATTTCACAACTGTATGCTGGGTAAAAGGGCTGCTTGGGCTAGTAAACACAATCATGCATAAACTGCTAAAAAAGCCTCTCATACAGCTGAAGGTAGCAGCCTTCTTCCTGAAGAGATGTGGTGTGTTTCTTTTCCTTTTTAAGACTCCTCTATAGCTGGATTAGATGGAAGGCAATTTTTGCCAAGTATATATGATATTTCTCTACACCTGCTCAAAGAGATTGCCCAGCTGGTTTGCTGATGGCTTAATCAAAAGACAATATACATGGGACATTACATCCTAAATGTAGCAAAAAAAGCAGTGAAAGCAGGAAGGAATTGCCACCAAATACCATCATGTGTTCTGGTGACTATTTTCCCTCTGTCCTTGTGATGGTGCTAGGAGTCCAGTGTAGAGCTCTTTGTGTCTCTCTCAACACAAAAGTGGAACAGTGCATTTCACCAGCCTGGAGTTGCCCTGGCAGCTTGGACCCTGAACTATCAGCGCCAAGGAACACATTTCTGACAATACCAGTGGCAACAAACCTGCATCACAGACCTCAGAAGAAACATTTGATTTAATCAAATGCTTGCTAGCACATGTGGTGGGTTGACCTTTTGGTGGAATGGATGCCAGGTGCCACTAAAGTTACTCTGTCCTTCCCCTCCTCTGCCGTACGGGTGAGAGAAGATCCAATGAAAGCCTTGAGATAAGGACAGGGAGAGACCTTTCACCAGCTGCCATCATTGGCAAAACTGACTCAACTTGGGGAAAATTAATTTAATTTATTGCGATCAATTCAGAGTACAATAAAAGGAAACAAAACCAAATCTTTAAAATACTCTCCCCTACCCCCCTCTGTGCCTTGGGATCAGTTTTACCCCTGATTTTCTCTACCGCCATCCACACCACCCAGCAGCCCGGAGTGATAAGGAATTGGGGTTGTGGTCAGTTCATCACACGTTGTCTCTACCCCTCCTTCCTCCTTAGGAAGAGGACTCCTCAGAGCCCTCCCCTGCTCCGGTGTGGGGTCCCTCCTCTAGTAGACAGTCCTCCACAAACTTCTCCAATGTGAGTCTTTTGAGTCCTTCCATATGCTGCAGTTTTTCATGAACTGCTCCAGCATGTGTCCCTTCCATAGGGTTCAGTACCTCAGGAAGAGGTTGCTTCAGTGTTAGTTCCCAATGGGGTCACAAGTCCTGCCAGCAAATCTGGTCCAGTGTGGGCTCCTCTCTCCACAGGCCTACCAGGACCCTGTTCCAGTACTGACTCCTCTTTCCATGGGGCCATGGGTCTTGCCAGGAGCCTGTTCTGATGTGGGCTTCCCAGAGGGTTTCAGCCTCCTTCGAGCATCCACGTGGTCTTATGTGGGTCTTTTCCACATGTGGCAGGTAGATCTCTGCATCCCCATGGACCTCCAAGGGCTGCATGACAGGCTGCAGGGGAATCTCAGCTCTGCACCTGGAGCAGTTCCTGCCCCTCCTTCTCCACTGACCTGGATGTCTGCAAGACTTTCCCTCATATATTCTCACTCTTCTCTTTTGCCTGCTTTTTTTGCAGCAGGGTTTTTTGCATTTCTTAGTTATCAGAGGCACTACCACTGTCATCGATGGGCTCAGCTTCGGCCAGTGGCGAGTCTATCTTTGAGCCAGCTGGCCCTGGCTCCACCGGACATGGAGGAAGCTTCCAGTAACTTCTCAAAGAAGCCACCCCTGTAGCACACCCTCCCTCTTCCCCTCCACTACCAAAATGTGGCCATGTAAACTCAGTACACACTCTATACACCTATAGATTCAAAGACATAAATGAACATATTGTCAATTCATAAATAAGAGATGAAGTCTGCCTGGAGGTAGCTCTGTTTCAAAGGTCTTGCAAAAAAGAGAGTTTAACTTTCCTTAAAGTTATCAGCATGGCAGTGCACAATAGATTAGAACTAATGAAGATGACAAGTGAATGAAGCATTAGTGGCATGACTCAATTCCTCACCCTCACAAGCTACCCACTGGATGTCAGTACATAACTAATAGCTTTGTACTGCAGCTTTCGCAGAGTGTTAGTCACTAAAAGTCACTGGTAATAATTCCAGGAAAACTTTTACGCAGTTCTGTGTGCAACAATTCCAGGAAATCTACTGTATAGCCTTTATCATGCTCAGAACATGTACAGTCCATGAAAATTATCCTTAAAGTAAAACAAAGTTCTTTCTTGACCCAATTTAGAGAAGTACTGAAATATGTAAATTTGGTATGTCTGGCAGGTAACAGAAATATTTCTATTTTACTAGGCTGAGATGACAGGCAGATGGAGAAAACAAGGACATTTTAAAAACAAACTTTTTCCAATTCTACGTACCACAGCAGCCATTAAAACCTGTATATCTTTGTGAACAAGTGAGTAGCTGACTATGTGTTGTGATTTAACTGGCGGGCAGCTAAACACCGACCAGTCACTTGCTCACTCTGCACTGCTAACTGGAATGGGGAAGAGAATTCAAAGTAAAAAAAAATTAAAACTTTTGGGTTGAGGTAAAGACAGTTTGAGGCAATAATTATATGAATGATAATAATAGAATATACATAAGAAGTGATACATAAGGCAATTGCTTTCTATCCACCAGCTACTGCCCACTCAGTCCCCAGGCTGCAGCCCCCAGCCATCCTTCTTCCCAGTTTACATACTGAGCATGACACCATATGGCATGGAATATCCTTTCAAACAGCTTGAGTCAGCGGTTCTGGCTCTGTGTGTATCATGGTTTAGGAATGGTACTCCGCAACGTAATGCTCTCACTGAGACTCTCCAAACCACACCGCAACTCCCTTGCTTCGTCTCCCACTCCCCCTTTCCCCTTGTGAGTGGCTGGAGAGGAGAACTGGAGGCACAAAAGGTGATGATCATGGGTTGAGATAAGAACAACTTACTGGAAACAGCAATGAGGAAAGAAAACAAACAGTAACAGCAGCTATATGAATAGCATAAGTGTACAAAAGAGAGGGAGAGTGATTCACATGCAAAAATTCTCTCATCGCAGAGCTCAACCTGCTTGCAGCCACACCACCCCAACTGCTCCCTCTGCCTCAGAACCAGCATCACCCAGTTTTTTCCCTCTGTGGAAATCAGCATTACCCCACCACTCCTTGCTTACTCAACCAGAAGGAGCCCCTTCACCTCAGCAGAGACTCCCTTCTTCTGCCCCCCAGCAGTGATGTGACGTGGTGCAGAATAACGAAGTGGTATAGAATAGTAAGTTGGTATAGAGTAACCTCCAGGTCCCGGCCACACCCTCTCCTGGCTACAGCAAAAATTAACCCCCTTCTGTCTGGAACCAGGACTGTTTCCTCCCAAATTCCTGTGCTGCCTCCCAGCCTAATCACTGTCGGGGTGATATGAGAAGCTAAAAAGTCCTTGACTTATGGTAAGCACTACTTAACAACAATTAACCTCAGGGTGTTATCAACATCATTTTCGTCCTAAATCCAAATCATAGCACTGTACCACCTACTAGGAAGAGAAATAACCCTATCCTAGCCAAAATAAGGACACTCTCAAAGAGGCATGTCATATACAGCAAGTTATGGAACCAAATCGGTGTTCTCCAAACCAAGTATCAACCTGTTTCTCACAAAAGACGTGAATAGACAGAGGCAAGATGCCGAAGATAAAGAATATTAATCCCAATTCTTCTACAGACTGAAACTGGTTTAGCTATGCAGGGGTCAGTCTACTTCTCGCTATACAGTGCCATAAATCCATTGTTCCCAAAAACTGTGAGTCTGTGGATCACTGACAGACTTCCAAATTTCAACTAGAAACATCTTGCATTAAATGTGTTGCTTAGCAGTGTCATATAGGTGTGAAGGTGTTTCTGAACATCAGCCCCACCAGCTGTTGTAAAAGACAAATCTGTGTTGAGGGCGTTGGTGCAGGGCAAGGGAAGCTCTCTGTCCTTCTGAGGTACATGGTGTGGGGAGCACAGCCCTGCTTGGCAGTCACCAGCACAGCTCGATGTGCCCTGGGAGCAGCTGGTGTGAAGCCCTAAGTTTGGCATTTGCGGCCACAGTTCATCCATGTGGGACCATTCCAATTCTGCGAGCAGACCCACAGAATAAATAGGTCTGCTGCAATCCTAGGCTGTTTTCTGATATCAACATAAAAACAAGCGTCAGGTCACAAAACTTTCATATTTGAGAGGCTGAATCAAATTCTCATTGACAGCAGTCTAAACTTGGTGTATATTCACTGAAGCTGGAGTTGTCATATGCTAATCACAGTGTAAATCAGACAGGAGTTTTTTCCTTGGGTTTGCTTTTGATTTCAAGCTGGTTTTAAAGTCTATCTAAAGTACTTAATTTAATACAATATTGTGTATTGTATGTGTACAACTGTACACTTGCTTCTGTTTTGCTTTGTGAAGCTATGAATCTGAAACACAAGAATACAAAACTAGAAAACTGACTGGTGAAAACCAGTTCACTCTTTAGCTCCTGATGATTTTATAGAGGAGGGAAAAAATCAAAGCATTCTCTTGTTGCTATGGTATTCTTCAGCACAGGGATTCACTATAGCAACCAGTGCGTTACCTCACAAGGCATTGATCAGAATGCATATGTTGCCATGGTTGCCACAGTGAATATTTTATTTTTGCTATATTGATTGATGCCTTTGATGTCAGGTGGCTAGAAATATGAGGGAAATGGGAGCACCCTACATGATATTCTGCTTGTTCCCTGACGGCAAATATAGATGGCAGCCCAGGATCACATTTGTCTAGATGAAATGAGAAAATTTTGAATTTTTACATGCAAAATCTTGCTTGTTACCAGAATTCAACACATGTAAGAAAAATCAAATCTGGGTTTTCTTGTTTGCTTGTTTTCCACTTGTTAGGGAAGTGTTCCTACCTCAGCACCAATTGCATTACAACATTTGGAGTTCCCATGTTGGGAGAATGGTCCCATATCTAGTATAATAAACCTGAATTTGTGTCCAGTTGTGAGTTTTGTACCCCATGTTCACTTGGGAAAGCTTCTCATCTCTGTTCCTGATCCGTAAAATGAAGCAGTAACCTGGGTGTGTTGTTAGAAGTTGTGTTACAGCAAGAGTTGTTAGCAGAAATGAGAGAGCGGGACTTTTGCGCATGTGGGACTATACACCTGGGAAATCCATCTGTCTGACTCTGTGCTGGAAAGTAAAGAGAAACTATACATGACACACCTAGTTTCTTATACATGGATTGAAACAGATTATCACTTCACCAGCCTGGTACTGTACCTGAACTAATAGCTCTAGTTTCTGGTTCAGAAACAAGACTGTGGATAGGTTCATACCAGTGTTATTTCCTCTCTCTGACGAAAAAGTCATACACTGCTGCAGCATCTTAGCACAAGTGACAGCAGGGACACAAATTTGGTGTCTGTACCAAACAACTGCTGTTACATTGCACAATCCCACCTATCTTCCATATTTGTTTATAGCCCTAAATAATCCAAGTATCATTAACTGCTGACTGAAATTATCTTACAAAACTCTCATTAGAGTCTAGCTGGCTATTTGGCCATATTACAATATCATTACATAGGGAAAGTCTCTGAAGTATCTTTTCTCTTTATTTGGAATAATTTCTTTGTTACAGGTACTTCCCCAAGCAACTACTAAAAAAAGCTTTCTGTATTTTCAGTTCAGGAATACCACATAGAAGACATCCATCCTCCACAGTTTTTTGAATAATTGTGCTCAGTCATTTCAAAAAAGGAACTGATGCTTGCAGCTGTGTGCTATTCTTGCAGACAGCTCAGCTGAAGTCAGCTAAGGTACCCCCTGTACTATACATATTTTCCATTCGTAAGTGATTATGGGACTTGGCTTCACCTGAAACCAGATGCAGGAAAAATAAGAGGTCTCCCCAGAACTATCACTTTGCCCCTTGTGCTGCTTAACTGCCATAATAAAACCATAGCAGAGCCCAGACTGAGATTTCAGGTCAGGCTTCATTTCCCAGGTAACTGTTGAATTCCCAAGCATCTTGGTTCCCTCTTTTCATCCTTTTTTCCTCTGATTATTCCATGACTTTACAGAAGCACTGTTCCCATCTTGCTTTGTGTATCTGCTAGTTTTGATCCCTTTATTTTGATTTCACACACCATCAAACGGTGCTGGAATTTTTCCTTTGTTGGCTCACTAGATGGCAGGAGAGACTCAATAAAAGCTCTTCCCCAGAAAATAGGTAGGGATACAGGTATCTAGCCTTTTTACTTATTATGCAGACCACTTGGGGTTTTTGTTGATCAAAATTTCATGTTAAATACATTTTTACCCTTCTTTCGGGTAGTTTTTTTCATATTAAAAACGTGATATGCTTTGGCTAAGGTGGCTTGCTTTTAAGGGGCCACTCTGGGCACTTCATAGCTCCACTTCCCAGAGTGCTACATAGCCACTCCTGAAGATCATATTTTCCTAAAACGATGTTTGCTAATTCCCTTACATTTCTTATCACCTTTGTAGGTTGTGGTAAGGGTGTTAGTGCCTGTCTGTAGCAACCTTAAAGAAAGTAGTAGAATGAATTATGGAATACATGAAATTTAGATGCTGAAAAAACTTGCAATAGGTGGACGTGTGAAAAGGGCAGTTGTGTATCCTGCTACAAAATCCTCATTCTATTTAGCTGCAGGTAATATGGGGCTAAAGGTTTCTAAAAATTATGCATGGCCTAGAATAGCAACAGCAATAATAGTACCAAAGTCTATTTTACCGTAATCCCCACCACCAGTCCAGGTCTCAGCTTGTCCTCTGCCTTCAGGATTGCTGGACACAATAAGGCTTTTCACAGTAAGGCTAAAGACTGATGCCTAAAGATTTTTGCTTTTCGTGTATATCTGTAGTTTTATAGATTTTAATATATAACTGTATAGTTTCTAACTCTTTGTCACTTTAGCATAGAAGCTGCACTTTCCCAGATATTATGCTAGCTTCTTGGAATTCTGTTTAGTCTTCCCTTTTAGGCTAGCAAGGATACTTTGTTTTCCACTAGAACTTAAAGACATAACAAGAAAGCCCCTGGAATAACTCCAGTGGGGCAGAACAAGAGAAAAAATTACTTAACCAACCGCTCTTCTAACTGGGCAATATTTGATGGGTATACTAATCAACTAAACTCATAAAAATTGTAGAAACACTCTATCATGCGTGCATATCACCATACTGTGCACCTTGAAAGCCTTTCAGTTAAGTATGTGCTTTTATATTATCATTTTAATGCTGTGTGGGAAACATATGTGTTTTACTCCAGGCAGCAATATAGTTTTCCTTAGTTGCCTTGTAGAGGTAAGGGGGAGCAGGAGGAATCATCTCACTGTAGGAGAGAGGGTTAAGTAAAACATACTAATAAGGACATAAACTTGAGTAGCAGTCCTAGAAAACAGTACCCTTGAAAAGGAGAGGGAAACTTATTTTGGAGAAAACAATGACAAGACATCCTTAGGAGATATACTCATTTACTCAAGTGAATGGTTTGTTCCTGGAGTATTGATTATTGCAGTGTCTGGCAAACTCTGTATTTACAAGGAAGAGGGAAAAACAATGAGCCTTCCTTGCCTTCCAGAGATACTAGAATCACTATTCAAGAGCTTAAATGCTTACTTCTAAATACAGCAAAGTAATCCACTTTGCAGAGCAGTAACCTGCTCACACTGAGTTGCAAGAACTTCAACAGAATTGTAAAGGCTCCTTAAAAGAGATTGGATAGGTATAGTATTCTCAACACCTAAATAAGAAGGTCTCACCATTACTTTCACGTCAATGGAGAAATGTTTCATCTAACAACACGAGACAGCAGCTACTGACTTTGGGCTGTTCTTCATCTGTCAGATCTATGACTGTGTTAATGGGAACTTCAAGAAAGGCATACACAAGATGTGAGCACCTGTCCTTCAGGAATCATCCACAAAACACTCTTAAAATACTTGAAAGGCTCAAAGCCCTTCAACAACAATGTACTGTTGAGAGCTTGGATAGACTTGACTTTCTTGCATTAGCTTTTTTTCGTATTTCCTTATGTCATTCTATAAAGTCTACTGTGTATGTTTGTCAGCAGAATGAACTGAAGCCCTTGTGAGCAGTACAGGATCGGTGGTGGTTTTGCTCTTTCTAGCAATATCCTGCTTTGAAAAGGCTCCCTCTTCTGGAAAATTGTTCATAAAAGCATTTTCACTTGGACATGAAAGGGAATTTATTCTCCAAAGATGCTTTCGGCAAGTTTCAGAAAGCGTATTTCTGTCCTGGAGACCTCAACTTGACAAAGTTTCTGAAGAGGACTTTGCCAAATAATGGTCAAAAGCAAAAAATTAAAATGTTGGTCTTATCCACCACAGTATTTTCTCTATTTTTTTTTACAGGTAAATGATAGACTTTAAATAGAAGTAGCTTTACTTTCCATAAAGCTTGCTCCCTAAAGTTGTTTCAAAATATTCATGCTAAGGAGAAGAACTTTCTTTTCCATATCTGAGTATACCACAATAACTATAAAAATACAATTCTTTATCTAACTATTGCTATTCTGATCTATAATGACCTTGCCCTTTGCAGATCTTTGAGGATCCAATAGCTGTTAAAAATGTACCAAATTTGTTCCTGCATTAGAAGTTACCTTCACCCCCTCCTTATTCTTTTAATAACTCCTAAAATAGCAGTAGGTGCTTTCAGCTGCATCTAGATTTATTTCTTCTCTGAGACAAGGTCTTTGGTCTGTGCAAACATCTCCCAAAATCCTGCAACACAGATATCAGGAAAAAATGGCTTCTACACTAGGCTCACTTGCATGTGCTTAGTTATGTGGCAAAAAAATATTTTCAATGTCTTTGACTCCAACTAAAACTGCATGAGGTGGCCACAGTTAGTGAGGTGCATTCTTTTCATGCTTTATGCTTTCTCAGATACACTTGTTATAGTTCTGCACAAATCCAGTCAGGCAGTGTACTCATTAGCCATCAAAGAGGGAGCTAGCCTAATACCTGAGAACTATTTGACTTAGCTGTACTAGTACTCAAGAAAAAAAAACCCACATTATCTGACAAGCATGAATCTACCAAAGAAAGCTTCAGCTGAACCAGACTTGATAATGTCGTTCAAAGCAGAGGAGAATGGTAATTCTTCTCCTGGTTTATTTTGGTAGGGGACATGGAAAAAAAACAGTTTTCAAAATACAAGAAATCTTCCACTTGCAGATTATCTTTGCAAATACAGTCATTTCAGAGAGAGAGGGTTGAATCCTAAGGTGGTGCTACAAATGACTGAGGAACTATTATGGTGACATTGGGAACTCTTGCTGTTGTCTTTGTAAAAGTGATCTCATTTAGAATTCTTGGAAGACCCTCTTATACTTACATGCCTGACCTGGTTTCAGCTGAGATAGAGTTAATTTCTTCTCAGCAGCTATTACAGTGCTGTGTTTTGGATTCAGAATGAGAATGGTGTAGATAACACACTGAGTTTTGGTTTTCTGCTAAGTCGTGCCTATCCCAAGTCAAGGACTTTTTTTTCTTGTGTCATGCTCTGCCAGATAGGACACACACAAAAGAAACTGGGAGGAAGCACAGCTGGGACAGGTGGCCAGAACTCAGCAAAGGGATATTCCACACCACAGAACACCATGCCCAGTATGTAAACTGGGGGGAGTTACCTGGAAGGGCAGCTGATCTGCTTGTGGGAACAGGGTCTGCCATCCCTAACTGGTTGGTGAGAAATTTTTCCCCTTTTTTATTATCATTATTATTTACCATTATTGTTGCATTTTACTTTATTTTCAATTATTAAGCTGTCTTATCTCAACCTACACCTTTACTTTGATTTTCCTCCCCATTCCACCAGGATGGCAGGGGGAGAGATTGGGGGTTGAGCAAGCAAGTGGTTCTGTGGTGCCTAATTTCTATCTGGGCTTAAATTACAACAATGTCACAGAAAAAAGGGGGGGAAAAAAAGCAAAATGCCTGCTGCTAGATGTCTTTTTCCTGACTGTGACAAAATAAGACTATGTTGATGGTACCTGTTCTGTCTGATGGCATTGTTTCTGGCAAAAAAAAGTTCTAAAACTCAACAGGTATAATTCTGAGTGTTACTCAGATTTACTTTGTCAAGGACAATGAATAGGCACTAACCTCCTTTTTAGTTCACATTATGGAAACAAATAGAACAAGCAACAGAGAGCTTTTGATCCAATTTTTACAGAGTAAACAGAGGAACATGTTCTTCTCTTGCGGAGATCAAGGCAACAACAGACACTGGTGCATGCAGTGGTAATTATAGTAGCGCTACCATAAAGGCAGTACAAATTAAGCAGCCACTACTGATAAAACACAGAGAACACCACAAATATGACCAGGCCTCATTTCCTAAGCAAGAGTATGAACGTGTCACACTTGCATATTATTTGTGCAGTGTAGTCCTCAACTGCTGGTAAAACCACACGCTGCAATCGGGTAATCTCCTGCTTTTGCCAACATTTAGTGGCCCATTGCTAGGTCCTTATTGGTTGGTTCCATTGCTGGCAACGCGTAAGAGACAAAGGTCTCTTTTATTATCAGAGATGGGCGCGTGGCGCTTTGTTCACACCACAGAAAGAACACTGCCTCTCGGTGGGTTGATACTTGAGTTTTATTTACATATGTCTTCTGAAGAGACTCGTGTATTGATCTAGAATCAGTGAGATTATTCTGGGTGAGTATTTTATTTTAACCAGTCTTAGCCCTGGTCTCTTCACGAGAAGTCTACATAGACCAGGGCTGAACATATATGTCTCTCATGATGCTGCTGGCAGCATCTCTGGAGACAGAAGTTGTCAACAAACTTTGCACAAGTGTTTGTAAAAGGAGAGGATGGGAAGCAGTTTCATTTGCAGTTTTTGTTCCCTTAGTTTATAAATAGTCAGCTTGATAATGACCAAAAGTGAAATAATACATTGGTTTTGCACTATCTTGTTCAGCTCTGCTCTACATTGGGTCTAGGACTGGCCCATGAGGTGTAGACGGCTCTGTGCTATATCTCCACTGTAAACCGATATAGGTGATACGATTAGAGCTCTTCCGAAATCAGTGTCAGAAGTTACGGAGCTGCTCTTTCTGGAGCACTTCAGCACACAAGCAAGTAGGGCAGAGTCTGTTATCATGAAGTGGTGTATTGGTTTTATGTGGCAGTGTTTTGGTAGGGGGGAGCTGCATGTTTGACCTCTGTGAGAAGAGTCAAGGGCTGTCCCCATCTCAGACACAGGAAACTCCAAAATGGACCCACCACTGAAGTTCACACATTTTATGTATGGAAATGCCTCCACATACTATCAATGTGCAGTTATGGAAAATATTCAGGTTGTGAAACTGGTCTGAAAGCCCCAGCAGACTGGACATGAAAAAGAAAACTGCAAACAAATATCAAGTGCTGTCTATTAATAAAGATTTACAAATAACATAAAAAATACTAATAGAAATATTATACTTTATGCTAGCCCTCTGTCTCATTAGAAATACAGAACAAACCAGTTTAATAATATTATTTAACAAAAAATGGGCTACATGAACCAGTCTGACCCTTCTAGTTAGTGTGATCGTAATCTGTGCTATTTTTTTCTCATATAAACGGTAAGAGTCTTTAAGGATAAAGTTCATTATTTTTCATTTCAGCTACTTGAGTTGCAATGTGTTCTTGAATAGCTAAAACCTGCCTGGGAAAGTCTAAAGAGGGAAAAGGACATCTGCAGAGGCAGGCTTTGTTTTTATTCCTGTACCCATTTCTACAGAGCTCAGAGAATCACAGAATTGTTAGAATTGGAAGGGACTTCTGGAGATCATCCAGTCCAACACTTCTGCCTAGGCGTCTCCTCCATGTTGGCACCAGGGCTGCTCCGTGGTTTCACTCTCACGAAGTCTGGGTGCAACAACAGTAGAAGAAACCAAGCTCAGAGCTGCCATGCTGCTGTGAACGTGTTAGAAGAACTGAGTTTGAAGACAGCTTTTCAAGCATGTCTCACTTACAGGCAACTTTTACATGCTCATCATCAAACACTTTGCATCCTGGCACGCGCGGCCAGAATGGCTAGAGAGGTCGGAATCCAGAGTCTGTATGCCTGATCCTGAAATGGAATCTGAACGCCCTCCCAGCTGAGTATGTACCAATTGTGTTTCCCGGGTAAGCTTGTCAGAAGAAGACTCTCCATAGGGTTTAGGCTTGTGAGCTGTGGTGGTCTCTGCCACCAGCCAAGGTTTTTTTTCAAATATACCTTCCTCACCAGCATTTTTCTACTTAAAAATGGCTTTAAGATCTGGCACTTTAAGGTCTTGCCAACGCTTTCGTCTGCCACTGCACTGAAGTCCTATGATTCTTCCACAAACATATGTCAGGAAAGAAAATAATTTTAGAGAACAACAACCAACCAGCAATGATGGCATGGGGCAAGCAAGATTGAATGAGAAACATTCCCTGGGTTGAGAGATCCGTGACTGTTTTGTACCCCTCATCCATCAGTAACAAAGTATCCTAAAGTATGCCTATTACTCTAGACAGACAGTACTTCCTATTCCTCTGGATTTCAGCTCTAGTCAAGGACAAAGCAGCAACTGACAGTATTTCTGGAGGGAATGTAAAGATTTACGCCATGGAATTTGTTGTAATGATATGCTTTTAAGAGATGAATGCTACAACTGAAAAAAAGTTTGAAATCTCCAGATTGAGGGATCCTAACAGCTAACACATCATGTGTATGCTTTTAAGCTGTTTCTAGTCACCATTTACTACAAAGATCTGAAAACCCCCCTCTACGCTGTTTACACTGTGAGATGGTAATGATCCATATGGCACTGGTGACATACTGATATATGTTGTAGCCTATGTTGAGAAAACTTCAGAGCCGCAGTCTTCCCCTGAGGAGTAAGAAGATGGAGAGGCAGGGAAGAACGTGCATCTCCAGGCACGATGGATGTCTTCTCCTACCTGAGTGTTTGTGGTTTTGGCAGATATTTCTTTAAGCCTGTGGCATCTTCTTAAGATTTTCAAACCTCTTTTCTGTCTTTCACATCTGCTCTGACCCTTTTGTGAAGGAGCTCACCCAGGGCCAATGGGCTCGCTCCTCTTCCCAGCATCCATGGAACGGGGACTCCCCTCTTCCTCTCTCCATCCTCTTTCTGACAATTCTCTGTCTCTTTTCTGTTCTCTCCCCTGTGCTTTCCTGTGTCTCCTTGTCTCTCTTTTCAGAGGCCAGAGTGTGTTGCTGCCTCCCAGTTGACTGCTTTCCCTCTGGAGGACAAGGAGGAGGAGGAAGGGATGCCACAAGGAGGAAGGGGTGTAGGCAAAGGAGCCGCAGGACACACAGTGTGGGGTGGGATGTGAGTGAGGGATTTGACCACATGTGGAGCACCAAAATTCAAAGCTGTCTTTGTGAAACAAGTACCTAAACACTGTTCATGAGCTGAGGACTGTCATACCCCAGTAGGATTTTCAGTACTGTGTCCTCTGGGAGTAGGCAGAAGTATCTAAAATTCCTCACCAGCCCAAAGGTAAAAGATGACAGCAATAAAGAAAGCCTGGAAATAGGACCTGAAATACAAAATTCAAAACAGTGGGAAATCAAAACCTCTGCACATTTGCCATGCAAATATTATTTTCTGAGACAGATTTTTCAGAACACACTTTGGTTTTCCATATAATGGCTGAGACCATCACTCTCATTTTTGTTAGTGTTCTCTATTTGAGCTTCCTAACATGCAGAAATTATTGTATGTTGTATAGCTGACACATGATAGGTTCATTGCAGTTAATCAACCAATTTGTTTAAAACTATATTTTTTCCTGACACAGAAGGTGGCAAAGGTTTAAATTTAAAATCAGCTTTCAGACAACATTTTACAATATGCGTGTCCAGAAAAATGTGTAATAACTCTCATCAATGTTGAAAATTTGACTCCTTCATCTCTCATTGTGAATCTCTCATAGATGTGTATATTTAGTTTTGTTGTCTGATGTTTTCCCCAGCTCTTGTGTCACCTGGTTTCAAAAAAATAATTTTAGATTTTAAATAATTAAAAACAGGGATGACTGGGAATGTTTTTCAGTGTTGGAGTTAAGTTTTCCTTTCTCAACTTCTTTACTTCCTGGATGTGTGCATGTTTGTTTGTTTGTTTGTTTGTTTTGTCTGCCACAACATCTCTTCACACAGTTAGAGTATACTTACTGTGATGAGAAACACTCTAGAAAGAAAGGCTTGAAACTGGTTTGTATCCATGGGCCAACCACTTTGTGGGAATGACTGATCTCACTTTGAGCTTCCCGTTATTTAATCATAAGTTTTCCAAGCTCTGGTTTGCAAAACATCAGGGAAGTGACAAGCACAACACTTGAAAGAAGACGATAGAATACTAAGTGCACTCACTTTTCATCAAGTGAGTTTTCTGCAGTAATCATTCTTGAGCCCAAAGAGGCCTATTACTTAAGACACTTATCTCTGGAAAACTCTAAGCTTCAGTGCTAAAATGAAATATTCCAACACTCCAACTTTTGTGTAGACTTTCACAGAGGCATGTTTGCTCTTTTATCACCTCATCTTCTCTGGCTGATTGAAAACTCATCTCCAACCTCTTCATTCTCTGAGAATAATGGGAAATTCACCTACTTTAGAAATATCTGCCACATTCTAAAATTTCCTCTTTTTTTGACCGTTTGCTTCCTTGCTCCTCTTCCCTGGTTTTAAGCTGACTTTGTTCCACTCATGTCCTACTGACTCAACCGTGTGCTGTTTCTGTGGTTCCTCACTTTTAAAAATGCTTTTCTGAGCCCATCAGCTACATTGCATTCTATTTTCTAGTCCCTTCTCACAAGCTTGTTGAACAGTTCAGCCTTTCTGACAATTAAGCACATTAGGGTCATCCAGTCACAGTCATTCCTTGGTTCTTAGCTTCCCTCACTCGCTGCTGAATTTCATCCTTCTCCTGTTTTCCTAGTTTATCTTTGAATAGGGAACAGCTGTAAATACATGTAATTAAATGTCCATGTAACTAATATCTGATGATAAAAGGGGACAAGACCATGTTGGGCATTTGGAAGTTTTCCTGTCTACTGTTCTGTGACAGAGTCGCATCAATGTAGGGCCTGTTTCAAATGCAAGCAGAGTCAGAGGAAGTCCCAATAATTTCAGAGAACATCCGAGTTTGACAGTACCTGAGGTGTGATGTGTTATTGTAAAACAATGAAGTAATAGATCTGTATGTGTAAAACACTGAGCAAGCTACCTGTCATTTTATAACTGCAAGCACATGAATGGAAAAAACATAATATATGTGGGTTCTTGAGATGCCACTGTCAGGTAAAACTGATGGGAAGGAGATTGCATGTAACAGATACAGCGTAGGCTTAGACATTTGACGCAGTCTTTCCAAGGTCACTCTGAAGTGAGATTTAAAATATCCACAGTAAATATATGTTTATACATGACTAAGCCACTAACATATTCTCTTATTTGATTTATATCTGAATTAACAAATGAAACCTTCAGGTTTTGTCTCTTTTTACCCAAAGAAACTCGAAGAATGACACCAATATCTGAACAATGAAGTTTTTGAAGCTTAAGTAAAGAGACCTCTATCTAAGGATTTTTAAATTTAATTTTTCAGAGGGTTAATTATATTTTATTGGAAGAGAAAAATCATTACTGGGAGCTGTAGTAATGTAAAATTATATGGAGGAGTTGCTAACTTGGCAATCATCAGTGACTCTCAAGTGGTTTGCCACACTGGAACCCTGAGGGGCCGAGTGCTTTTTACTACCCTCACTGTCAGTGCAATTCACGGATTGGTGGGTTTTGTCATTCTTTAAAAAGAAATACTTTTTTGTCTTGGTTTCAGCTGAGATAGAGTTAATTTCTTCTCAGCAGCTATTACAGTGCTGTGTTTTGGATTCAGAATGAGAATGGTGTAGATAACACACTGTGTTTTGGTTTTCTGCTAAGTCGTGCCTATCCCAAGTCAAGGACTTTTTTTTCTTGTGTCATGCTCTGCCAGATAGGACACACACAAAAGAAACTGGGAGGGAGCACAGCTGGGACAGGTGGCCAGAACTCAGCAAAGGGATATTCCACACCACAGAACACCATGCCCAGTATGTAAACTGGGGGGAGTTACCTGGAAGGGCAGCTGATCTGCTTGTGGGAACAGGGTCTGCCATCCATCAGTGGGCAGGGAGCAATTGCACTGTGCATCTCTTGTTTTCCCTTGCTACTACCATTATTATTTTTTGCCATTATTCCTGTATTTTATTTTCAATTTATTAAATTTCTTTTCAATTATTAAACTGTTCTTATCTCAGCCTACAAATCTTACCTTGATTCTCCTCTCCAGTTTACAGGGGGAGGGTGAGGGGGAGAGAGTGGAGGTTGAGTGAGTGTCTGTGTGGTGCTTAATTCTCAGCTGGGCCTACAGACACACCATCTTCCCTCTTCCCTCTAATATGAGAATGTGAGCTGTAGATAAAATTTCCACGGGCAAATTCATTTGTGTTACTGTAATTTTCTTTTGCTTTCATTTTTAGTTCTGCTTTCCAAAGAAACGGAACAATCTGCTGTCATTTGGGCGGAGATTAGAAAGAAAGGGGTGAGTGAAGAAACAAAGTGAATGGAGTGAAAGAAAGGTTGCAGAATTGAGTAGCAGAATTAAATTTATAGGACCAGGATGATGAAGTGGAAACAAAAAATGGAGAAGAAACCATTAGGACATTAAATAATTCAAAACCACAGGAAAACAAATGAAAGCTGTAATTACACATAACGATTTTTTCCCTATGCATTAAATCTCTTTCTATGGTATATTTCCCTGGATGGAAAAAAATGACAAAAAGATAGCAGATGTTTTGGGCCAGTTCTGGCCTACAGGAAGTGGATGAAACCTTCAGTCACTTGCTGGTAAGTAAGAAGGCCAGAAGGAGCTGCTTGTCTCAGAGTAACAGGAATATCTTTCTAAACTGTTAACGGAGAAATACAGTGAAATGGCTCAGTCTGGGTGCCCTGCCCTTCAGCTTGGAGAGAATTTGATTAAGGTCCCTTAAAGCAATTCTTTGGCATACTTCCAACAATCTATTAAAACTGCCACTATAACTAGTATTTTGCACACTAGAGAAAAAGACTCAGTTTTGCATCTTGAACAGACTATTTTGATAGTTCTGAAACTTCTCCAAACATTCTTCAAGTCAAGAATTTGTTGAAGTGGTTGTTTCCTCACAAATGATTTTTGGTTTGAGAAATTAGTGTTTTATGGGAGGAAAAGGGTGCTTCGAACAATTTCAGGCTCTGTATACTTAAGGAATAGTATTTCGTTTGAAAGACCTAGTGCAATTTGCTAATACAGATGTAGAAGCCTTTTATCACTGTTTAGAAGCTAAGGCTTTGCAAACGAATCCCTTATAGACCTAACGAGTAATGATTCTTGTTACTCACTCTGTTTAATACAGGAAAGCCACAAATATGTTTATTATAAAACAAGTAATCTCTGACAAAAAAAAAGTTTTATCTACTTGTGGTTTTCAGTAATGGGGAAATACAGATTTGATTACTCTGGAAATGCCTTTGCAGATAGATGAAAGGATGTTGGATATGTGCAGTCCCAACCAGGATCATGCCAAATGTCTTGGGTTGTCACCATGTTCAAGACCATGGTGAACACTGCATGAGAAATGGAACTCAGAGGTTTTTTAAAGATTTTATAGAATTTATATGGGAAAACATCCAATCCAGCTGTTTTCCCATAATTCAGTGAATTAATGGTCTCCTCAACTAATGCTTTTTCTACGTCAGCCCTTTGTGTATGTAGGAATGTGGGACACTTGGAGGCTGTTAAGGAGTCCATTAATTTTATTTTTATGCGCATCAGAGTAGTCATTTTTCAAGTATATATCATCATAGACCCGCCTAAAGGCTTTATCTTTTTGTTTGCTCCAAGTTATTTCCTTTTATCTCGAATTTAAATGGACCTTGTGCTGCAGTGCTGGCTCAACCTTGCTTTATTATTATTTCTAAGTGTACATTCCAGATATTTCTCATTGCCTGTTGTCTATTTTCTAGCGCTGCTCTCTTAAATGCTAATGTACAGCATGTTCTACATTGGGACTGGAGACAATTTGTATCTGTAAAAGCTGTTAAATGGAAGATTTGTCCCTCCACCACAATGATGTGTCCTGGGGTTTTACATTTCACTAATCACAATTTGAGATGGCTTAATACTTGTTGGCATTTCTCTAACAATCTGCATTTCAGGAACTTAAAACACTTTAAAAATCCCCATGACCAGAAGCCTGAGAATGCCCTGAAAATTTTAGTAATACTGCGGTGTGTTATTTTGTCCCACATGCAGGGCTACATGAACATGCTTTCAAACAGAAAGCAGCACGACCAACTCATTGTACCTCGGCTGCAGTACTAGGACTGGAATAGAAAACACAGATGTGGTTGTCCACAGTCCACGCACAACACCTAAGAAGAAGACTGAAGAGGTTCATTTATGAGATTTAGCGGGAGAAGAGATTTACCAGGGTCAGATGAAGAGCTGAGGTTTTTGGATTGGGGTTATTATACAACAGTAGCAGAGTAAGGAGAAGCAGTTGCAGGGAAAAAAAGCTTGTTTTTTATTTGAACAATATTATTTCAGCAAAAATCCTTTAACTAGACCTTTCTGATTATGTCTATAGTATACCAATGCTTTACATATGTTATTTTCTGATGCTCAGCTCCTTTCACTTATTTTTTTAGATACAGCTTCAAGTTACTTGGCATTTCTAATCAGTTATTCAAGCTCCAAAAGTTTCATTGGAAGCTTTCAAATGAAAGCTGATCCACTGACAAAAAAAATAATATGGCTGAAAACCCCTCCAAAAACAAAAACAAAAATGAAAGGTAGAGGGAAGGAAAAAAATTTTGATTTTTTTTAGTGTAAATTCTTGATTTGAAAACAGCTGCTGAAAATATGAGTAACTGGGTCCAGAGACCCCAAGAACAAAAGTCCTTCTTTGAAGTCTGAGTGACTTGGAAGATCCAGCTTAAATAATTTATTTCATGGTCATATTTCTTTACTTCGAATGATTTAACATATCTGGAATAAAAAGAGGTTGATGAGCAATGTCAGCCCTAGATGTGGCAAATGAAAGAAATGACCTCGTGGATGTTTGCTAAACTGAACTTAGGGTGATTAGGTTGAGGAAATTCACACTTTTGCACTCAAATGCATTTGCTTCGCCCTAATGCAAACTATCCTTTAACATCTGTACCTGAGGTTTCTAGAGCAATAATTTCTGCAGCCCCTGTGCTGAACTGATTTTTTCCTGGTGAACTTACTTTCTTGTGGTACTTGTGCTCCTGTAACTTTGCTGCAGGATGTAACTTACACAGAACAAAGAGAAAATCTCCAACTATTTCCTGAGGGTTCAGTGTTTACATACTCACTGATCTTCTCTTTCAAATACTACTCTAAGCTGCATCCAGTACTAATACTGACATTGTTCATTCCCTGTTGTGAGAACTGTAAGACTGAAAGCTTATCCTTTGTGTATTTGTTTATTTGTCAGGGGGACCATTCTCTCTGAAATATAAGTATTTTGTAACAATCATGGTGCAGGTGAAGCTCTATTTAGTGAACTTGCAAACGGAGGAGGGACTGAGAAATAGAGAGACTACTAAAGAAATAGCACCTTGCAAAAATAAAAGAGAAAAAAAAGGGGGGGTGGAAATTACCACTTTAAAATACTCCACTTCCCAGGAAAATTCCAGCTTTTGATCACTCTTTGTCCAGTGAAATCCATTTACTAAGCTGAGCAAGACTCTCTTTGCATGTTGTGGCTGTCTATTCCAAATGGCTGACTGCCAGCAGTTTTGCTGAGAGTGGGAGCCATCTGATATTACAGCACAGAGAAAGAGAGCGAGTGCATCAGCAGGACATGACGGATCAGAGAACCAAATGGCATTCAGAGCACAGCCTGTGTTTTCTGTGCAGATTGAGAGACAGTACAAGTTGAACAAAAGCATGATTTTGTTGGTAACCAGCTTTTATCCAACGGGCTATTTTAAAGCTCTAAAAATGTAAAAGATGTGCTTATTAGTAAGAGCTTGATAAATAAAGGCTTGAACAGCTCCAGTCTCAGTCAAATGCTCCTTCAACACAGGAGTGAAGGAGGAAGACAGAATCACAGAATTAACTAGGTTGGAAAAGATATCTGAGATCATCGAGTTCTCCTATGACCTAACAGCACCTTGCCACGTAGACCATGGCACTGAGCGCCACATCCAGTCTTTCTCAAACATCTCCAGGGATGGTGACTCCACCACTTCCCTGGGCAGGCCATTCCAGTATCCAGTCACCCTCTCTGAGAAGGACTTTTTCCTAGTGTCCAACCTGAAGTTCCCCTGACGCAGCTTAAGAATGTGTCCTCTTGTCCTGTCACTGGTTGCCTGGGAGAAGTGACCAACTCCCACCTGGCTGTAGCCTCCTTTCAGGCAGCCGTAGACCTTACATATCTTTCTGATGAGGGCCTATGACACGCTGGAATACTCTGTGCTGTGTGTTAACCCGATGTTGCGCTTTCCTCAGAGCCAGACTTCAACACAATGTGCTCACAACACTTCACATTTTCTGACCTAAATGTGTCGTGATCCGGGGGGTGTTCTGGTGGGGTGCTACGACCTCCGGATCCGACTTTAACAGAAAGTTGCACGGCAGCCACTGCATTCACACAGACACACACACAAGCACCAGATAGCTTCTTTGACAAGCTGACTGCAAGGAGGCAGGAANAAGCAGAACTGGGATACATTTCCGTAACAGAACAGGGCATCCTGGGGGAGGCTTTTGTAGTAACTTTAACCTGGGGAGCTCTCTCGGGGTCTGTCCCTTTTACTGGCTCCCACATAGATGTACTTTCCAAGTCCACTTCTCTCTGTCTGAACAGTAGCAAAATTTCCCACCAGATAGTGTACCTGTATATACATTTACTGTAGAGTTAAATGCAGCACTTACTACATGGTTGATGTAAATCTTTCTCTCCACCAGCTAAAACCTTGCACATCTTCATTGTGACCCTCTAGATGTGCTAGCTTGCTCTCTAGGCTAGATATTAAACGCTGCACCAGGTTTTGGGCTCAGCTTTGTAAGTCTCCCATGCTGCTGTGAGGTTGCAGCTGGTGTCAATCAGCTGCAGGTAGGCCTCTGGTGCCTCCCACATCACGTCCAAAGAAGAAGCACGTTTTTTTATGAGTCAGCATGGAGGAATCACAAAACATCTGAGTTTATTAAAGCATCAGAACATCTGATTTAGAAATGCCAGTGGCCACCAACACTGGCAAGGGCTTGCTCCGCACACACTTGTAAGGGTGACCTGCCTGGTCAGCTGGATTAGACAAAGCTCTGGCTTGACTCTTCAGTGAGGACATTCCACTTGACATTACAGTCTGTCAAGTTAGGACTCTCTACACAACTCTATGCAATGGTAGTGAGATCTCAGTCTTTTCCATTACCAGAGAAAATGTTTTCAGAAGTGGTGGGGAAGTACCTTGACTTTTCTGCAGTCATTATTTTAAAATTATTGTAATCAAAATCATTAAAGTCTTTGAAAACAACAACTATCATACACTTCACATTGCAAGTATTTGTGAGAAAAATGTGATAATTTCTATGTAATTAACAGAATAAAAGCAGGATTTGAATAAAATTACACTATGTGAGTAGGATTGGTTTAACATTTTTATTTCTCATAACTCATGCTGTTAGTAGTGAACTCTGCTCAGTAATTACAGAAACTTCAGCCCATCAAACATTAATTGCCATCACCTGAGTGAACCCTGGTGGGCAGTTAAGAATCACACAGCTGTTTTCTCTGTTTCCCTCCTCCTCCAGTGGAATGGGGGAGGAGCAAAGGAAATGTATTGGCAAAAAACCTTTTGGATCCAGCTAAAAATTGTTCAGTAAGTGAAGAAGGAGTGGAAGAAGAAAGAAGTACATTGAAACGAAACAAATGGTGCAAAACCACTCACCGCCTCTCACAGGCAGACTGTTGCCCAGCCAGTTTTGAAGCAACACATGACCAATGTCTCTAAACCCCCTCCTCTTTGTTTCGTTGCTGCTGTGGCATGATACGATGTGGAATATCTCCTTGTTAACTCAGCACATCCGCCTTGTTGTGTCCCCCTCAACATCCCGCCAACCCCCAGCCCCCTTACTGAAGTGGCAGAGGGAGAAACAGAGAAGCCCTGGATGCTGGGAAAACACCATTCAGCAAGACAGCTGTGTTATCAGTAGAGTATTGGCCACAAATCTAGAACATGGCACTGTACAAGCTGCTACGAGAAAATTAACTCCATCCCAACCAGACTCAGTATTCTTGGTTTTGTTGATTATCTCCACTGCAAATTTCCTTGACTGATTTTCCATAGCTGAAAAGGGAGACATCATCATATTTTCTCTGACAAACGGGATTGCAGTGCAAAACTGCTTTGGTGGCTCCCAGAAGTCACGACAAAAGTCCTGTAGTAGCCACAAGGTCAAGCCCAGTAAAATCCATATCATACTCACTTAGAGCTACTAACAGCTCCACAGAGGGTGAGGGACTGGAGGGCAATGAATAAACCCTCAGCTGGTCCCAAACCGCTCAAAAAAACTTAAACTGAAATGTGCTTTCTGCTGATAATAGTTCCTCCAGATTCAGAAAGCACCGTGTCATTCCCTGGAGGAGGTAGGCTGTGACATAAGGCAGGCATTGCTGAACAGTCTCTAACAGGCAGTAAGCACATCTGCTTTCTGTTTAACGTAGCATCTTTTCTGAGGTGACCCCAAGCTGCCAATGTCTGCACACTTTGCCAGTGTCATCTCCACAGCTGTTTTCCCAGCAAGACAAAACCCAGAAGAGAACACAGTTGCTGACTGGAGGTTCTACACAGCCATGGGTGGAAACGTGTTTTTAAACCTGAGAGCTCTTTCCCATGTGGACCAATGGGTAAGCATCATTGCAAGAAGGGCGCCAGTGACATGGACCCTTGAGGTGTTGTGTAAGGGCATTCAAGAATAGAAAATTTCGTGCCAAAGTACTAGTCTGTATCCTCACTGTACTGTTTGTCTAATTTTGATTTCTTTTATATATTTGGTATGAATTTGTCTTAATTTTAGAGGGACATGATCATTTAAGGAGTTTTTGGAATGAAAGCCAAAATTACATATAATAAGGTGGCACTAACAAATGAAAGCTGACCAGTCACTGAAGCAAGGCAATGCTGGAGTATTCAGGCTCTAGGAATGTGTCCTGAGGTAACAAATAATAATACTAATAATAATTACAGTTCAAGAACTTTTGACAACATAAATCTTAAATTTTATTTATGTGTCTGTGTGAGTTAACAGGACATAAATCAGTAAGAGAGTGGCATAATTTTCTATTCAAATCATTGAATTTGTGTACATATGTTGTGCTGAAAGAGACAGAGGAAATAAACTGAAAAAAATATGGGCTGGTTTAAATATTGCTTTCAAATTTACTCAAATAATATCCAGGCATCAATTATTTTGTGTGACTGCCAGATAGCTGCTTGTAGGCACTTTTGGGTTTGGTTTCTTTCTTAATCAATGAAAAAACATGTTAGAGGCAGAAGGAAGATGATAATTTCAATGCTTCTATTGACCTAAAAAGGTAGGACTGGAAGACAAGAGAAAAAAATGGGAGTCTGGTTTATTAAGTACATCTAAATGAACACAAATCAGTTAAGATTGGGCCATCAAACACCTCATCAAGTGCCCATACTTTTATACTTATGAGCACTATTGGTTGTTAGTATCATACAAGGCAGGTTTTCTAAAACTAAGCTGTAGGGTACATTATGGCTTTTCTATTTTGCAAAACAAATTGCTAACTCTAAATTCCTAATTCCAAAGGTACAAGTCGCTTCATGGTTTCAAAATTATAGAGGGATTTTGACTTTAAAATGACTTTAAAATGACTTTAAAATGATAAATGATGGATTTATCCACATAAACTCTACCAATTTCAAATACGGCAAGATGGTCAGGTGCTTTGGTTAAATCTAGGAAACCTTTCGTTTTTTTTTAAATCAAAGCCTAATACTAACTAGTATTTGATCTTGGCTTTGTTTTTCTTGCAGATGTTTCAAACTGGCAAGGAAAGACGGTAGTGCCTAACATTCTGTTCAATTGCATTGTTTATCCTCAGCTGCCTTTCCTATTTATGCTAAAAACTAAAATACTAATAATAATAGCTTTTGAAGCATTATTATATGGCACTTTTTATTTGAGAACACATGTACATGCTGCATAATTGTGAAACACAGCTACTGAAAGAAAGATCATCAACCAGGGGTTGAAATGGTCTAAAAGCTCTGCTTTATCCAAATTAGCAACGTGTGTTGTATTTTCATCTTCATTTGCATATATTAAAAGCTACATGTGCAAAACAAATTCCCCTTTGTGGAGAATGAACTATGTAAATGCAATTTATAGCTTGAATTTGGACATGAAAATTTAATCCATTCAAACATAAAAAGGTTTTCGTGCACTGAATATTCCTCAGGTGGTTTAAAATGCTTAAAATAAATATTGAGCAGATGACAGAAAAACATGTCCTCCATATCACAAAAGCCGTTCTAGAACAGTAATTTAAGTGCCTAATTAATATTGACTACTCTGGGATTCTAAACTATTAATTGTGCAATCTATACAGGTGGCAGGCATTGATGGAAACAGAATGCAAACGGGCAAGGCAAAGGTGCATTATGAATTTTGCTGTATTAAAAAATACTTGCCATGAAATAAAAGAAATTGATGCAAAAGAAAGTTTGTTTCAGGTCTTGAGCTCCCAAGTTTCCTGAAGGCAAAGGCTGTGTAATTTGTTCAAAAAAACCTTTTGTTTGAAAGGATTGTGTCAGTAGTACACTGTCAAGTGCTTGTTTGCTGAAAGACGAACATATTGAAGCTCAGACTCAAACACTACTGTGAGACTGCCACACTGTAGCTGTTTGGGCTTGTGCCTTTCTTTTGACCACCAGCTGCTCCAGCTTCCAAGCTGACCCATACCTCAGAACTTGTTAAACTCTACAAGACGAAACTAACTTGTCTCTGCATTTTGTTTTAAAATTCAAAGAAAAAAGCTGGACTGGGTGAATAAGGTAAACCTCTCAAATAAAATTTATACCAATTTGTTTTCTGGATAAATGAGGCAGAGAGAAGAAAACAGCCCCACATCTCTGTAATTACAAGTTCTCTATGATTTTCTGAAGTGCACTTTAATGTATCTCAGGGACTATAACATGCTGCTTCACAATTGGTCATCTTGCCTTGCTTTAGCCAATACTCCGATCTTCAGTAATGGACTAGTTTGCATCTAGAGTACAATCAAAAACCTCATGTTATTTTTCTGAGCACTATACTTATTAAAATTTGTGTTTTGGTACTTCAGCTTAATGCAAAGCTAGTAGCTGAATAATATTTAACCTTATTATGTGTCCATCCAACTGGATGCAAGTCTGAGGAAATCAAAACCAGAAACATGAGATCCAGGCTTAATGAAATTAAACCAAGCTACTGGTGGGTGGACTTTTGTAACTTGATAATGATGCTTTCCAGGTTGAAGGTGCTGGGTCTGTTCATAAAGGAAATTAATTGATTTGCACTAAGGGTTCTGTCATGACCACTGAAAAGTTTAAAACATAAGAGTCAGAGTGTGGGTAGAAAGTCTGTTAGGTGTTTGACCACTTGGCATTAGAGTATAATGATGTCAGGGCTTGAAGAAGAGGAAACAATGCTTTGGAAACTTCTGACCTGAAGGAGTGGTGCCCAGGGACATGGTGTATCAGCATCAGTTTGTCTGTATTTATGTATATATTTGGTGTTTCAAGCCAGGCTAGTGTGGCATACACTAGCAAAAGCCAAGAGAGTTCTCACACTCTCAAAGTACTGATTATTTATTAGTATTAATTGGCCTGACAGTCAGTCTACTATTAAAAGTAGAAATGTGTTGAAGACAATCAGTGATTTTTAAGTGAATACTTTAGTAGTTACCTATATACACTATGTTCACCCAAGTGCGAATAAATTTAAATTTTTTATTGATTCTAATCACAGAATGTGCATGTGATCTGAAGGTGCAATCATTCATAAACTCTTAATCTCTCTTATTTATAAAGGAAGACAAAAATTACCTGCAGATGATCATTATACATTGGCAGCAGGTTTGTATCATTTGCATGCACTGTTACCAGGAGGCACAATGTTCCCGTTTCCATATTATGAAGTCTGGATTCACATTTCTTGTAGACATAGAAGTTAAATAACTGCAATGACAAACTACATAAGAGCTGTTTAGCTTTAACACATTCAAGTCCAATCCTGAAATTTATGTAATCTGTGAAAAAGGAAGAGAAGAAAAAGATTTTCTCTTAAATAAATGTTTAAAATTTTTAGCAGAAGGCTGTTCCTCATGGCTCACTGAAATAATTTAAGGCTTACTAAACTATTCTTCTGGTAAAATTAAAGCAGAACTTCATGATTTCTCAAACCATATTGAGTTTGGACAGGAGCTGTAACAGCTTTTGAAAGAGCCTTTCAGTGCTCCAGCACCTAATTAATTAATAAATAATTTTGGAATAGGGAGTCTGCATCTTGCTGAGGTCTTTTTCTGAATCACTGTTGGCTATCTTTCAAATAGGATTCTTGTTGCATAGGTCACAATATTTAGGAAAGTTACAAAAATTATAGGAAGGAGTATTTTCAAAGAATTCAAAGACTTTATAAGTTTACTAACTCTCAATATTTTTAACTACTCTTATGTTATAGTAACCATATACTTACTCTGCACAATCTGTAGCAGGACTGTAACATGGGAAAAATGAGGGAAATTAATTCTAGCAAAGCAGTTTTGCATGCAGCATTTTACTGGTGCAAAAAGAAGTGGTAATAATATGATGGCAACCAAGTGCATTGAAGTACAACTCAACAAATGTTGCCAGCTGGATCTTGAAAGAGTTTCTACAGTATACATTTCTCCATGTTTTCTCCTTCTGTCTGTGACCTCAAAACCAGTTTTTACAAAGGAGTTTATATAGTCTAGCCCAGCAACATTTGACAGCTCAGATCCTTTCTTCTCCAAAGAGCTTTGGAAGGCTTTTGCTGGTAATCAAGAAGACTCTGGTATCTCCTTGTGGCTCTTTCAGTTAAGCATGGGAATAACTGGTGGTGGCTTTAAAGATGCCTGGGACCTAGCTTTTTAAGATAATAGATATGAGGAGATGCCATGTGATTCTGTTACGAAAATGATCCAGAGTGACTTAACAGCCAGCAAAGGAGGCATCACATGGAGAGAAAGCTGGAGCATTAGCTGTCCTCAGTGACTGACCGCTAACCGTGCTGGGCCATTTCTTCTGGGGTGAGACAAAGAAAGGCAGAGATCATACAAGTCTGTGGCAAGCAAGGTCATCATCAGGAGCCCTCGGTGACAGGAGAGCAGGATGCAGTGGTGGATAACAAAGAGCAAGAGATTTTCTCTGAGTTGCAACCCGTCATGAGAGAAGAGGAAACTGAGGGTAGGACTGAGGATGAAGACCAGCGGAATCACAGCAAGTAAGTGGAGACTGGGAGACTTTTCAAAGGTGAGAGCCCACACTTTGCCCCAGGGAGAGGGGCATGCTCACAGAAGGAGTGTGTGAAGGGAGAGAGAAGGGGTTCTCATTACATTTCCTTTGGCTATTACAAATCTTACAATTTTACTTGTGCAAGAAAGAAACAGATTCTTCACAGAATGTGACTAAGAATTAAGAGGTGTAAGAAAAATTTTGATGTGTCAGTTCTGCCACAGACCGCATATTTCCTGCCAAAAACCTCACAGGAAATCTAGTGTTATTCTAGTAAACTAACCTAACCACTCCTCTGTGGCATGAGTGACCTAGTAAATTTGCTGTGCCCAGCAGTGAGTGGCCTAATGCCAATTTAAAGTGGCTCCTGTGAAGCTGCTGAAAAATGAGGCCATGCAGTAACTCACTAGATCAGCTCTGTGTAATATACATTCTTGCTCTCCTTCCTACTCCTCACAAGGACCCTTGACCCTCTTTGTCCATAGAGAGCAGACAGCCTTCTCCATCCCTACTTTCACTAGCAGGACATGCCTTTGATGTCCCTGCAAATCACCCTTCGTATAGGGACTGTTGGGCCTGTCAGGATTACAGCCCATGCTCTGAAAAAAAAGAAAGAAAAAAACTCAGAACCTTCAGAAACCCAAAGTTGCAGCAGTATATTTCGGCAGATGATTTTGACATTTACTATTCCCAGCTATTTTTTTACATAAAACACTGATTCGGAAGATGACTAATACAACTTCTCTCCTTAAGTAAGGCCTTTAGTTGCAGGATTTGTAATTTAATTACAAAATTCTCATGTTATTACCACTAATGTGTCTGACAGAATTAAAAATTATTATTGTCTTTTACCTAGTATGTAAATTGTTCCTGGAATGTAATAAGAACTCTTTTACTCTTACAAATTCAAGCACAAGATTACCAGCCAGCTTGATTTTCATTTCTTTTTAGCTATAATACCCCAAATGCATTACAAACGTATTACCTGTAAGAGAGATGAAAATTTGAAAGTCAACACAGCAGTCTTTCAACATGAATCATTATTAGAAATTAATCAGAGTTTACCTGAAGTAGAAAAGCCACATATTTACTGCTGGCAGTGTTTAGCAACTGCATCTTGGTTATTTACAACAACAACACCCCTTTTTCTGCCTTGGGACATGACAATGTGTTTCAGAGCATCTAACAGTGTTGTGGTACAGCTTTGGAATAAAAAATTAAGAATTTTTCTGTCATATCAATAATCACCCACCGGGGAAAGCTTGATAGTAGCAGGATAGACAAAATCCAAAATGCAGCTAAATAATTTTATCATTATTCCCAGAATTGTTTACTTGTAAGGAAGTTATACATGACTGTGAACGACAGCAAAGGAGAGTTTCTCCCCAGGGACAGGATCTGCTCTAGCCACAGGAAAACCCACAGGACCTTGTCTGATGCTGCACAAACGTGGGGTACCCAGCATCTTAGGAGATGTAAGATGCTTCCCACTACCTATAATCCTCTTCTTATTCTGTCTTATTAAAGCAGATGCCATATTAAGCCACCTGTTTTTGGGCTTTTCTCGCTGAGATTCAGAAATATCCCTTCACTGGCTCTCTCTCACCTCACTCCACTTTCCACCCCTCTGCAGAACAACTCCTAGCATAGCCAGCCAGTAGCTCTAGAGAAGATGGCTTGCTACTTCTAAAAGCTGTATTTGTCACCAGAACTTCAAATAAAGCTGCCTCAGTTTTTCCCATTAGACAGCCACCCACAGTTCAGCTCCAGACAGCCTGTACCAGATTCAGCACACATATGGAGTGGAACAGATCTGCATCCTATCACAAAATGTTTTGTCTATCCACTTCTTTTGCACATATACATTTGTGAGTGTAACAAATCACCTTGCTACCAAACATCCCAGATGTGCTATATCCTCACCACGTTGGATGCTTGCAAGAGGGGATGGAAATTGTCAAAATAGGAGTATCTAATTTTCTAGAGGGCAGTCGTATTTTGGGAGCAGTCTTCGGCTCAGTAAATCTGTATGCGTTCAAATGCATGCAGAAATAGATCCTCATGTTTAGTAGCATGTTTAAATGCTGAATATTGTTAATATTGAAAAGAGCACATTCTCAGAAAAGGGGACCCAAAGTGAATTTTGTCTTCTACATTTTCATGGGCTCTCTTGCTTTCCTGGCTTTCATATAAGTCATTTTTGTATTTGGACAGTGCCAGGGGAAGGTGGAAACCAGCCCAGCAGTCATTTCTAGTTCAAGCACTTCAGATTGTTAAGTACTGACTTTTCTGAACTCAGCTCTGTTGCTCTGAAATCCTTGAGCGACAGTATTAACAATACTTTTCTTTAGAAGCTTAGCATTTACATATGCAAGAAATTATTCAATTCCAACCCCAAAGCTGGTGAGAAAAGTTGTCCCTGCATAGGATCTGATGAGGTGCTATTTTGAAGCTAGAAGCCAGAAAGCAGAGTTTACAGCTATTGTTATTTTCAGATTGTTCTTCAGCTGGCACAATTTGGGCATTATAGGATGGGAGAAAGCAGTCAAAACAAAACTAAATGTGGGTGTGTTGGACTCCGTCTTCCAAGAAAATTAGGTTTCCTGTAAGGTAAGTATCTTTTTATCGGGTCCTTGGGGCCACAGCAAACAAGTACACTACGAACACACCAGTCTTGCAGACACAACTTCCAAGACTGGTCCTCTAGCTGGGAAATCTGCTTTAGTTTGAAATTTGAAGGCAGAGATCACTAGCTATCTTAGAGTATATGATTTGATAATTTTACAGGAATTAAAATCTGCCAATAAAATAGAATAGAATACTTATGCTGGAAGAGACCTACAGCTATCATCTAGTCCCATTGCCTGACCACTTCAGGGCTGACCAAAAGTTAAAACATATTGTTGAGTTAAAACACACTGTCCAAATGCCTCCTAAACACTGAGAGCTTCGGGGCATCAACCACCTCTTTATAAGTCTGTTTCAATGTTTAACTACCTTCTTGGTGAATAAATGCTTTCTAATGTCCAGACTGAACCTAACCTGACACAGCTTCACATGCATCTTGTCACCACATCCCAGGCAGAAGAGGTCAGCATCTCCCTCTCCACATCCCCTCATTAGGAAGCTGTAACAATCAGTGAGGCCACCCGTCAGGCCCTTCTCTCCAAACCCAGAGGCCTCAGCTGCTCCGCACAGGACATGCCTTCCAGCCCCTTTTTTTGGCTGGCTGGTGCTGCTGTGCCTGATGCAGCCGGGATGGGGTTTGCCCTCCTGGCTGCCCGGGCACACACTGCTGACTCACACTGAGCTGCTGCCCGCCAGCAGCCCCAGATCCCTTTCTGCAGGGCTGTTCTCCACACACTCCTCTCCCAGCTTGTACTTGTGCCCAGCTTTACTGCATCCCAGGGGCAGAATCTGTATTTGTTCTCCTTAAATTTCATGCCACTGATAATTACCCAGTGCTCCAATCTATCCAGATGCCTCCCTGAAAGTTGTACTAGGTTCTTCAGCCTTGTGGTGACATCCCTAATTTGGGTCCCAGGGAGGCAACAAATTGCCATCAATGGAAGATCTGGTCTGCAAACAGGTGTTTCCATTCCATACCACAAGGCATCACCAATACCATACCTTGCTGTTGTTTCTTCTTGCACTGGACTTAATGCAGGTTATGTTGCAGGGGATATACATAGCTTTAATGATCACAGTATCACAGCATCACAGCATAGCCGGGTGCTGTCAGGCAGCTCTGCAGACTGTGCAGTCCTGCTGAAAGAAGGGAGTTGGACTGCTAGAGCAGATTGCCCAACACTTCTGTCCAGCTGAGACTTGAATGAGGCCGGGGATGCAAATGCTACAACCTTTCTCGAAACCTCTTCCAGTGTTGACCACCCTTACTGTAAAAAAAAACCAAAAAACCAAAAAACCAAAAAACAAGGCAGTATTTTCTTTTGTTTAAGAGGAACTTTCTGTATTTAAACATATCACCATTGTCCTTTTGCTGGACACCACTGAGAAGACTACTCCTTAAGATTCTTTACTCCTCCCTTGCCCATTGAGCTAGGCATTTTGGTTTAGAAGGCTATCAGGCTGATCACACATGATTCCCCTTCACAAGTCCATGTTAACTACTTCCAGTCATCTTCTTGTATTTCAAAGACACGGAAATTATTTCCATGGTTATGTCCTCCATCAGGTTTCCAGGGACTGAGGTGAGGCTGAGAGTCCTCTAGTACCCTGGGTCCTCCATCTTGCCCTTTCTGAAGACAGGAATGACACTTTGTCCTTTCCCAGTAACCTCTCCCACTTGCCACACCCTTTCAAAAGGAATTAAGAGTGGTCTCGTAATGACATCTGCCAGCTCTCACCACACTTGTGGGTGCAACCCATCAGGCCTCACGGACTTGCATGCATCTACTTTGTTCAAATACTCCCTAAAATGATCCTCTGCACTAAGAGGAAGTCTTCCTCACTTCAGATTTTTGTACAGATCTCAGGGCCTGGCATTCTTGAAGATGGGCCCTACCAGTAAAGACCAAAGCCAAGGAACAGGTGGGTTTTGGCTTTCCTAATTCCATTCCTGCACATTTGGGCAGTATCTCTTTCCTTGTTCTCTTGAATTCTTCCCTTATGTCCAAGATTCCTTTGTTCATCTTTGTATGTATCCTGCCATCTGTGCTTTAATTCCTGAATGTTCTTGAGGTAATCCTTGGACATCAGCCAACATAGCTGTTGTAGTTATAGCTTGCACACTGTTAGTGTTCATTAGAGACACTAGGGGTTTTTTTATTTTAATAAAAGAAAAAAGAGAAAATGGTCAAGGCACCAGCAAAATTATTATCCATATCACTATTAAAATAGCAAAAGAAGTCTGCATTTCGGGGTCTTTTTTTACATGATGTAGTCTTGACAGTTCTTAGCTTAACATTTTTACACATTTTTTAAAATTTAAAGATTGGAAGATTTCACCTTTAAGTTTGTGCAGTATTTTGAACCTTATAAAGTCACCATTAAGTCAGTGCTGTGTTCAGTTCTGGGCCCCTCACTTCAGGAAGATCACTGAGAAGCTGGAGTGAGTCCAGAGAAGGGCAACAAAGCTGGCAAACGGTCTGGAGCACAAGTAGGAGGAACAGCTGAAGGAGCTGTTGTTGTTTAGCCTGGAGAAAAGAGGTTCAGGGGAGACCTTGTTGCTACAACTCAGAATATTCTGTTATCTGGAAAGAAATTAAATTAAATGTTTCAACTCTCTACAACTACCTGAAAGGAGGGTGTAGCCAGGTGGGCGTTGGTTTCTTCTCCCAGGTAACAAGTGAGAGAACAGGAGGAAATTAACCTCAAGTTGCACCAGTGGAGGTTTAGATTGAATATTAGGAAAAATTTCTTCATGGAAAATGTTGTCAAGCATTGGAACAGGCTGCCCAAGGAAGTGTTGACTTACCATACCTGTAAGTGTTTAAAAGATGTGTAGATATTGCGTTTGAGGACATCGTTTGGCAGTGAACATGGTGGTGTTCCTAAGTTGACAGTTGGACTTAATGGTTTTAGAGGTCTTTTCCAACTTTAACAATTCTATGACTCTGTGATTCATGATGGAGTACCAAATAAAATAACAAGAAATGGAAAAATAGATGAAGTCGGATTCAAATACTGTGATATTGAAAAAAAATGTAAACAAGGGAAGAAAGTATGTGAAATTTTTGATTCAAACCAGTATTTAATGATGTAACTATATTTTTGAGGTATCTTTAAGTATCAATTTACATTTTTATTTTTTGTGCTGTAAGTATAACTCACACATTGAATTGACATTACTATCTTTGGAAGTATCATTTTGAAGAACATCTGAAGAACAACAAAATCTTTAAGAGAAGCCTACTCTTTACATAAAGAAGCTAATTATTTAACAATTAAATAGCACTAGGATTTGCTAACCTCTCTTCTTCCATGAGCTCAGAAACACCACAGAAAAATCTGCTGTCGCATAAGGGTATTACTCATTCTGGCCATCTGCTCTAAAGATCCTTTGCCAAATCTCTTTATGGTCAGTTTTGAGCCCTGAAATAAGCAAGAATTAAGAAGCATCACTCCTTCAAAGGATTTTCATTAAAAAGGAGGGGAAAAGAGTGTTTGCAACTTCATATTTTGATTTTCACTGTTTAATAGCACTTAGTGCATGCTGCTCCCTTTCAATTCACTCATACAATACCTGCACATATTCAGAACTTCGTAAACTCAGGCCATCTTTACTTAGTCTCTTACAGAAAGGAAAAAAACCCAACTATTTGAGCACTCTCCAGACACCCCGATTTAAAGTCATTGACCACACTAAAATGATTTAAAAGTTTTTCATGTTATAGTGGCAATACCTTGCCCAAATGATTTATCTGAAGTGTTTCGTCTTTTTACCAGACAGGAACATAGCTGTGTTCCATGACACAGGTAGGTATAGCTCTAAAAATCTTAGGAAAAGAAAAAAAAATGTGTATTTACTCATTTGTGCCTAATCTCTATGTATATGACAGATAGATAGATCCATTTTCAGTGCTTGCACACCACCTTTGATAAACTTCTGTCAGCTGGGTTCCTGCTCCTGTAATGAAGACAGAAAGATGATAGAGTTACAATCTACTGTTCTGCTCAGAAAAAGAAACTTCAGTACTACCAGTTGCTCTTCTTGTGAAAGTCAGAATTATTTTATCAGGAACTGCAGCGACAGCACTACTTTTCCCCTTGCAAAGAAAAATGCTGCAAAGCAAGAAAGAAATCTAATAATGGGAAAGAACCAGAGAGTCAACACATAATGATCAATTCTTCAATTACTTAATCAGCTATACAATATACCATATGAGGATTCCCTGCCCTTTCCAGTATGGTACATTAGTAAATAGCCTTCTTTAAACAAACACAACTAAGACGCATTCCAAATGCACTCTAAGACTAAGTGGGTCTTGTTAACGAAAGAGAATGTAGTATAACATATGATTGAGGAGATTCTCTTTCCTTCTTAACAGTGGTTGTCCGGCTAACTTGGATGTGTATATATTTTAAGTACACTGGCAAAAGAAAATTGATTAAATGTAATGCTGTAGTAAACAGGAGGCTGCAGCACATAGGTCTACAGTAAAACAACAGATGGCACAGGTTAAATCTATTTATTAGCAATCACTTGGCAAGGAGACTGGAAAAGAGAAAGAAAAGAGAAAAACAGATGCCAGGTGTAATATAACACCACTTGATACAATAGTTCCACTAAAATATGTTTCATTTTCTTGTCTCTCTTAGCCTCCCACCAGAAATTTTAAGAGTCTATGGTTTCTGATTAGGAATTTTTAAAAATAGGCACAGTGCTTACTCTAGGATATGCTGAATAGCTGGTTTTCTACTGTTGAAAAACAGGAACATTTTTATTACTCCAGTGGAAAATCAGGGACAAGAAGCAGTGCAAAGTCATCGAACAGTGATGGACAGCTAGTTTGCCATGGCAAAGCTGGGTAGCTTAACTGCTTTTCTGTCTGTTAACTGCTTTCACACTAAACTCCCTCCCCTCTTCGTTTATTGTAACCCTGAACTGTAGTTTTTTCAGAATTAGGATTCCATTTCTTAGTTTTCTCTGTGAAGTTCCTGAAAGGATTAAAAAAAATGTTTTTAGTGTTCAACTTTGGTTTTAACCTCAAAGTCCTAGTGAACAATACAGTGGTCTATGTGTTCTGAAGATAATTATTCTGTTATTGCTCCCTTTAAAGATCCCTAAAATGGCAGTGCATTTTTTTCAGGCAATAAGGCTGTTAACTCTGGTGTTAACAACATGGTCATCATCTCACTGGTTTTTTCCCTCCTCTTCTTTGAAAGGTTTGGAGTCCATGGGAAACAAGCTAGTTCGATCGCTGTTAAATCAAAGTGCGCTCACAGCCTTTTGTAAGCGTAACTTTAATTCTGAGTGATACTTATTACAGCAACTGTATCCCAGCCATGGTCAAAGTGAGTTCCTATTTCATGCGCTATCACGCTCTGTTATTGCTTCCAGATAATGTGGCCTCTCTTTCACATGGCAGCCTTTTCAGGCAGCTCCTTGTTAGTGCATAGTAAGAGCTGAAAAAACCTACAAAAGTCTCAGATTACCTCTTTCGCATTGTAAAAAAGATGTGTGGATTGACAAATACATTAGGATGTGTTATTATCCATTATTCAGTTCTACAGTTAGTGAACATCTGGCATGGGGAAGATGAGATGCCTGTTTACTTACCATCTGTATTAATGTTGATTTCTAGCAGGCAGCAGAGAGCACGCCACTTTCACCTGTTTAAAGGAGGCAAATGTGAAACAAAAATAATTTAACTAACATTAAGAGATACAGATTTAAATGTTATCTTTAAAGATTGTGTATTACATACCTTTTCTTAAAGTATAATTTATATGAGGTTTCTTTATGGACTTGAAACAAGACCAACAAGGATTGTGAAAGGTCAGTTTACTTCAAGTTTACAGAACAACAAGGTCAAGAGGTATAACACTGCAGGTGAGTATAGCTAGATAAAAATAATTTTGTTTTGTCTAGCTGATATTATCCAGTAGAGCTGAATCACACTGATTTTCAAATATAATTAGAAAAATAAAAAACCAGCCTCTTCTGTAAATTGCAGTTATGAAAGCCTGATAAAGTTTGTTTGACCTCTGTTGGCTGTGGATTAGTTCTATGTCTTTGACCTCCAAATTTAACACCTTTCTGCTTTAAGGTGCAGACTAGATATTTGAAAGAAACATAAGGACATGTCAGGTTTTCAAATCAACAGTAACTCATAAAGAAATAAAATGCTGAACAAAATTAAGAGGAATAGATTATTTGTTGAGAACAGCCATTTGAACCTCCCGAAATTCACACCTAAGACTGCAAATAAAACAAGTGGCATAGATGAAAATAAGAACTAGTTAGACTAGTCTTCACGGAATAAAGGAAGATTGTGCACAAATTTGTGGATTATTTTTCTTTAATGTATGCAATGGTGTGTTTTTCTCAGTACTGAACGAACTTCTGGATGTTTTACTAAAAGCAATATAACATTTACACACCAAATAGTACGTTTATCAAGAACATTGAACTTTTGACCCATATATGTCAAAGTAACCCAGTGAAGCTGCACAAAATCAAAATATACCCAGCAGAGAAAAAGAGTGGGTTTCTACTACCTACACAAGAGGAGAGGAGATCATGTTCTACCATGCTGCTAATTGCCTATAGATGACTCTTGCACTTTACTGAGTACTTATTTTATAAGCGGTTTTTCAAAGCAGACTGTTCCTATTTACAGAATTCTTACCCTTGCAAGATCCTTACTTTTCTGTCTACAATTAGCATTGCTAATGTTGTTTTGATAGGTTCTTTCACTCTCATTTATTTTACTTTCTGTCCTTGTATTTTTTGTTTCTTTTTGTTTCTTTTCTTTTTAGGTCTCAATGCTTTTCATCTTTTTTATCTGGGATTGAGAACTTCTCTATAATACTTGCCAACCTTGTCTCGCTTTTTTTCCATTTGGGGTATATCATCTGGATGTATTCTGTTCTACACTCCCATCATTTTACATGTTACTTCCATTCTTTTTATCCCCGTGAATTCTCCTTCTGATGAGGCTTAACAGACTGTCACTCCGTTTACTGCTAGGCCTCCTGTGTAGTAAGCACTGCCTGCTAACACTGAAGCAAGTTCAGGAAAATCCACTAAAGAAGATACTTAGAACTTAAATGTGCTCCATAAGACTGTGCATACCTGTACTCTAGCAGACAGACTACACTTGTGAAATTCGTGTAATTATATGGTAGCACAATGTCCAGACTATAACCTGACACTACCTGTCAGCCATACTGTAATCCCTCTCTATCATGTGATACAGAACAAGGATGATTTCAACTGGGGCCCTGAACAACAACAAGCTTTTGAAAAAATTAACCAGAAGATTATTCATGCAGTAGCCCTTGGGCCAGTCAGGACAGGGCAAGATGTAAAGAACATGCCTTACACTGCAGCTACAGAGAATGGCCCTTCCTGGAGCCTCTGACAAAACGTACCCAGGGAATCTCAAGGATGACCCCTGAGGTACTGGAGTTGTGGATACAAAGGACCCAAGGCCAGCTATGCTCCAACTGAAAAAGAGATATTGGCAACTTATGAAGAGGTTCAGGCTGCTTCAGAAGAGGTTGGCACTGAAGCACAGCTCCTCCTGGCAGCCTGATTTACAGTGTTGGGCTCGATGCTCAAAGAGAAAATCCCCTCTGCACATCATGACAATGATATTATGGGGAATAAGTGGATCGCTCTGATCACACAGCAAGCTTGAATAGGAAACCCCAAAAGCCCAGAGATGTTGGAAGTCATCACTAAATGGCCTGAAGGTGAAAATTTTGATTATCATCTGAAAGATGAGGAGGACAAGAAGGTGATACATGCTCAGGAGGCCCCAACATATAATCAGCTACCTGGAAATGAAAGTAATACACTCTCTTCACTGACAGTTCCTGCTATATTTTAGGGATACATCGAGAATGGAAAGCAGCTTTATGGAGCCCTATGCGGAGAGTCACAGAAGCTATGGAGTGACAAGGTGGATCAAGCCAGGTCACAGAGCTGAAAGCTGTCCAGCTGGCTTTAGATATCACTGAATGAGAGAAGCGGCCCGCGCTCTACCTCTACACTGATTCATGGATGGTGTCAAATGCTCTGTCTGTGGAGGTGGCTGGAATGACGGAAAAAGACCAGTTGGCAGTGCAGAGACAAACCCATCTGAGCTGCTGAACTGTGGCAAGACGTCACTGCCTGGGTAGAGAAGCTGGCTGCAAAAGTAGATCACGAGATGCACATGTGCCCAAGAGTCGGGCTACTGAAGGACATCGCAACAACGGACAGGTGGATCGAGCTGCCAAGATTAAAATGTCTCAGGAGGATCTGGACCGGCAACACAAGGGTGAAGGATTTCTGATTTGGTGGGCCCATGACACCTCCGGTCATCAGAGAAGAGATGCAACACCCAGATGGGCTCGTGATTGAGGGATGAGCTTACTCACGGACTCTATGTCCCAGGTTATCCATAACTGTGAAACATGTGCTGGGATCAAGCAGGCCAAGTGGGTAAGGCCTCTCTGGTATGGTGGATGACGGTAAAAATACAAATATGGGGCAGCCTGGCAGATCGGTTACATCACACTCCTGCAGGCCTGCCAAGGCAAGTGCTACGTGCTCTTGTAAACAACCGCTGGACGGCCGGAGATGTACCCTGTGCCTCACACCACTGCCTGGAACACCATCCTGGGCCTTGGAAAACAAGTCCTGTGGTGACCTGGAACTCCTGAAAGAACTGAGTCAGGCAACAAGACTCATTTCCAAAACAACCTTCTGGACAACCAGGCCAGGGAACACAGTACTGAGTGGCTATATCACATTCCCTATCCTGCACCAGCCTCTGGGAAAATTGAACGGAACAATGAACTGTTAAAAACCACACTGAAAGCAATGGGTGGTGGGACCTTCCAATATTGGGATTTACATTTAGCTAAGGCTCCCTGGTTTAGTTAACACTTGAGGCTCTACCTCTTGAGCTGTCCCTGCCCAATCAAAACCTTCATGTACCATTGAAGAGGATAAAGTCCCCATGATGCATACGAGAAATGTGTTAAGGAACACAGTTTGGATTAGTCCTGCCTCAAGCAAAGGGAAACTCATCTGTGGTACTGTCTTTGCTCAGTGACCTGGGTGCACTTGGTGGGTAATGTAGAAGGGAAGCACAATATGCACCTCAAGAGCATTTGACTTTTGAGTGAGAAGAGTCCGTAATGTTGAATTGTGTAATATTGGTTGCTGAATGACACTGCCAATGTATGCCAGAACTACCATGGACAACAAGTATGGACTGCTCCAGATACACCAGTTGTGAGCCCCTGATGCACAGTGCAACTCCAACAGCTCCCAGCCCTCCTGCCCTGGGAGACATCTAGGGCAGCTAGAACCCACAGTTATGGACTAAATGAACTCAACAGACATCTTGGAGGAACAGCCACTGACTACAGAAATGATACCTGTGCTTGTGTACGTTTATATAAATGTGTGTGCATATAGTTGGAAGGTGTGGGATCCGGGCATGGTGCAAATGGTATAGAATACAGGGTGGATGAAGTCCTAGTCCCAGCCACAATAGAGTTAATTTTTGCCATAGCCATGAGGGAATGAAGCTGGGAGCCACATCTAGAAAGTTGTTCTGTACCACCTCACATCATAGCTGGGATTGGGGCTAAGGGATCCTCCGGCTTGTGGGAAGAAGGGCATGGTTTCTGGTTGAACAAATATAGCAGATGGAGGGAAGCAGCTGTTTCATCGTCAGATGTTTCGATGTCTTGGGCTTTGTGAGCATTTTGCATGTAAATCACCCTCTCTTTGTACTCTTTTTCTATTAGTACTGTTGCTGTTACTGCTCTTTTTCTTGTCTCATTGGTCTTTCCAGTAAATTGTTCTTATCTCAACTTGTGATCTCTGCCTTTTGTGCATTCAGTCAGGGTGTGGGGAGGGGAAGTGAGTGGCAGTATGGTTTTAGTGCAATTACTAAATTGGGGAGTACTTTCATGATGATGAGCATGGTGGCAGCTAAGTTTACATCCCTACATAACAAGAGGTTTCAAAAGATGTAGTAATATCCTTCAAGATGCCTGTAATACTGGACCCAAATTCTTTTACCTACCTACCTGCCTTTCTTGAGCTAGCTTATAATAAGCAGGTCCAAAATAATGTAGACCTCCAATATTCCACCTTAGTGCCAGTAATGGCATCATCAACTTATTGTTTGCATTCTAAATTCTGTTTCTGTTCCAACCAACCCTTTATCTGCACTCAGAAGAACCAGATTTTCCCAAATATTTCCGAAAAATCTCTTCCCACACTTACAAGCAATACAGTATCCTATCTGGAACTGCATGTACACTCATTGAAGGACAATAAACAGTATTTCTCATCTGCTCCTCGCAACCCAAATTCAGAGACTGTGTAATATAATAAGCAAGCACCATGAGAAGGTTTTCTGTAACACAGCCCGCATTCCTCTGCCCAGTGTTCTGAAGAACCAGTCAGTCACATTTGCTGACCACAGCAAATCTTTGAGAATCCTGTTGTGCACTAGCAATAGTACTTTTATCAGTATTAGATAGTAGATCTCCAGAGATAAGAATTTATTTTCTGTGTTTCCAAGCCAGCTTTCACTGGCTGTGAAGGTAATATTGGAAGCGTACAGAAATTCCTGCTGTTGTTCTGGGACACTTTCACCTAAAAAGATTAACTCACCATAAAGTAACATTCTAATTAGAAACTTGACCCAGAAAATTTCCAGCACAAACTTTTATTGGCTCCAAGAGATCTCCAGCCTATCTTTTAGCCTTAAAAAATCAACCTGGAATTTATGAATTCGAACACTTTTTTTAACACTTTTTTTCCTGTACTTGCATGCTTTTGGTCAAGCAAACCATGTGAATTTTGGTTTGCATATAGTCAACCACGAGTCAGAATATGCCAAAATGTGAATTTTGGATGCACATATCCATCTATGAGTCAGAATTGAACCTGTTCACTTGCTCACTGCTCAGTTCTCAGGTGCCAGGTGCTATAATATGCTGTGGACATTAAAGTTTCACACGCACTGTACAGAATGATTGCACTAATTCACTTCTTAAACAATTAGAGAAGACTTCTAGCTACCATAAAGAACTTTCAGGTACCATTATTGCACACCAATAGGAACATTACAACATTCAGAGTATGATTTATTTGTGGTGCCACTGCTTTCAGCAAAATTAAAAATGGTTATGGAAGTCAAATTTGAATAACCTTAGATCATAGTTTCTGTTGGAATGTGTACAGGTACATCACAAGTAAGATCTAATTGATCAGAAAATATTTACATCAGTAAATCTGGTTACAGCATTTTCAAAAAACACATTTTTGTGCAAATATCCTGACTGTCCAAGTGAAGTGTGTAAAAGGAATTGTTAGCTCTATGGAGTTTTTGTTGGAAAGCTTTTAAACATCCTAAGTCAGGCAGTTATTTCAGTCGAGAGAAGATGAAATTGAAGATCTGAATAATTTATTCAGAAAATGCTATTACAATGCAATTTTCCATGTGGAAATTCTTTGACAGTTTTTGTTTTACTCCAGTGCAGAAGAGAAACAAACTTGAGAAGTCTGACTGTTACAATGAAATCAAATTCTAGTTTTCACCAGCTGTAGTAATATCATTGTTTTCCACAGGATTACAAAACTAGACTCAAAACAGTTATTCAGACAACAGTTCTTTTTAGAACCTCTTCTGCCAGGGCATCTCAAGAACAATTAATTAAGCCTTGCAATACTCCAGCCACGAGCATCATACCTGCATACTACAGAAAATACAGAGATTTAATTTCCTCTCAAACTAGTAGCCTACCATGGAAACCATCTCTCCTAACTGTTCTTTAAGCTGAACACAATGAATATCATATTCTAGGAGCTAATAACTATCATTAGGCCAATACATAATACTACTGTTCACAAAACAAGTCTCTGTAAGTCTCAGAGGAATATACGCCAAAAAGAACCCTTATTTAGTAAGTGACTTGCTATCTGTAAGAAAGTTAAGTTCAAAATAATTTAGTTTCTTTTTTTAAAAATAAGATAGTTCACTGTCGTACTCAGACACGAAAGGACCACACAGACCCAGCTCAGTCAGGCAGTTCAGTATTGAATCATCACCTTGGATGATCAGTTGAAGGATCAGGAGCACAGGTAGTGTTTTTCTTGGTTGTTCCAGTAGCAAGAAAGACTAAAGGGAACAGGAAAACCAATCAGACCAACACATGGCTCCAAGTCTGATGTAACTGGAAGATTTTTGAGCTTTTTGACTGTGGGATGGTGTATTTAACACCTGGTCTACCAACATCTGATGGGATGCACCTTTCTTAAGACAGGGAAAAGGGTTCTGGCACCAGAGCTAGCAGCGCTCATTGGTAGAACCTTTAACAAGATTTGAAGGGAGCAAGGGACAAAACCAGGCTTGCTGGTGGTAAGGAATGGGATGGCATGCCAAAACTTAAAGGAACTGAGTGCAAGAGGTATTCTTCAGTCTGCTCCAGAGGCATTAACTATGATAAACCACACTTGAAATGTTTCTACACAATCATGCGCAGCATAAAGAGCGAGCAAAAGGAGCTCAAAGCCTTGGTCCAGTCCCAGAGATATGACATCACTGGCATAAGTGAATCCTAGTGGGAGGAGTCCTGTGAGTGCTGTGTCATGTTGGATGGTTACAGGATCTTTAGGAGGGATAGGCAGGGCAGGTGATGTAGGTGGGTGACATGGTATGTAATGGAAGGCTGGAATGTATGGAGCTTGCAGTTGGCGCTGGCACAGCCGAGAGCCTTTGGGAAAGATGAGGGGACAAACAAATAATGTGGATGTCAGTGTGAGAATCTACTATAGACCTCCTAGCCACGATGATGCCAATGAATTATTCTTTGAGGAACTAACAGACACCTGTAAATCAACTGTCCTTGTCCTGACAGGAGACTTCAGCTTGCCAGATGTTAATTGGGAAAACCACTCAGACGTCACAAACAGGTCCAGAAGATTCCTAAAACACCTGAATGATTGCTGTGGATTGAGTGAGAGCTTTGGACAAGCCCTGCCTTAGGATCAGATTTTTGGCAGCAGCTCTAAATCCCCACACCTAAATCACTCCAGTTCGCAAATTCTTAAGGATGGCAAAACAGGTCTATTAAAAAATGAGTTATTTACTGAATAGAAAGGATATTAACAGATGCCGCGGTGCTGTCTGCTGGCTAGTATGACCACAAGCACCGGGCACCCACCTGCACTGGAGGGGGAGAGGGAGGCTGGTCGCTGTGCAGGAGGGCAGGCGGAGTCCCAGCTCGGGTTCGCCTTACCCACTGTTGGCAAGGGTGCGCGGGGGAGTTAGGAAAGAGGCGAAGAGGGCTCTTTGTGAAAGCAGGAAAGGGTTTATTGATGATGAGCATCCAAACAAAGCTGAGAAAGGGGCATGAAGAAGCGAAGAAATGGCTGTGACATGGGGTTTTATACCCCTACAGAATGGGAGGGGAAAACACACAGCAACCAATAACATAACAGCAAGGGGACATTACAGAGGCAGGGAAAAGGGTGTACAACCAATAGAAACAGGGGTAGGTGGGGAGAATTAACATGGGCCAATGGGGAACCAAGGAACAGGGAAGGTTCTGGAAGGGGGAACCAAATATAGAGGGAAAGGGGAGGAGATGGCAGTGGCCTGTTATGGGGATGTAATCTGCATGTCCCACACAGCCCTCTGGGAACTCACCGTAACCTCTAGGGCTCTTGGGCTGTGTGGGCATAGGACCACTGGCCCTACAAGTCTACTTGGTTTTGCTGGCTGTGGCAGCAGTGATGACGCAGCACAACCAAAAGACGAAAGGCCTTCAACAGAGTTATTTACTAGACAGAATAAAGCAAAAAGAACTCCTAGTAGGTTACATAAAACACTGCATGACATAAATGTACCTGTATTATAGCTAGCAAAGAAATAGTGAAATAGATCAGGAAGCAATGTAACTTACTACTGAACTGATGATAGTGTACACAAAGCCTTTTCTCTCAGCCCCAGGAAAATAATCCCGAACTAGGCATCCTGACTTCAGGAAGAAAACTCCACACATTTCAGGGAATGTGCAGAAGACTTCTGCTTTGTGAAAATATGGTGTAGCTTTTATAGTTTTTAAAGTGAAGTGTCTGTCAGTCAGATATAATACCAGCTTATCTTTCCACATCTGCTTCCACAGCAAAATGTTTACTGTCAGCAGAAAGCATCAATCCTATGGCACTGAAATAACTCACTACAAGTTGAACTGTCCTGATTGAGTTACTTCACCAAGGCTCATCTGAGAATTGTGTGAGTGCATGATGCCCTGAGTTATTGCACCAGCTAACAAACAACAGATAAGCTCTCCTGTGGCGGGGGCAGAAGTCCTGTTACAACGATAACTTCATGGTACAGGTACTAAGGGAGCTGATCAACGCTCCTTGATGTCTTCCTTGTTAACAGAGAAGGTCTCACATGTGAAATGGTCATTTGTGCTGTCTTGGCTACAGTGACCATGAAGCAATCAAGTTTAAAATCTCTGTTGTAAATTGGAAAAGTGCCAGCAAAACTTCAACCCTGGACAGGGGCAGAGCAGACTTCAGGCTGCTCAGCGTAATAGTAAGAAGGGTCTTCTGGGGAAAATGTTTTTGAAGGTGCCGGGGTCCATCAGTGCTGATCACCTTTTAAGCATCTCCTCTGAAGGACACAGGAGTTGACCAAGGCAACCCAGCTGATGTGATCTTTTTGGATTTCAGTAAAGTTTTCATTGCTGCCTCTCATAGGATCCTTCTGGACCTAATGTCCAGCCCACAGCTGGATAAACACATCGTGGGATGGGTGAGCAACTGGCTCACGGGTCAGGCACAAAGGGTTACAGTGAATGGGGTGACATCAGACTGGGGACCTGTCACTGGTGGGGTTCCACAGGGCCCCATCCTCAGCCCTCTGCTCTTCAACATCTTCATAAATGACTTGGACACAGGACTGGAAGGGATACTGAGCAAGTTCACAGATGATACAAAACTGGGAGGAGCTGTTGGGTCCCTTTAAGGCAGAGAGGGCCTGCAGAGAGACCTCAGCAAATCAGGGGTCTGGACAATCACCCACCATATGAAGTTCAACAAGGGAAAGTGCTGGATTCTGCACCTGGGACAGGGCAACCCTGGATGTGTGGACAGACTGGGAAATGAGATGCTGGAAAGCAGTGCCATGGAAAGGGACCTGGGGGTCCTGGCAAGTTGAGCACGAGTCAGCAGTGCCCTGGCAGCCAGGAGGGCCAAGCGTGTCCTGGGGGGCATCAGGCACAGCATCGCCAGCCGGGCAAGGGAGGGGATTGTCCCGCTCTGCTCTGCACTGGGGCAGCTTCACCTCAAGTGCTGGGGGCAGTTTTGGGTGCCACAATATGAGAAGGATCTAAACCTATTAGACTGTGTCCGAAGGAGGGCAATAAAGATGGTGAATGGCCTTGAGGGGAAGCTGTGTGAGAAGCAGCTGAGGTCACTTGATCTGTTCAGCCTAGAGGAGACTGAGGACAGACCTCATTGCAGTTACAACTTCCTCATAAGGGGAAGAGGAGGGGCAGGCACTGATCTCTTCTCTGTGGTGACCAGTGACAGAACCTGAGGGAATGGCCTGAAGCTGTGTCAGGGGAGGATTAGGTTGGATATTAGAAAAGGTTTTTCACCCCAAGGGTAGTTGGGCACTGGAACAGGCTCCCCAGGGAAGTGGTCACAGCACCAGCCTGACAGAGTTCAAGAAGCGCTTAGACAATGCCCTCGGGCACATGGTGTGACTCTTGGGGATGGTGCTGTACTGGGCCAGGGGCTGAATTTAATGAACTTTCTGGGTCCCTTCCAATTCAGGATGTTTTATGATTCTATTCTATGAGTCTGTTGTTGCAATCAAGAGATGCATCTTTTATTTATTAAATAAAAGACCACTATTACATCTGAAATGTGGACTAATTATTCTAAAAGCATTAATCAATTTGTTAAGAACTTTTTGGTAATAATGTAGAGTCTTTGTTGCTGCCACAGTAAGATTTATCTCACATAACCATAATCTCCTCACTGATACAAATACCACCTCCTTTTAGTTAATTTCAGGAGAACATTTTAGAAGTACTCTAGGCCGAAAAGGGATGATGAATGATTTTGAGATGGAAAATTGAAGTGGATTGAGTAGGAACAATTTTTTACGTTTTACACAATAAAAAGATGAACTACATGGTTCATGGAGACAATTTGCAGAGCAACCTCTTCTCTCTAATTGCTGCTAGACTAATGTAGAAGCACACTCCTAGAAAGTAGAGAAATCCATTTACCCAATCACATAATTCAAGCAGTCAAGAGAAGTAGTGGATTTTTCCATTACCTTTCATATTAGCTTTGCTACATTCCACCTGTGACCCTTGTTTTGAGAGTGCTATGCTCTTTTAAACAATTTTGTAAGCATAATAAAGTTCCACTTCAAAATTTTTCGAAGTAGACTAAGGACATTTAAAAAAGCCCCATAATTAGGGACATAAGCAATCTCACTAATTCCTGGTAATGTACTGTAAAAACCAAATTATTTGCTAAGAAGTCTAATAAATTCTCATCTTCAGGAGCAGGAAAAAACATTTCCTGTATTTCCTTTGGAACAAAAACTAGTTACTATTCTGTTCTGACTACTTACTCTGTGGTTGTCCCAGGATCTGCAAATTTTGTTTTTAGTATTGTTTGAGGGTTTGGGGTTTTGTAACAGGAAATAGACAATCCTATTTAAAACAAGATAAGATTTCTTTTCTTTTAGTACTGTTCATGTGATAATAGATAGCCTTTTATTGCTGGAGAGATAGAAAGCATATGCTTAGCTCCACTCATATCAAGTCAGAGTACACAAAATAATTATCTTTATGTTCCAGATGTCTCCACTCAGGACCATTTCTATTAATTGCTGGAACCGCATTAAAAAGAATAACATCAGTAAAAAACAACCCTGGGAGAAGAAGTTGATTCTGTGCAATGCTTTTAAGTTTTTTTATTGAAATAAGAAGTTGTTTTAAAAGGTATTTTCAAAAATACCCGGAAGGAAAATGCGAACGTATTTGAAGAAACTGTTCTTCATTTTTTCATACTAAAAGCAAACAACATCACTATCAGTGTCAGGTTCCCTAGGAAGCTGAAATACTTTTATGCATTGTTTTCTGATCTTTGGATGAACATATACGATAACTGCAATGGGTTGTGACACTTTAAAATATTTTCTATGTTATAGCAAGACCAAATTAAAGAATTTATTCAGGAATACCTGCTTGAATTCTACATTACACACACAAAGGCCCTCAAAAATATGAAAAACCGTTATGGCTGTCACGGCAGGATAATTAAGATCTGTACAGAGAAAATAGAACTGAAAATGACAGCTTATTTCTTTTAATTACAGCAGCACTACTTATAAAACAGTAACACAGCTAACAACGTTCTCATGCTCTGTTTTAAAACATCAGAGAAACCTGCAACTTCCTGAAATCTGTATTAACCTTAACTGCAGTAATTCAAAACCAACATTAAATATCAACTACTTGTCTAAATACTGATTTGAACGCATTATTTAGACACCATAAGAGCAAGGCTAGCATAGATACATTAGTGTTAGGGTATTTGTGTTATATATACATATATATACATATATATACATATATAACATATATAGTGTTACTGGTATTTCAGCCGAAACCTAAGGTTTTAAAACAGGCCTCACAATTTCCTGGCTGGGATGTTAGGGAAAAAGAAAGGAGTTAGTCAATATAAATTTTACAAAGGCACATTTTAATTAACATATTACACATACATAAACACAAGATGTAATTTTTTAAAAATAGTTAGTATCTTGAAAAAGAGTTAGTAGTTTTGATCTGTGTGATGCATGTGCTGGTAATCCCACTACATATAAAGGATTTACCGGTGATTTAGATAAAATGAGCTAAGTAAATCACTCTTGAAAGGAGTACAACTTCTCCAAACTACGCACGGCTCATGACCTACTCCAGGAAAACCAAGGAACAAGTGAAAAATTGGCTATGATGTCCTATTTAAACAGCAGGAACTGGATTAGCAAAAACTGTCAAGGAAGAACAAACTCGACTTTCAATGTCAAAAGGGATTCTGATAAGCAAGGTTTCAGATTTGCACAATGTAGATATATATCTAGATAGATAGATATAGCTATAGCTATAGATATAGATAAATATATATTGACATTTAGAACCAATGTACTAAAGAAGCAACTTTTGCAAACTAAGAGATACTGTATTTTAAAATTAGATGGTGACTTTGGAGACCAGAAAACCTCCATTTTTTTAGTACTGGAGGTAGTTGTCAGCAGTTAATATCTTTGTGGACTCAGTTCTGGATATCATAAAGGTTTCCCTTTCTGCTACTGTGACCAAATCTTCTTTTCCATTTCTTGCTAATGAATTGTACAGGTTGCAGACCTAAAATTGGAACCATGGAAAGAAGCCCAGTTTATATTAGCGATGCCTTAAGGTATGATTGTTAAGGGACAGAAGCTGGGCCAGCAGAAGTTCCTAGCATAAATAGGACTCCACTAGCAAAAAGTGCATTGATGATTCTAAGTGGTTAATATAGAAATTACACAGGTGTGGATAAGCAAAAATGGCACATTTGTAGGTCGTAGTCCACTTTTCTTAGGGTAAAAAAAGCCTTTCAGATAAGCCCACTCTTTGTATGTCGAACTGCATCCACCCCGGGATAGCTTTAGGAATATCTCAAGTGTTGATATTCTTCAAAAGGAAAATATTCTGTATTTTGACCCTAAAAAAACTTTACAGCTGCTTATAGTTTTAGTCATAGGAAAATGGATTTAAAGTGATCTAAGCTTTTTATCTTTCTTCTCTCTCTTTTCTTTATGCTGTTAGGCACTGCATCGCCAGCCTGGCTGCCTGTCCTTTTCTACCGTACCATCAAACTTCTATTTTTTTCCAGCCCTGCCAGTTTTCAGTCTTCCGACTTTTATCATCTGCCCATTTACCAAGATCTTACAGTTCATGTGCAGACCCTTTCCCATAGCTGTTCAAGTTTCTCACCTTAGTTGTTCTTCCGTTTTCCTTCTGCAGGCCTCCATATAACCAAATTTCCTTTTTCTCTGTCTATCTTGCCTTCCTCTTACATCTCCAGCTCTTACTTCCTGTTCTGTCCAGGTACTCAGAAAGTCAGGACTATGTTCTGCATCTGGACAACCTTTTACGAAAAAAATATTTGTTGTAGCTTTCGTTCTTTCTTTTCCTCTAGCCTCTGCCTTTTCCTTACTTTCTGTCTTCTGAAAACTCAGTCCTCTCCACTTCATTTGCCCATTTCTCTCTTTCAGAAGATGAGGTCTGCAGTGCAGGAAAAACTCCTTTCCTCTTAGCTGTTGTGCTAAGTGGCAGAGTGCCAGTGACAGCAATTACAAAGAAAGTCCTCAGCAGTCATTTCAGTTTAAGAGGCAGCACACAACGTGCAGTCTAGTTAAAGCAGAGAGCCTTTAAACGGAGGGGTTGTGTGTGTAAAGTGGTTACCAACACAGACCCTACTTTCAGCAGAGTATCTATAATATAGCATATACCAGAGGAAGATGGTAGTGCTGCCTCTCTTCCAGCTGTTATGTGGTTACCTGAAATCAAATAAAGCCCAGAATCCTTGACTTTGTCGGAAAGTGCGTGTGGAGAAAACTTTGAGAGTACGCATCCTCAGGCTTGAATATCAGTAAGTAAACAAAAAACTTAATATTTTTGAGATGTAATATAAAAAAGTAGTTACACAAGTCTCCTGCTTCTTAGGGCAGAAATACCTACTTTACTTCTGCTATTGTTTTCCCATTGACTTCTTATTCATCACTTAAAACACTAGAACAAGAAGGGAACATGATGGGAAACTGCTGCATTCTGATAATCTTCATCTTGTAAAATAATCAGCCAAAATTGTCTTCAGGATTGTACACCAAACAGCAGAAAACCATTTTTTTCTTGGACAAAGAATTTATTCTACTTGATTTCCTGTATCTGAAAGGGCAATAAGTTGGAGAAAGCAATAAGTTGCTGGGGTACCCAGCCCCCTGAGGTGGAAGACAGAGATAGGGAGCAGAATGAACCTCCCATAGTCCAAGGAGAAATGGTCAGTGACTTACTAGATCACTTAGACCCACACAAGTCCACAGGGCCAGATGGAATCCACTTGAGGATACTGAGGGAGCTAATGAAAATGCTCTCTGAGCCACATTCTATAATTTATCATCAGCCCCTGTTAAATGGGGGATGTTAGATGACTGAAGGTTGGCCAATGTGATGTCCTTCTACAGAAGGCTCAGGAGGAGGATCCAGGGAACTACAGGCCTGTCAGTCTGACCTTGGTACCGGGGAGAGTCATGGAGCAGATCATCCTGGGTGTCATCACATGGCATTTTCAGGACAGTCCAGCCAGGAGGGGTTTGTAAAAGGCAGGTCCTGCTTGAACAACCTGATCTCATGCTATGACAGGGTGATCCACTTAGCAAATGAGGGAAAGGCTCTGAACATTGTCTACTGGGACATTAATAAAGCCTTTGACACCATTTCCCACAGCATTCTCCTGGAGAATCTGGATGTTCATGCCTTGGATGGGTGCGCTCTTCACTGGGTTAAAAACTGGCTGGATGACTGGGCTGAGAGTGTTGGTCAATGGAGCTATATCCAGTTGGTGGCCAGTAACTACAGATGTTCCCCACGGATCTGTACTGGGACCATCCTGTTTAATATCTTGATCAAGGATCTGGATGAGGGGATTGAGTGCATTTACAAGTTGGGTGGGAGTGTTCATCTGCTGTAGCGTAGGAAGATCCTGCAGAGGGGTCTGGACTGAGGCCGAGAACCATAGTATGAGGTTCAACAAGGCAAGTGTAGGGTCCTGCACTTAAGTAACAACAGCCCCAGGCAGTGCCACAGGCTGGGGGCAGAGTGGCTGGAAAGCTTCTTGAGGGAAAAGGACCTGGTGCTGCTTGTTGACAGCAACTGAACATGAGCCAACACGGGCACAGCTGGCCAAGATGGTGGCATCCTGGCTTGTGTCAGAAATAGTGTGGCCAGAAGGACTAAGAAAGGGATTGTCCCCCTGTATTTTGCCCTGATAAAGCTGCACCTCATTCTGGGCCCCTCACAACAAGAAGGACATTGAGGGGCTGGAGTGTGTCCAGAGAAGGGCAATGAAGCTGGTGAAGGGTCTGGAACACAAGTCTAGAACTTGAGGAGCGGCTGAGGGAGCTGGGCTTGTTTAGCTTGGAGAAAAGGAGGCTCAGGGGAGACCTTATCACTCTCTACAACTCCCTGACAGGAGGGTGCAGCCAGGTGGGGATCAGCCTCTTCTCCCAAGCAACCAGTGACAGGACAAAAGGTAAAGGCCTCAAATAGCTCTGGGAGAGGTTTAGATCGGATGTCAGTAAAAATTTCTTCACTGAATGGGTTGTCAAGCATTGGAACAGGTTACCCAAAGAAGTGGTTGAGTTACCATCCTTGGAGGCACATGTGTAGATGTGAAACTTAAGGACATGGTTTAGTGGTGGACTTGGCAATGCTGGATGAATGGTTGGACCCAATGATCTCGAAGATCTTTTCCAACTGGAATGATTCTATGATTCTAAGTAAGGAATTGTTTCATATCTTAGGGTTAGGATTATGGGTTAGGGGTTATGGAGTATGGTTTAGTGTGTTACGGTTGTTTTGTATTTGGGGTTCGTAGGGTTGGTTTATGTTTCCTTGTATTATGTTTTATGTTTTTACTAGTGCCTACTTAAAAGTTCGAAGTGAGTGTAGAGAAACAGTATAAGACACTTCAGTTAAAAAAAATGCAATTACAAAAATAGTACGAATGATAATGAACTTGTAGTTCAAGAACACAAACCAGCAAGAATACGAGAAAAAGTAGTATGAGCAGTAAACATGACAGTAAAGTCAGAAACTGAAAGATAGGATTACATTATTGGTAAGGCTTCTGTGTGATTGAGATAGTTGTTCTTAACAATATAACTAGTTCTGTGTATTTATTTCTCTAACCTAGTGAAGATTTTCCTTAGAATAGCTCTAGCTATCCTTACTGAATTTATCAGTTATCAAAAAGATCTTTCAAACAATACTATAATCGCTACTTCATGTAGCTTTGCTACGAATTCCAAATGATTATTAATTAATATTGTGATGATTAATGCTACTTGTAAATGTTCGGTTAGTGTTTTAAATCAGTTTTCATACTTAGATTAACTTGTGTGGGGATTTTTTGTTGCTGGGTTTTTTAGTGCTGTTTTTTACAGTTTAAGTAATACTAATGATATGTGGATTATGGCATTAACTGTACTTGTATTAGAGATTTTGCATATACCAGATTTCTTATAAAACAGATTAACTTGGCTAAGGTTTGTGTGGTAACAGAAAGGGGTAAGAATTTAAGAAAACTAGAAATAGATCTCATATTGAAAAAATATTTTTTCTTTTTATATAAGTGTTGCAGTACCTGAATCAGAGATGGTAGACAAGAACTAACTTTTAACAACATTTTATATTCACTAAAACCTCTGATGTAGGCATAGTCTGATTATCTCATTTTCTTGATTTCCAACAAGGGACTATTAAGTGCAAAGATACAACCTCTGGCTAAGGATGTCCACAAGACTCCTGAAAGAATCCAGGAGGTAACACTTTACCCTTGCCATGCTACCCTCCACACCTTGTGCTAGGTATTTTCAGAGACAAAATACTGGACTACATGGGTTATTGATATCAATCTTTACAGGCTTTCTTTATTGTTGGTTATATATTAAAAAAGTATTAAAAATTTCATGTGCCCTACTGTTCCACCATAAGTTAATATTTGAATACTTGTGTATGAGTATAGTTTGTTTACAAATGGTTTTCTATACACTGGAAATGTGGAAAATCACATTTTGTGTTTACCATATCATTTATATACTTTTGTAATGTATTCTGAGAACCCATTAGGATACATGGATTATAAATTCTCATTTGAATAGTTGTTTAGCAACTTTAAAATTTGATTAGAACCCTTTCCTGCATTTCATTATGAGGTTATTTCATAATTACTCAGCAGGTCCTACCTATTTATTAATGCAGAAATAACAGTACATGACTGCTGAATTACAACTGCACAGATGGAGAAGATACTTTGAGAAATAAGGAACAGATAAGTGCCTTGTTTAAAAAACATCAGGGGAAAACTCAGCATTGAGAATCCTTCCTCACACTTCACCCATGCTCCCCTTCACTGTTGTAAATAGTGCTACAAAATTCAGCACGATTGTCTGTATTCTAATTAGAACCAGCTCACTCTTTACTGATGCAGCTTAGAGGAATTGAGATGTTGGTACCTAGAAAAAAGCTATGCTCGTAACCAATGGAAGGATGGGAGAAGTGCTGCAACAGACCCTTTACTCATTGCGTTGAGTTTAGTCCAGTGAGTGAAGAGGATGGTGTAGAATTTGGTTCAAAATATACTAAGACACACCACATTTTGTTTTTCTTTGGGAGTAAAGTCCTAAACATACAATTCCTTTTGCTTGTGTGATACCTGCATTGCATGCCCCGCTGAATTCTGACAGGAAAAATGGTGGTACCACCATGATTCAAGACAGTTTAAAGATTTTTTACAGGTAATGTTTTATTACATTAACAGTTGGACTGATGATCTTAGAGACATTTTCCAACTTAAACAATTCTATGATTCTGTTACCACCTCTCAAAAAGACAAACATTATTGTTATGATTACATTATTCTTGTACTCATTCACAGAAGTACAGTATATATTTTAACACTTCCAGATGTAAGAAATTAAAGTTCAGTGGAATACTTAGGAGAAAATAATGATTCACTGTGCCTTCCTTTCTCTTTTGATAGGAAAATTTCAACAAGAAACATACTGCAGATACTAAGCCCCCTCAAATTAAGCAATTTATTCCAATTATTTCTTATATCTTCACTAGTAGCTTTAATCAGTATTAATATGTATGATTTTCATTTTTAGCAGCTTTGGTAGTTGAATTGGGCTCTCTACAAACACTTGTAGTTTTCAACATCACAGAAAGCTTTGATTTTCCCTTTTTCCACCCTTTGCTTATTATTCTTTACTGCTCCTAATAAAGACATTATTTGGTTCATGAAAGAAAACAAAGGATATAGTAAGCTTTTTCTCATTTTGATATTCAGAGCTCTGCCTCTTAGCTTCCTTCCCTTCTGTTCTTGACTTCCCTCTTTGTATATTTTCATCCTATTTTCCTCCTGCTGATTCCAAAGGATGCCTGTTGCTATCCTTCAGCAGAACAGTGGCTGTGGCTGCACACACAACAAACTGGCATATGCACCCTCCATGTCCCTCCCCCTGCTTCTTTCCACCTCTGCATCATTTCCTCCTTTGTACCTCAGGGAGCTGATTCAAGCTAAAATCCAGCTCGACAACTACAGAGAATTTTTAACCCAGTGTCTAATGGTGATGGTTTTGATTGTTTTTAGTCCAGCCATAGAAAACAGTATGCAAGCACAAAAACAGGGCCAGGAAAGTTTAGTACCTTCTTTGAGTGGCCAGGATGGTTCATACAGATCTAAAGCAAATGCATAACTAAGGTATGAAGTGATCAGGTCCTTAATCTTTTTTCAGTCAGCCAAATTCTACCTAAAATTTTAGGTGCAACATGGGCATTATGTTATTAACTGGGGTTATTACACAGCTTTCTGCAAAATGGCGCAGATTATTTCAACTTAAGCATCTTTATACCAACACCACGATGTCCAACAATTGTCAGTGTCAATCGTACCACAAACAATTAGTTGCACCGAACCTGTTCCCCATAAAACCCAAACAAATTCACTTCCTGTTCCTGAAAAGCATGAGGTTACCCGAGGCATCTGAGAGGTTCGTGGGCTTCTTCCGTAGAACTAATATACAAGTTTTTGCTTTCAAGAACATTCCAAATGAGACAGAATGGTAAAAAAAAATTAGAACAGCTTGAAGTTTTTGGCAGATGAGTTCTGCTATGAGAGGGTCCAATAAAAGTTTTGCTACTGATTGGTCTGTGCATAACCACTAGAGAAACATCAAGCACACCGTAAGTGTGAAGCACATTGCTTCCTTGCCTAGGACAGCAACCTTAGTTTATTTAAAGACTTTTCTACAGAAACCAAATTAAATTAAAACCAGTATATGATGCTGGGTTTTTGGGAGGTTTTTTAAAGTTGTTTTATCTAAGCTTTTGCTTTTTTCCCCTCCACTCAAGTAAGGAAACATCTTGCTAAAATACACTTCCTTTAAGATACATGACTTTCTCTCCAGCCACTCTTTCCTTTTCCACTAACAAATTCTCCTCCTCTAACAATCCCTTACACTCCCAAAATGAAGTCAGAAACAATTTCCCAATATTAGAATATACTTCTGTCATGATAAAAATTTGTTATATAATACATAAATATAATATTTATATAGGCCCTTACTGCACATATGCTTGGCAGAATATTCTTGGCAGCTCAAAGGAATTTTTCAATATCTGCATTTGAGTTACTCATTTGTAAATAAAAGGTTTAAGACAAAAGACATGTGTGAATGGTAAAAGGTATCTAAGGAAAGATTATTTGAAGGTTTTAAGTTACAAGTAGATCCTTATTTACACTTTCTATTTAATGGCACTTTCTAGTTTGGAGAAACTGTATGAGGGAATTACACTAACATCTGGTACAAGGGGATAAATTACCTAAGCATGTGCTTAGGCAGCCAGCAGCATTAGAGCTGCTGTTTTTCTTTATGATAAATGATAGATTTGTTGTTTAATAGCAATAATATTTGCCCAGATTTTATATATAGTACATATATGTTAAATGATGATTGTGCCTAATTGTAAATATAAAAAGAAATTGTCCTAGGAGCAGGAAAGTCAGTTGTGAATATTTAGGTTGTAATTACATTTATTTCCTAAATGCTGTTAGTGGAGCAAAACATTTCCTCTTAATTACCACAAATCACAATCTTTTCCATCATAGTTTCTGTGAACATAAGTATATTTTCATCTTAGCATTTTAATGTTTTTTTAATTTGAAAGAATGGTTTGTGAAGGTTGTGATTCTGTCAATACTTTAAAAATGAGATTAGAGTTTGATCTTCTGCAGTTAGTGCTACCATTGCCTCCTTCTTGGACTGTGATTATGAACATCAATAAAAGAAATCCTTGACCCTTTAAGTGGAAATAATAATGTGCTTTCCATAGAATAATCGTAGAATTATCAAGGTTAGAAGAAACCTTTGAGACCATCCAGTCCCACCATCCAGCACTACCACTGTAACCTCTAAATCACTAAACCACATCACCCAGCAACAGATCCAGACTCGTCTCGAACACCTCCAGGAACCGTGACTCCACCACCTCCCTGGGAAACCTATTCCAATGCCTGATCACCCTACCAGTAAAAAATATTTCCTAATATCTAATCTCCCCTGTGTCAGCCTAAGGTCATTTCCTCTGGTTCTCTCACTGCAGGCACAGTAGAGGAGACCGGCCCCCACCTCACTCCACCCTCCTTTCAGGGAGCTGTAGAGAGCGATGAGGTCCCCCCTGAGCCTCCTCTTCTCCAGACTAAACAAACCCAGACCCATCAGCCATTCCTCATAAGATGTTTTGTAGTCCTTTCACAAGCCTTGTTTCCCTTCTCTGGACACTCTCCAGCACCTCAAAGTCCTTTTAAAAGTGAGGGGCCCAGAACTGAACACAGGATTCAAGGTCTGGCCTCACCAGTGCTGAGTACGGAGGGACAATCACTGCCCTGGTCCTGCTGACCACACTATTCTTGATACAGGCCAGGATGCCACTGGCCTTCTTGGCCACCTGGGCACACTGTTGGCTTATACTGAACCAGCTTCAAGCAGCACCAAGTCACTTTCTGCCAAACAACTCTCCAGCCACTCCTCCCCCAGCCTGGAACACTGTGTGGGGTGGTTGTGACCCGAGTGCGGGACATGGCACTTCGCCTTGTTGAACCTCATGCAGCTGTTCTTAGCCCATCGAGTGAGTCTCTCCAGGTCTCTCTGTAGAGCTTTTTTCCCCCCCTATAGCAAAGACTATTTCCTAGAAGAAAATTCAAACCTACCAAGTATACAAACAAAAAGTTGTTTAACATGTCACGGTGGTCTATACCAACTAAATTAACAGTACTGGAGTATCTCTGAAGTTTATACAAGGAATTAAGATAAAAAAACTAGGTCAGTGTACAGGGAGATGCTAATTTGGCTACTAAGAAGCATTAAGTACAGAATGTCTCCCAGCTCCAATCTCCACCTACCAATGAAGGTGCTCAACAGGGCTGAAAATTAGATGCTCTCTCTCAGTCAATTGGTTTGGAATTCCTACTGCTTCTTGAATAGCCACAGAATTGAGGCAAATTTTCTTTGCCACAATGACTCTGTGAGAGCTCCCCTGGTAAATAGGGAAATACTCTTACCCTGGAAGGCCTCTAATCTGTAACTCCTTCTGTGAATATCTCTGTCAGTTCACCCAACTCAGCTCACCTCTCTGGTTTATGCTGTATTACCAATTCAGATGGTATTTGTGAAGCCTGCATTTTGCCCTTTTTTATATTAAGAGAACTTTGCTGAAATCAGTTAGTTTTGTCCATGAAAACAATGTAAAAGACGTTTTGGTATTCACCTGCCACAAAGCAGTAGGTTATATATTACGATGGCTTTTCAAATAACATCGTCTAGTCAAACATGTTCTTCCACCACCTGCACTGCCACTACAGTAAAACTATTCTAAAGCCAGCATTCACTGTGACTTGTATTACAGTACGAAACCTAATACAGCCTAAATAACTTACAGCTTACACAGGCAACACAGATACCCAAAGAAGCAGGTGATCCATGAGCAAATGACAAGAAAAGCTCCCATTTTCCCAAGCCTGCTAACAGTATCTGTAGAAAGGTAGTACAGCCTACTGCAAGTAATGAAACAGGGAATGTGGTGATGCTGACCAGAAGATGATTACATGTTGAGGGCTCAGTGACCCACAGCATGGCCAACCTGGCAGGTACAGGTCTGTGCTGTGCACAGCCAGTGTGGCCTTCAGGTTGTGTTGGGCTGTGCAAACTTCTTGGTGGTGGGACAAGCTCAGGCAGCACACACTGTTGGAGGAGCCCACAGGCAGCTGCCAGTTGTACCAGAGCTTATGCCACCTGCATGGCCTTGCTTTTATCTGCAAGCGTTAGTTCTAATAACTAAGGTTTTAAATGGTATTTTAGTCAGAGCGTCTTTTTTACTGAGATCGTTATGTACCAGCACCTCCTTGTAGCAACAGACTACTTTACCCCGCAGACACATACAACTCCCTGTGGAACCAGAGAGTGTGCTGGTCCCCGCAAGGCCATTCCCAACGACACTGGAAAGGTTACAGTGGTACCTGATGAGTGGTAAAAGGCAAGTGCCACACCCATGTTCAGGGAGGAGGATCCAGGAAATTACCAACTTGACAGTCTGACCTCAGTCCCAGAAGTTAGAGCAAATCCTCTCTGAGTCCATACCTAGGCACATGAAGGTGATGGTAGTTTGAAACCATCAGCATGGGCCTACAATGTCAAGTCATGTCTGTCCAACCTTATTCCCTCTAGGAGGAGGTTTCCGATTGTGTAGATAAGGGGCAAGTGGTAGAGAAGCTTCCACACATGGCAGGGAGGGGCAAGAAAAGAAGAGAAAGGAATTAGTGATAGAGAACCAGTACTGCATGGGTTGGACACATGGATTTGTAGAAACTTCCTTCAGTTCAACAAAGACAAATGCAAATTCCTTCATCCTAGCAGAAATAACTCCATGCAATAGTATGGGTTGGGAACCAACTGGTTAGGAAGCTTTAGAGTAAGAGCTCTGTGTACTTGTGTGCAGCTTGAACAGAAGTCAGCAGTGTGACCTTGTGGTGGCAATGACCATCAGAGCCAGCAAGCAGGTCCCAGAGAACAAGCTGCCCTCTGCTTTCAGCAGTTGTGAGACTGCATGTGGAGCGTTGTGTCCTATTTAGAGTCCCCTAGCACAAGAAAGCCACTGACAGTGAAGCAGGTGACCAGCAGACACTGCCAAGGTGGTCAGGGAGATGGAACACGTGCCATTTCCTGGAAAGGATGAGAGAACCAGATTTGTTCAGCGTTAAGAAAAGAATCGGAAGCTGGACAAATTCTAACAGCAACACACTGCAATTTCACCCTGTTAGAAAACCCAGCACAATTAGGAAAGAAATCCTTAAGGGAAAGAGTAAAAGACTGATTACAAAAGTTTGTCATACATATACATTTAGATGAGCAGCTGATTTGGAAGAAACTTTTGCCTCTTCTGTTGAATTCAGAGTTCCAGTGTCAGTTTCCCTTTATTCTCTCATTTGGTGTCATTACTATTGGTATGCTGTTCCTTCTAGGACCATAACGCTAGGGACTTGGATGTGAAATGAGAGGTGTTACTTACATTTTAAAGTCCTTTTTGCCTTTTCCTCTCAGATATTTAAATCTCCTTGCCACCAGATAATTCAGAACCACTGTACTATATATCATTCTTTCCTCCCTATAGCAAAAAGCTTAATGTTATTACCTTTTTATTCAAAACAGAAATGTTTGACATTATTACAGTGAGACATCAAGAAATAGGTTTTTGTATTTAGAACCAAATGTTATGTTTACTGTTCCATCTAATCATGTTCCACTACTATGAAAATTTCTGCTTTCGATATGACCTGAAATATTATTCTTCTACTGTGAAATCACATTACTGAGAAGTCTAGAATACCTCTTAGGAAATCCCTTAACATCTTCACTCATGCTTTGAAATTACATTATCTCAACTAGCTGTTGCTTCCTTAGGACACTGCCGGCATTCAACAAGAAGGAAGTTGCTGGGTTATAATGACATGCATATTTGTGGCCAAACTAATATCCAGTAGGATTAGACTAGTCATCAACCTGTTCTTGCCAGCCCTGTTTATTTGGAAACCTGCCATATTTCTTGGACTAGCCATGGCCTTGTTCTACAGTTTGAGTGAATACCTTGAAAAGAACTAGGGCACAGCAAAGTTTCTGAGCGCCTTCTGTTTTCTATTAGCTGGCCTTAGTGACAGAGCTTTTAAAGGATATTCTGATGTATGTACCTGGCACTGCCATAGCACATTCATTGGTTTCATTTTCTTAAATAACTGTAAGAAAGGCAAGAACAAACTTTCATTGTTAACAGAGTAACATCCATGTCCCTGTGTGAGAATATTGTAGGTTTCATATACTGAAATTGAATTAGTTGGAAGTTTTCACTGTGACCAGCAACAAAAAAAGAAGCTTATTTTTCCCATTTGTCGTGGTTTGATGCTGGTTTAAACGCCAAACACACAAAATCCAGTTACATGCATACGGGGAATATGGATTTATTGAGGAAAATATAAAGGAACTTCAGGGCAAAACAAGGTCCACACTTAAACAGTTGCAATATACAGAAAAGTTTATTACTAACAGAATGTGACGTGAAAAAAAAGAAATTATAAGAAATCAAAGCAAACCTTTAAACACCTTTCTTTCCCAGTGCCTCCTTCTTTACTACACAAGTGAAAACAAACAAAAACATGGGATTTTTGGTCAGAGTTGCACTTTTTAAAGAGTCTTTTTATGCTTAAAGAAAAGAGGTTCTTCTACTGTGCTACAGAATTTTCACAAACCAACAGTCCACTCAGAGAAAATCTGGGTATCTCTCCCATGAATCTTTCACAGTCTTCCCACACTGCCAAGTCGTGGGCCACAGAAAAAAACCATGGGGTTTTAGTCTTTTAAGGATGAATTATCTCAGCCTGAAAGCAAAGGTTCTCTGCTTCGACTCTCTAACAGCTTCTCACAACTTCTATATGGCCTGGCGTGGGCCTTTTTTTAAAGTTACAGGCTGCACAAGAATTTCCCATCCCCCTAAGTTTTTTTCAAATGGATTAAAGTCCTTTCTATGGCTTTGCAAGAAGCATTTTTCAGCTCCACGTCCAAAGCGCGACAGCCCTCTTTTCCCGTCGCCATCTAGCTGCCTTCCCACGTGGTCTTGCCCCTTCCCTTCTGTTTCTGACCTTGAGGTCGCCATGTTCAGCTTCGTCCCATGTGACTTTACTTTCTCTTCCTTCCTCGCTGACTTGAAAGAAAATGTGTCTTTGTCAGCTGCGGTGTGTGGTGTTTCTTCGGTTTTGGCGAGAGCTGTGCTGGATGCAGGGACGCCCCGCCGGCTCCGTGAGAGGTCTCAGTGGCCTTGGAACATCTTGGCCACGCGGCCTCGGTTACGCGCTGCCTGCAGAGCGGGAACAGCTCTTCCCTGGGAGGGGAGAGCTGGCCCCGTGCTGCCGCTGCGCCGAGGGGTCAAGGCGGGGGCCTTGGCCCAGGCCCTTTGCCTCTGGCCACCCCTCAGCCCTTGAGGCAAGAAACAAAGAGAAACTTCTCGCGCTTGCTTCCCTATAAATATGTGATTGCAGAGGCGTTACCAGCCTTCTCACTGGGTTAGCAACTTATCCATCAACCAAGTTTCAACCTACCACACCATTAAAAAGAAAACATTTCTGAAGAACACGGATTCTGAAACTGCAGTCAGATACACTGCAAGTGCAGACGTCTGCTTAGCACCTGGAAAAAAGATAACAAGAAGTTAGATTGTGATATAGTGTAGACAAGAGATGACAGAAAGTGCAAAAGCTGCTTTCTGTCAGAAGGCTACATGTAACTCATGAGAGCAGCTGCCATGACAATTGCCTTCAGCAGCTGGTACTGGAGTTCTGTTGCACTCTCCAGAAATGTGGCCATACCTTTGCTGGGGCTGCAGCCTGTGTTCCGAATTCAGCCTGTAAGAACAGTGGTTATCTGAAGGGCTCCGACACACACCGCTGCCAGGTACAGTGCGGCGATATATGCACACAGTGCATACACACAGCACCAAAACATCAAGACTGTTAAGAGAAAAGTTGATTCTGAGAGCAAATAAAACAGATGAGGCAGGAACCAATGACTGGTACACACAGCCACATAAACCATTTTCTGTTTGACATCAGCTCTTAACTAAGTATGCTTTCTCAATATCACTGACTTCATTTCTTTTCTTGTTGGAAAAACTATGCAATATTTCTCATTAATTCTAAAAGCTTGAACACAGATCTGGAAACCTTATACACCAGAAAATTGCACTGAAATATCTGCAGAGCAGTCATGCTGTAAACAGCTTTACTGAGATCTTCTTGCTTGCACTGGACCACAGGCACAAGAGTGGCCTTCCAGAAAGCACATGTTGAAAATGAAGACAAGGACAATGCAGGCTGGGGGAGAAGAGAAAGTCAGAAAAGTAACATTGCCTTTAAGGTGGGAAGGTGGGGGAGGGAGGAAGAGAACGGGAGACACATGCAATTATTGTAGCAGAGATGGCTAAACCTTAATGCAAATGCAAAAAAGGAGGGGCAGATGTGTCTTTATCATCTAAACCAAACACAACACTTAATGTGATTCTGCAGTTTGAATAACACGACTCTTGCTTTGCACAAGCAGAATAAAATCTGTGAATTATTTGTGCCGTTTGAAGTTTAAAGACTCCTATCCTTTTACACGCTAAGGCAAAGACTTCAAAGGAAGTTTCCTAACTCAATATAGGAGAAATATTTCCATAAAACGGCACTAAAGTTTTACAGTCAGCTCTATTAACTTCTACAAGGATTACATGAAATGAAGCTTGGTCAGTTTCCTACTAACAAGCAATTTTTTCTGAAACTGTAACTCAAGATCCAGCAATGTAGGTTCCAGACAGGTGAAAGCTTTTGCTGTTATGGTTCTAAACAATGTGCAGTTCCCAAAAGCCTCAGAAAATAAATCCAGAGGTGGCTCACAGGGTTATAATTTGCTCAGGTTCTCTTCACAGTGGGAAGGACAAGGAAAGAAAGGGACACAGGGATGTTTGTGTTTCTAAAATGTACAAAATAAAGCCTAAAAACCCTCATGCCTCAAGCATGAAAACCCTCAAGATGTCCCACGCTCAATCTTCCTCCGCTTTTGCCTCAGCAAAAAAATTACCTCCAGTTTCCCCTGGAGTCTTGAAGCATGCTTCTCAATTTGGGATTGAGCAGTAAGGCTGTACTGACAATCTGTCACAGCAAATCTCAGTGGCCTAAGAGACATTGTCTGGAGAAAGAAAAGGCTTTGAAAAAAGATACTGACAGGTCAGTTTAAAAAAATCCCTCTCCTAGCCACCAATTTTACATTCTTTGCAAACACTACCAGCACTGGGTGGACTGCTCCTGTCACTGGTTCCCCTACATCTGCCAGAATATTAGTTCTTCTAAATTCACAGGGAAAGAACCCAACTGAAACCAATCAACCAAAGGAAAACAAACAAACAACAAACAAAAAAACCAACCCCAAAAAACAAGAGAAGGGGAAAGGATGGGAAGAAGAAAAAAGAAGAACAAAAAACTTAAATAATTTCTCATACTCTACACAGTCATCAAAATACATATTTTTCTTTCAAAGTCACTAAGCAGCATCCACCAATATTTAAATGAAAACTTTAATATATTATTTTAGAAGCAGAAGTTTATATAAATCAATCAAAATTAAGACAAACATTAAATACATACTCTACAACTTGTGTGCAGCACAAGTATTTGACTACTCTGTAAAAAGGTTTGCCAAGTAACCATGAGAGTTAATGAATGAGTTTGCCTCTAGTTTCAAAACTATTAACAATGATTAACATTAACATGACAAAAAAAATAGAATCCCCATATGTTATAACAATTTTCCGCTAATAAAGATTTAAAAACACTTGGCCTTCTTTTCAATTATTTCTAAAACTATAGAGGTTTTTTTAATCTCCTTTTTGTATAGGATTGGATTTTTTTCCTCACACCTGAACTTTTAGAAGACAATCTTTCATTTCTCTATACTTCAGTTTCTTGCACAGTGAATATAGATTTGAGTCTTCAGATTGGCAGTCAGAAGGGACTGTATTTAAACAATAATTTGTTATTTAAATTTATTCAACTGATTTTCGCCAAGAAAAAACTGAGAGTCTTTTGTACTTTTCTTTTAAAAAACAGGTAAGTACTTGAAAAAGTAAAATAACAAGATGGTTTGTTCATTCTTATACATTTCCTGACAAATTCTGCCACTCAGTCTAGAACATGCAGGATTTTGCAGAATGAAAACATCAAGACAGAAATACTTGAAATCTTATTCCAATACTATCACTATAAGAAACAAACTGCCCAGTTTTGCTCCAACAAGTAATCTCCTTGTCTCACTTTTACCTTATAATTCCTGATAAAAGACACACCACTCAACTTTAAAATTCAACTTTCAAGAGTCCTTCAAAGGAAATCTGACTTAAACATTTCCTAATATATATTCTGCAAGTTTGCACATGTTATTTATTCAAACGTTTCTTCAATTGTTCTAGATGTGTAGCATCAGCATCCTGGAGAACTAATACAGTAGCTTTAGACTGAAATGGATTAAACTCAATAGTCATCAAACAACAGAGATCTATCAGTTGTTTTTGACATTTCTCTAAACCATCCTTAAGTTTTAGACGTAAAGCTGGATCCTTTTTCAGCCTATTCATTTCGGGCACTGAAAAGCCAATCAAACTTGTTAGAATATCATCAGCAAAATCTACTTCAAGATAAGCAGAGCCATCAGAAATTTTTGCCTTTATACCCCAGGACCCACTGCTTTTTGTGAGGCTTCCAGTGAGAGTGACAATAAAACATTTAACTTTAAGAATTGTAACAGTTTCTGGTTTTTTTGCAAGGAGAAGGGAAATATATGTGAAAGGTGGAGAATTTAAATCTAAATGTGCCTCTACTGCCTTGCAAGGAAAGATCTGTGAATCATGTTCCTGCTGATCTCCTTCTGGATTGATTCTTAAGGAAAATACAGAATCATCATTTAATACCCTGCTGTCAGAAGTGTGCTGCTGTTTACATCTGCTCTCATCTAGGTCTGTATAATTCTGCCCTTCCTCAGGAGGATTTTCCAAAGAAAAATCTGATGAACTGCAGGTATGACGTAAGCCCTTGTGCTGCAAAACGTTATTCATGCCATTTCCATCTTCATCAAATATTGTTCTTCTCATGTTCTTTTCCTTGCTGATAGCTTCCGTGGGCTTATCTCTTTCATTCACATTGTCTTCTTCACCAGTGCCATTTAAAGATGAACTGCAGGAGCTTCTAGATGTATGTGGAAGTCTGCCAGTAATTAAACCTCTGTTTCTGTTCATGACCACTGGTGGCACTTCTTCCATCTCTCTTTGCATCTCTTCTTCCAGAAGAAAGTCATCTTCTAAAGGAAAGTCATTTAAAAAGCCATCAGCATATTCTATGTGAGGTGAAACTTGTTCATCTGAGTGAGGCAAAGGCCTTCCAGATTTTCGTAGCAAAACATTTCCATTGTGTGCAGTCACTGAACCCGAGGCTGTACTAAAATTGTTGGTTCTACTATAGTATCCACTTTCTAAAGATGTTCTGTTGTTTAAAGTAAATTCATTATTTTCATCAAGGCTGGCTAAAAGCTCTTCATCTGAAGGTCCAAGAGTTTGTTCTAATTCATCCACAGGCCTCGAAAAAATCTGTTCATGTCCAGGTTGTCCAATAGCATGAGGGTTCTCAGTTTCTCCAATTAACCTAGCAAGGACTCTTTCCTGACAATAACCCTCAAAGAGAGCATCAACTTCACCCCCCAACAGTTTCACATTTTCTGGTTTAAGGAGAAGAACTCCAAGACGATATGCAATATTGCCCTGTACAGTGATTTTTGTTCCAGGAGGAAGATTGCTGCAGAGAACAGGCACCGGTTGATACTCCATGCCCTGAATTTGATGTATGCCATCAGTTAGTTGTAGCATCAGCATCCGAGTAGGCTTTGCTTCCCAGGGCTTCTGAAATGCCTGAGTACTGGCTGTTACTTCTTCATTTATAGTGCTTTTCCCTCTTAGTTTCTGCAACTGAGAATATGCTGGCTGGCTAACATCAACCAGTGAATCAATCTGTATGGAGTAGAAGCCTGATAACTCTCCTTTGGGAGTATCTAAGATGCAGTTAGGCAAAATGGGATATTCCAAGTCTCTCAGATCAGTGAGAAGCCATTGCTCAAATACCTGCTTGTTAATCTGAGCTTGACTTAAGTTACTACCACTATTTTCTTCCTGGATCCAATTAATACATGCTTCCAGCCATGTCAAAGGAACTTTAACGTGCCATGTGGATGAAAGCCAGGTTTCCACTCTTGCTGCAATGCTAGATGTAGACATTTTCTTTTATGGTAAGAGACTGAATTCCCTATAATGGAATTCAAAAAGACATATTTAATCTTCTGACAAAAACTGAAATTAGGACAAGTTTCATGCTCATATTATATAAAAAAATTTAAATTAAAAACAGTTCTACAGACAATAAAATTCACAGGCATTCCCAACATTTAATGTTTCAATCAGCATAAAAGGTATGTGCAAAATATAAGAAAAGTATGGAGACTTATACAAGCAACCATGCTTCTTTTCTGTTAACTAGAAACATGTAACTGAAATCTTTTTCTTAGGGATGGAAAGTGAACGGACAAAAAAACCCAAACCAGAACAGCAGAAGGTTTTTAAATATATCTCCTCTTTTTTTTTATGGTTTTCCTTCTGTGTGTGATGCTGTTAACACCCACTTTACTTTAGAAATTGACCTGAGATGTTATTCTCCCACTTTGCCAACAGTGTTATGAACACAAGCATGAGGATCTATAGAACCAAGCTGCGGTCTACCAACACTTATATCAGAGGGGTGACTTTCAGTCTGTGACTGAAAGCTTTGTACCTGACAAGAGAAAGCTGGCTTGAAACATTGTTATCTAGAGATCCAGTGCAGGACTTGGCTGCAATAGCACCAAGTCTTGGCAGCTATTATCTCAGGGACATCAGTGGCTAATAAACTCCAACTTCTTGTTAGTTTAGGAAGCATCTCTGCACAAACAGAGTAGAACAGAAGTATTTCAGTCGGAAGGGACTTTGAATGATCATCTAGTCCAACCACCTGACCAATTCAGGGCTGACCAAAAGCAAAAGAACATTACTAAGGATATTGTCCAGATGCATCTTAAACACTAACAGGTTTAGGGCATCAGCCACCTCTACAGGAAGCCTGTTCCAGTGTTTGGTCATGCTGTTAGAACTAGAATCATTCAGGCTGGAAAAGACTTCCAAGATCACTGCATCCAGCCTTTGACTGAACACCACCACGTCAACTAAATCATGGCACCAAGTGCCATGTCCAGTCACTTCTTGAACAGTTCCAGGGATGGTGACTCCATTATCTCCCTGGGCAGCCTGTTCAATGCATAAACACCCTTTCTGTGAAAAATTCCTGATGTCCAGCCTCAACCTCCCTTGGTATACCTTGAGGTCAGTCTCAGAGACTGACCCTCACGTTGCAACAATTTCCTTTCAAGTAGTTGTGGAGCGTGATAAGGTCTCCCCTGAACCTCCTCTTCTCCAGCCCTGCTCACTCAGCCACTCCTAATACCACTTACTCTATAGGCCTTTCACCAGACTTGTTGCCCTTGGTAAAGAAATTATTCCTGTTGTTAAGCCTGAACCTCCCCTAATACAGCTTTGAACCATTCCCACATCTCCTGTCGCTGAATCCCGGGGAGAAGAGATCAGTACATCCCCCTCCACATCCCCCCTAAGGAAGCTGTACAGAGCAGTGAGGTCACTCCTCAACCTCCTTCTCTCCAAACTAGACAAACCCAGAGCCCTCAGCCGCTCCTCACAGGATGTGCCTTCCAGCCCTCCCACCAGCTCTGCTGTCCTCCTCTGGACCATTCAAGGACCTTTCCGTCCCTCTCATACTGCGGGGCCCTGCACAGCACACAGGACTCAGGGTGAGGCCGCACCACGGCTGAATCCAGCAGGATGATCCCATCCCAGCTGGTGCTGCTGTGCCTGATGCAGCCGGGATGGGGTTTGCCCTCCTGGCTGCCCGGGCACACACTGCTGACTCACACTGAGCTGCTGCCTGCCAGCACCCCCAGATCCCTTTCTGCAGGGCTGCTCTCCACACACTCCTCTCCCAGCTTGTACTTGTGCCCAGCTTTACTGCATCCCAGGGGCAGAATCTGTATTTGTTCTTGTTAAATTTCATGCCACTGATTATCCAGTGCTCCAATCTATCCAGATCCCTCTGTAAGGCTTTTGTTCGTCGAGAGAGTCAGCAGCACCTCCCAGCCTGGTATAGCCAGCACATTTGCTAATGGTGCATTCAACTCCTGCACCCATATCACTGATACAAACATTGAAAAGATATTAGATTGCCTAACTGTGCATGGATCATATTCAATCCCTTAGAAAGGGCGACCGAGGATCTCAGTCTCTCTATTGAACACAATGAAAACAAAACCTACCGTAAGAATATTTAAGGAACACCAGCTGTGGGTTTTGTTGGTGGTTTTTTTTTGTTTGTTTTTGTTTTGTTTTTTTTTTTCCATTAAAGCCTTCAGAGCGAACAAAAAAACACCCTGCCTCCAAGCTCTCCCCCAAAGATCCACCGCTCGGAAGATACCGCTTAGTTCCTTAACCCAAGAAAAGCGACAGCTTTCGGCAGGGCAGGCGAAGGAGATGAGGCAGGGAAGGAAGCAGAGGCGGGAGGAGTAGGGAGATGAGGACAGGCCGCACCTCGCATCCCCCTCGGAGGGGCCGAGAGCTCCAACTCACCGGGGCGAGCGAGCGGTCCCGGCGGAGCGGCTCCGACTCCCGCCGGCCTGAGCGATGGCGCAGCGCCCGAGCCCGCGCTCCCCAAAACCGCCGCGCGCACCCACCAGCCAATGGGAGGNGGGGCCGGCGGGGAGGGGAGGGAGGCGGGAGAAGGGCACAGGCCGGTCCGGGCCTCGCCTGGGCCAGTAGAGCCGCCGCCGTACTCCGCTCGGCGACGCTGCGTGACACAGCGGTGTGAAAGGGTCTGTGTCTCCTGTGTGGGGCCTTAACCGCCAAGGGCTGCCGTGGCACCAGGGCTTCCGTGGGGTCCCGAGGGGTTGGCGGTGGAACGGGGAGAGTGCTGCTTGGAGGACACCGGTGTGTCGCTGCTTTGGCTGTTGCTGAGGGCCCTCAGACGGCCGCTGTCCCCGTTGCCCCACAGGGACAGCGCGGGTTCCGCAGCGGGTGCACTCCAAGGGCTGGGGCGCGGCGGCCGCTGCCGCCTTCTTGCGCCCGGCCGTGGTAACTCTGCCCGGGGCGAGCTGCTCTTGAGGATTATGGCGGGCGCAGGGAGGGCGCTCCAGGGCCGCGGCCTGCGCGGAAGCAGCTGCAGAGGCCGATCGGAGGGCGGACGCTCCCGCATCGCGGCCGCCGCCGCTTTTGGG
>VZTD01004606.1:42962-64459 GCA_013397725.1 Rhagologus leucostigma | reverse complement strand
TCACCGGCCGCCTTTTCCCCGCCTCCCGCCCGCAGCCGCTCCTGCTTTCCTGGGCCGCCCCCCGCTGCCCGCGCCGCTCCCAGCGCGGCTCTCGCCGCCCAGGTAGGAAAGGCCAGCCGGCCGCGGCGCGGGTCTTACGGCGCCACCCTTTCCCCGGCCCATCTCGTCCCTTCCCTCACGGAGGGCGGTGCGGACGGCGGCGCGCCGCCTCCTGTGCTGACGGGCAGCGGCCTCACCCAACGAGGCGGCGGCGGCGCCGCGCGGGGGGCGGTGGCGGGGCCAATCGCGGGTGGCGCTCGTGGATGTGCGCGGCGGAGGCCGGGGCTGCTCCCCNTGCACTCCAAGGGCTGGGGCGCGGCGGCCGCTGCCGCCTTCTTGCGCCCGGCCGTGGTAACTCTGCCCGGGGCGAGCTGCTCTTGAGGATTATGGCGGGCGCAGGGAGGGCGCTCCAGGGCCGCGGCCTGCGCGGAAGCAGCTGCAGAGGCCCGATCGGAGGGCGGACGCTCCCGCATCGCGGCCGCGCCGCTTTTGGGGGCGGGCAGAGTGCCCGTGGCGCTAGGGCTGCCCTGCTCCGCCTGCTGCGCCGGGCTTCGAGCCGCTGGGCACTTCCTTTGTGTCCGCCCGGGCAGAGCCGGGTAACGCTCCCTGCGGCCGCGTGGTGGTGGCGGCGGCCCTTCCGCTCCCGGCTCCGCCTCGCAGCGGGCGGGCGGGCGCCATTTCGGAGGGCGCCATTTCTGTTGCTCCGCGGGGTTTTCGCAGCGCCGCCGCTCTCGCCCCTGTCCCCGCCGCGCTGAGCGGGCGACTGGAGACGCAGGGAGGGAGGAGGAGAGAGAGGCAGGCGAGAAATGTCGCTGCGCCCTAGAGGCGCTCCGGCGTTCCTCAGCTTTTAGGTCTGTGGGCGCTGGTCCCGCCTCTCGTGTCCGCTTTAGCCCTTCGGTGTTCATAAGAAGCCTGATTTTATTAGTGAGAGGAAAGCTAATGTCTTTACAAACAATTCGATGGGCGAATATATGGGTGTTAACGTCTTTGAAATGGACTATGTTTCTATTGACTTTGGGTAGTAGGTTTGTTGCAGTGCCCACACAGCTTGGCTCCTGAAACAGACAAGGGTGTGCAGAAGGCTGAACTTTGGGGTAGAGTAGAAGGTTCAAGGGGGGAATATGTGGAAGGCGGTTCGGGAAGCCTGTACCTTCCTAGTACCTCAGTGGGGAAAGGAAGAGGGCAACATGCGGCCGGGAGTTTAGGATAAAAGGAGGCTGTGCCCTTCGAAACCTCGAGTGAGAAAACCCCTTTGGCGTGTGCCCCAGTGGATTCTCTCCCTTTATTCAAAAAAAGTTGAAGGACTGCTCTGTCTCCTTTTTGGACATAAACCCCTGGCGTTTGTAGATTTTTCTGACGTTAGTAATGTGAGTGTCCTCGATTTACCTAGCTGAGCGAGGTTACTGAGAACACATGACATATGGGGAGTTTTGACTAGGGGAGACTAAGCCGTGAATTTTAACTGATAACAGTTCGCTCCCCGCTGCCTTAAAAATCTTGGGGTAGTTGGAAATAGATTAACCGGCGTCTGAAAGGGCTGTTACAGCGTGTCTGGTTTTTCCTTACTGTCCGTCCACATAACAGTGCAATTTCGGCAATGTCTGCCTGAGATCCCGCCATTACGAAACTTGTGCATGCTCGTCAGCCCGCTGCTGGTGCCTGGAAATACCAGCATGTGCTTGGAAGGCAGTGAGTGCCTGCTCTTAGCCCGTACAAGCAGGGCAACAGTTACAAAGCTGTATTAGAGTGCAGTGCGTTTAATAAGTTGGAATCCGCTTCTTCCCCATCCCCCTCCCCCGACTGTGGATACCAGAATGAGTACCTGCTATTCGTTGAGGCAGTGTAAATTAATGCAGTGCAAGAGGAAATACGTGATTGTTTGGCTGTGTTTGTAAATCACATTTTAATGATAGTAAGTTGCAAAATTGTTTCTTTTGTGTAGGCTTCTCGGTAATGTGACTTAGTAGCTAAAAGCAGGTCACAATCTATTTCAGAAAATCGTACTGAAGTTCAGCTGCTTTTGGAGGTTTTGGGTGTGTATGTATGCAGTGGATTATATGTAACTACAGAGGGTGGTATTTTTAAATAGAGGTTATTTTAGTGTAGCTGGAAGTTGTAATTTTTATTTTATTCATCAGTTATAGGAATTGATGAGGAATTGAGAGGAAGTCATGCTCAAATGCGTGCTAGTACATTGGTAGAGAATTTGTAGAACAAATGCTGACATTTACCCTAGCAGGACTTTTTGTTAAGTTCAAATTGTGTTGACCTAAACAGCAGGACCAGATTTTGGTGTAGTGCCCTTTAAAAAGTGAAACCAAGGCACATATATAGTGTTGAGATTATGTGGTTACTTAAAACTGATGTGTGCCTAAAAACTGTAACTCAGACATTAAGAGTTTTATGTAAGTGTACAGATTTGACCTTCATCTTCTCTTCGCTTGGCTATGTTTTTTCCTTTTATAAAGAAAAAAATCACAGTGGTATCTGAGGTCAAACCTTTGGTTTCTGGCTGTAGTGAGAATCAGAGCTGTTACGTGGGGAGACTCACAACTGATATATGCTGTTTTCATAGGCTCTTGAAGCAATAGGCTGTTGGATTTTGGTCCCGCCCAGAATACTTGAGTTTTTGTCTCGAGGATATATAATAGTGGTAAGTTCTAGCAGCAGGCATTTATCTTTGTTATTTTTTTCACTTTAGCATGATGTACAGTTTGTCTTTTGACAGAAAAATGTACTGTCTTTATTTTTCAACAGGTTTTGCTTGTTCACATAAGAAGAAAAGGCAATGGAGACTGAACAGCAGGAGGAGACCTTCACCAACACAGAGACAAATGGTAAATTTTTTAAAGGACTATTCATTTTTAGAAAGAGCCTCTTAAAATTCCAGTATTTCAAAGAATTTTGTAATGATTTAACTTTACCATATGTTTGCATTAGCAATAATTTTGTGTTCTGCATTAAATATGTTCATTTTTAATTAGTGTGTCATTACACATGCTTTTGAAGTATAAATACATAATCTTTCTGTTGGCATCTTTTAGACGTGAGAATTGAAAGCTATGACTAAATAGTGAAAAATGTTTCATAGCTGTATGGAGAATGTGAATATGTATGACTGCTATAGGGCATATTTGTTAATTTCACTTTGTTCATTGCAGTTGTTACGTGCAGGAGTACACCTATATGAAATACTACTAAAGACCTTAATGCAAAATTTCTTGGGAATAATTACCAGGGAAGTTAGGGCATTACTGTTGTTGATTTGTGCCAATTTTTCCCAAACCGCATCTGAAGTTTACTACATCTACTTTACTGTTATTCCACCAATATTTCAGTGTTGGACATACTACATTTGAGCTTTATGCCTGAAAGGTTTTCCCCAGTTGTAAATTATAAATAAATACTAAGTGGGTGATGCTGCACTTGTTCAGACAGTGTCATGAATTTCTTACTGGCTGTGTGCAACATTCTCATTTAAGCCATAGTTCATAGATTTTTAAATGCATTTTCAGTTGTTAATCTGTAAGAAAGCTGTTGGGGTGAAGACTTGTTTCTGTGCTGTAGATGCTCAGAATTGACTTCTGTAATTAGTTTTGTGCTAATAAGAAAGAATGTATTAATAGTACAGAGGATAGGTTTGGCACATGTTCCATTTTATTATGACTTAGAAAGTTAAATAAATGTTTGTTTCCCCCCTATGGACCTCTCTACAGGCAAACGTCCTGCAGAAGATATGGAGGAAGAGCAGGCCTTCAAAAGATCTCGGAATACTGATGAGATGGTTGAATTGCGCATCTTGCTTCAGAGCAAAGTATGCTTTTTCATTTTTACTGGTTTTGTGTGTAGCATTGTTCAAGATGGTGGTGACGAAGTGTATGTTGAGATATAATGTAGAGAGATGGTGCTTTTTTTTTTAATGAGATAAGTTACTAGAATAATTTTCAGTATGTAAGAATGGTAGTTGCAGGTGTATTGCAATGGAATTGTCCCTGGGGTTCTCTTAAACGGGTAAATCCCTAAGGATCAATACAGGGTTTTTTTAAAAGATGTACTTGCTGAGAAGTAGAGCAATAAAGATTCTAAGATATTTTTACATCTGAGTGGAAGGTAGCTATTTTGAGGGGAATGACTCTATATGAGTCTTTGGAAAAGAAGTTGTTTAGAGGATTCTAAGATAGTAATTTTAAATGTGTGAGAGGAGAATTTAGGATTTTAGTAACTCTCCGGAATAGATCTACTAAACTTGTACAACTGTATCAACAGGAAGAAGTGTGGGAGTAATCCCTCAGGGATTGCAGTGATTTTGTTGACAAGTGTAAATAGTTGCTGTATGTGAGTTTCTTCTGGTGTTTCCATTTGCTGCAGATGATTTATACTTTCTGAAGTATCTGTCTTTTGTGTTGGTGTGAAAGAATGTTGCCTTAACTCTGTGTGGCATTTCTGACTGATAGTCAAGTTACATGGAGTACCGTGAAGTGTTTTGCATGCTGTTAGCGTAATGTATGATGTGTGTAATAAAAGAAGTACTTTTCATGTAATCCTTGAAAGAACCTGGTAAAAAATGTAGTTAGGCAGTTACTGGTTTTTGCTATTTGTCAGTTTATTCTTGTTGATGTTGGTGGCTTGAATGAAGTTGGTGGCTGTTAACATTCATTTCAACCTTTTTCAGTTTATATTGCTCTGCAAAACTACTTACTTTACAGAGGTGCAAAACAATATTAGCACTTGAAATTATCAAATGTTTGGAGCACGAAAGTGGAATTTGTAAACATACTCCATAAAGGAAAAAAAAAGCTGATCAGAGAAATTGAGGAAGTAATCAACCTACATTATATTCATTTAGTATGGTTTTTTTGTAATAGATCTAGTCTATGAGAAGTTCAACGTGGGCAGAATTGCCTAGAAACTTCTTTTTGGAATTGATACATTAGTGGCAAAGCTGAGTTATCTTTCTCCTGTGTTTAGTGGTAGTAAGAGCTTTTGGTAATTTTTTTTATGTGGACAAACTTTCAGTTGGTTTCAATTCAATTTGAACCTTTCCAAAGCAGTGTCTGCCGCCACCTCTTGGGCCTGCAACAATAGGTCTGCCGTTTCTAGTGTACAAAAGCTTAGTCTATGCTGTGTTGTCATAACATAACTTCTAAAAACTATTTTCCAGAATGCTGGAGCAGTGATTGGAAAAGGTGGCAAAAATATTAAAGCACTTCGTACAGACGTGAGTATATATGAGTTTGAACTAATTTAACACCACTTCTTTCAGAGCACTACATCGAAAACTTGATTGCGTGCATTTCTAGAAATGGGAGCAATTCAACTCTTTAGACATCCAAGTTACAAGCCATTTGTATTGATTGTCAGAGTAGATAACTTAGTTCTTCAATTTCTATTTTAATTAAAACCCAGCTTGATGCATGGGGAGGAGAGGTTTATATTAAATCTCTTCACTTTTTAATAGGATTCTGCTAAATTACACACTTCAAGTGAGTTACCGTCCTAATTAAAAGTATCGACAAAGCTTAAACCCCTTAATAGTACCATTCCCCATATGTGTGAATCAATTATAGTACTGCTGAAACCCTTGCAGGTGGCTGGCTTATTCCAGTGATAGAGGAATTCTTTAACTTCCTTTAAAAAAGAAAAATGAAATCATCCATCTGTTCCTTAACAGCTTGCACATGAAGCACAAAAGCATTAATGTTAAGGTTTCTTGCTTTAAATATAGGTATAAAACACTAAAGGAACATTCTGTTCTGTTGGAAGCATTTTTAAGTGGTCATGACTTAATGCCCATTCACATTTTACAGGGGGTCGACTCTGGTGATTAGACATATGCTCAGCATTAATGTTGTGTATTTATAAAACTTGGCAACGCTTCTTAAATTCCATTTGTTTACACTCCTGTACTTAACATCAGCTACTATTTCAGCGTTTTTTCCGATCAAGACTCTGTTCAGCACCAGATTTGGCAGTATATCATTGCAAATCAGTTCCAACTAAGTTCATAAACTACCGCAGCTAGAGTTGAGATTTTAGTTGAAATGGTCAGGAATCATACATATGCGCACTAACTTTGGCAGCTAGTTGTTCCTTTTTTTTTTTAGGGTTTTTTTTACCAGGTCTTTTTTTTGTTTGCTTTTTTTTTTCGTTTGGTTTTTTGAGTGAATCAGTATGTCACCTAAGTCCAGATAATTTAGGTTGGTCTGGAACACGAACTTTCCCGATTTGCCCAAGGTTCTAGTACTATCAGTCTTGACAGGTTTTGTGTCTACCCTCATGAGCCAGCCTGCTACTGAAACATCATTTATTAAAAGTAAAAAATAGTTTAGTCAGATCAAGTGACTCATTTTTAAAGTCCATACTGTTAGGCCACAGTCGGTGTAGCAATCCGTTATTGTGTTAGTCTTCAGAACAACTTAAGCTTGTTTCATTAATTGAGAGTAATGAGTATAGTTTGTATTAAATTAAAATTTATTGCTTTTCCCCCTTTTCCCTCTCCTTGTTTTTTTGGCCATATATCTCCGTTGCCCATGTACTGGATCGACTTGCCCCTGCGTTGCCCACCATGACGTTGGCCCATCCGCCCCTGAACGCCCATGTGAAAACCCTGGTTGGCTATGCCCAAAAATGTGCTCGTTGCCAAACGGGTACCATACTTGACAACTTCCGATTGAATACCCATGCCCAATGCCAACATCCACGAACGCCAATGACCAATGCAGTACAATGCCAGTGTTTCAGTCCCAGACAGCAGTGGCCCCGAGCGGTATGTCCCAACAGTTTATGCCTCACTGCCTGAATAGAAAGAGAGAAATGTATTTTATTACCTGCCTTTGATATAATTAAATAGTATCCCCTTATAGACGGTGTATTGTTTTTTTTCAAGTTTTCTGTCTTATTTTCCCCATTAAGTCTTTTTGTCACTGAACTTTTACGTGAGTTGCCCACCCAAACAATCCACTAATTTTATTTCAATGGAAGGAGCACAGCTTCAAGTGTTGCATATTTGCTGCATTGTAAATCAAATTGGTTCAAAATAGTCTCTCGCTCTGTCTTTGTGGCCCACCTTGCTCCCCTCAACATTGCCTGTTCATAATTATTTCTGATGAAATGCTAATTCCGGTTCGCTTTCCTTCACTTCTCATTTGTTTCGTCTTTTTTTGTCTTGCATTTGTATTTGTTTTCTTGGAGAGCCCATTAGTAATCTGAGTTCATAACCTTATTCCAGATACAACGTTCACCACTTGCATATCCTCACTTTTAATATGAGAAGGTGTGCCGGTTCTACGAATGTAATAGCGAGGGTATCCTAATTAGTGGTGGCGGGGAACATGAATATTCACTTCTACTTTTCAGTTCTGCGTCAATTTCTTGCCCACTTAATCTGAGCCCTTCCAAAAGCCCATTCTGTCTTTCTCTCTCTGCAAGACCTACCTAATCTTAAATTTCTCATGCATATATACTGGGCATAAACAAAGATGCATGTGTTGTAAATTGAGCAAACAGGTTTACTTTAAGTGGGGAATATTAATTGTAAACTCTTCTTCGTAGTAAATCTTGATAAAATTTTGTGTGACAATAGAAAAAATTTACTTCTGCTTTTTCTTTTCTACCACCTTCATATTGTCTGGCATTGTGGCTTCCAACAGCATCTTGAGTATAAGTGCAGATATAGAGACAATTGGAGAAATCTTGAAGAAGATTATCCCTACTTTAGAAGAGGTATTTATCTTTAAATTTTTTTCTGTGTAGAATGAAAAGATTGGCTTTTTAATGAGATGGTTCTAGAGTATTTGTTACCTCTTAAATACAGGAAATTAGAAAAGTAAAAAATGCCAAAAGCCTTTCAAAGAAGGGTTATGGCTGTCACGCTACATGTTGGCATTTTTTGGGTAGAGGGCGGAGTCTGTCATTGTTTATTAACATTTTGAACAGCCTTCCTCCTTTCCAGATAGTAAGTGTTGCAGTGTTTGATACCTTCTTAAATCTTTGTAGCAAGTGGTGCAGTGTAATTTAATAAGTAATGTAAAAAATAGGGAAAACTGATACTTCACCTTGAGATGAGGTGTTTAAATTGTTGTGATTGTATCAGAAGAAACACAGGATTACAATTCAACGGTAAATTAAATCATACTGTTGTGTTTGAAGAAAAACTTAAGAACTGCCAATATTTTGAATTTTTGTGATTAATCTTTTTTTTTTTCCCTATATGCATCTTATTTACAGTATCAACACTACAAAGGCAGTGACTTCGACTGCGAACTTCGGCTTCTTATTCACCAGAGTTTGGCAGGAGGAATTATTGGTGTCAAGGGTGCTAAAATTAAAGAACTCAGAGAGGTATTTGTTTTCTGTTCTTCTGAGATTTGATTTTGTTCAATAGACAATGTTTTCTGTTCATAAAGGGCATGTATAAGTGTCTCCTGTGCAGTAATTCCTTCTGAACGTTCTGCATACATGCTTTTGATGTTCTGAGATGGAGTTGCAACTTTGTTGCAGACCCTCACAAGTAATGTCAGTGGCAGAGCCAGGACTTGGTTAAACATTATTTGTGGTAGAGTACTGTTTTTAACAAGTGCTGCATAATGTAGAATTATTTGTGTGGTTGGACATGCAGAACAATCTAGAATGAAAGCATGTCCACAGCAGATGTACTGTAAAAAGACTTGATGGTTGGCTTTGTATTTTTTAATTCTAACTCCTGGAAGACCAGTGTTTTTTCTAAGTGAAAGATTTAGATTTTAAAAACTTAAAGGTCTCTTATCAGCTGAAAACATGTGCTTGAGTTTCTTGGAATTGTGTTGAAGGCAATTTCAGGTCAATTCAGGTATAATCCAATACTTATTTGCATGGATTAAGAAAGGCAAGATAACTAGATGTAATCCTAGTGACATTGCTGTCTTAGCATCCAAAGCTATTAATTTTAAAGCTAGTACAGTCTGTAAGCTCACAATGATTATGTGGTCCTTTTTGTATTACATAATTAAATGATGAGTCGTGGATGAGTCATAATTGAAATAGGAGAAAATTGAATTTCTTTTTATCTTCATGCAAAACTTAAGGTCAACAAGATCTTTAAAAAAAGTTGTCTTCAAATTTCATATGGTAACTCAGAAGCAAGCATGCGGGTTTAAGTGGATGGGAACTTAATTGTCTTTTGAATTTTTTTAATGTTTTAATGGTTTTATAAAGTTGTTTAAAATATATTTGATAATATTGGACTTTTTTTCTTCTACAGAACACTCAGACCACCATTAAGCTCTTTCAAGAGTGTTGTCCTCATTCAACTGACAGAGTGGTGCTTATTGGTGGAAAACCTGATAGGGTAGTTGAGTGCATCAAGATTATCTTGGATCTTATCTCTGAGGTAATGTTTATTAAATTTATTTTATTCTTTCATTGGCATTCATGAATGTTTTAGACATTAGTTGGATGAAAAATGGTGTCTTTCAGATTTTAGTTTAAATTCAGTACCTCCTAGTTTCCCAACAGCAAAGTAATGGACAGTTTTGAACCTTGGGAGCTATTTTTCTTGTTTAGAATTGGAGTACACCTTATGAAGGAGGAATGCAGTTTTTGGTACTAGTGGGCCATTATTTATGCTTTGCATGTCATCAGAATGGAAAAATTCTGATTTTTTCAGAATTCTCAAAGTAAGAAAAACATAATTTATATGCCACATATAAGTAGTTTTGCTGTCATAGGAAATGTTGATGTGTTTCCTGTGAACTTAACTTTCTTGAGTTAAGAACACGTTCCAAATGTGTTGCATCGGCTGAACCGACAGCTGTTGTGGCCGGGGGGCCAAAGAGCCCAGGTACAGAGGGGGCCCGCTGGTGGACACGCTCCAAGGTGTAAGACTCCCCATTACCTCAGTGAGAAAGGCCTCCTCCCTTGAGCTTGTGACCCTATGGAGATTCGGTGTCTCTGATTGACCAGCAGCCAGACCCCTTGTATCCCTGAAGAGGATGTAATCCAGCCCCCACTCCACCCACTCCTTATCCCCATTGGTTCTTGTATTACCCTACCTCCCTTTAAGAGTGAATACGGATCAGAAACTCACCCCTCCTCGCCCAGGACAGCATCGAGGTAACAATAAAGTCGGGTGCTCTGGCGGGGGCCATCTCTGACTCATTTGCTTCTAGTGGCACCAGCGCTAGCTGGCTCAGTGTGAGCGTGGCTGCGTGTATCCATCGCACGGGTGAGAGAGCTGACTTGCGAGGTGCCAGGAAGCACGGCCAGGGGTGCTTTCTTTGCTAAGGTTCCCCTTGGAACAAGCAGCAGCTCTCCATCGACACCCACATGGTGATACAAATGCATAAATGTGTTAGTTTAATTAAATATGCCAGTTGTAGTAGAACTAACTGACTTGGGGAATTGTTTTGTTTGTTGTATTAGTCTCCAATTAAAGGACGGGCCCAGCCGTACGATCCCAATTTTTATGATGAAACATATGACTATGGTGGCTTCACAATGATGTTTGATGATAGAAGGGGACGGCCAGTGGGCTTTCCGATGCGTGGAAGAGGAGGTTTTGATCGAATGCCCCCTGGTCGTGGCGGACGACCTATGCCTCCCTCAAGAAGAGATTATGATGATATGAGCCCTCGCAGAGGACCTCCACCACCTCCACCAGGTCGTGGTGGTAGAGGTGGCAGCAGAGCTCGTAATCTTCCTCTTCCTCCTCCACCACCTCCTCGTGGCGGGTGAGTTGTTGCATAAATGCATTATACAAAAACTGATGTTGTATATTTGAGTCATATTCATATTTTCAGTGATTTTTCTATGTTTCCATGTTGGTAGTGATTATGCAGGATTGAACCTGTATTGGACAAGAGTATTTTGAAATTACTGAAATATAATTACCTCCTGTGCTGTAGTAAGTTGCCAGGATTATAGTTAGTAGTTCTGCAACTTCTGTTATTGAGTACTTGAGTAGAGTAGTTTGATATTAAGTTATATGTGAACCATGAGTGTGAAAATGTAGATTAGAATAAGCAAGCTAGCTCATAACACAGTTAACATGCTGCTGCCTTTTTTGTTTCAGAGATCTGATGTCCTATGACCGAAGGGGCAGACCAGGAGACCGTTATGATGGCATGGTATGAGTTTAACATTTGCCCTGTTGTGTTCCCTAAGCGCAGTTAGCATGCTGACCTCCTGCTGCTGAACACGTGTACATTCCTGTGGGACATGCACAGTTCTGATTGTAAAACCAAAATGTTTTGTCCATACAAGTGGTCCTCCTGTGGATCAATATTTGAGGTGTAAATGGTACTGTTTCCTGTTTTCTTTCTTTCCTCCCTGTGATCAGAAACAATTAAGAGAATTTGACTGTGCTCAGCCCTGTAGGTTTTCTTGCTCTTGCCATCTTTCAGATTTTTAAAATCAGGATGACAGAAATAGCAGTTGGTAGATTTTTCAGGTAGAGAAAGCATGTCAGAACAATGTACTCTGATGAGTTACACAAGCATTCTTAACACTTAAGGTTGGAAAACACGAGCATAGATACAGTAATACAAATTATGGAACAGTATCTGAGAAGAGCTCTAGTTGATGGAAGGTGATCGCTCTTTTCAATCAATTCTTGTATATTTTCTGGTTTCTCTGCAGAAAATCCACTGTAATTCCAAATGTTTTGGAAGTAGAACCACTGTGAAGTTGGATCCTAAATCACTTCTTTCTTGGGGGGAGATAGAAATCTCATAGTGTGTGGAAGCTTAAAACAAAAGATACAGATAGCTTTCCATGTTGCATTCTGAACTGTCACGCCCCAGCAGCCGTCTGCTGTTCTGAGAAAAGATTCCTCTTTCCTCAGAAGAAAATCCAGGAGGTTGTCCTGGTTTCAGCTGGGATAGTTACTTTCTACTCAGTAGCTGGTCCAGTGCTATGTTTTGAATTCAGTATGACAGTAATGTTAATAATATGCTGATATTTTTGTTGTTCCTATGTAGTATTCCTAAGTCAAGGACTTACTCAGTGTCTCATGCTCTGACAGTGAGTAAGTACACAAAAGAAGCTGGGAGGGATCATAATGAGTACAGGTGACCTGAACTGGCCAGAGAGATGCTCCCCATGGTAGAACACCATACCCAGAAGGGTATAAACTGGGGCAGTTACCCAGAAGGGGGGTCCGTAAGGGTTTGAGGATGGGGTCTGGCAGTGGTCAGCAAGGGGTGAGCAGTTGTATCGTGTACCTTTGGGTTTATTACCCTTTTTTTATTGTTTTGGGGCTTGGTGGTGGTGGTTGTTTCACTTTTTGTTGGTTTTGTTTGTTTGTTTTGTTTTTTAACTTTTTCTCAGTTATGAAACTATTCTTATCTCAAGCTAAGTTTTACTTTTGATTCTTGTCCCAGTTCCACTGGAGGTTGGGTGGGGGAGTGTGAGCAAGCAGCTGTGTAGTTCTTAGTTGCCAGCTGGTCTTAAACCACAACAGAGGCAGATCTCTATAGTAGCAATCTTCTTTGCTGCTCTGGCTTTGTTTGGCATCTTCTTTAAGATGACAGGTGACACATTATTTTTTTTCCTTCTAAATGAATGTAAAAGAGAGAAATGAAAAAGAGCTATGAAATGGGCTACCTAAATGGCCTTCACATGTCCTCCTTGGAGATAAGAGTTACTGGAACTACAAATTTCAAGAATGTCATGTGCTTATTAGAAATAATAAAAGGAAAGATTTGCAGTTACAAATGTTTACAGTTACCCAAAAAAATGTTTCCCATGCTACTCTACATGCTAAGAAACTGGAAGAATGGAGAAGTACACCTCCAAGATTCCTTATTTATTTACATGTTTTCAGAGCTTAGGTTTTGTGTTCTTCTATTTGCAGCTAATAAAGCCTGTGCTAGAGTATATAAACTGAGCAGCTTGCCCTTCTTTGGGTATTTGGTTGAGTACAGTCTTACTTAGCTTGACTCTTGGGCAGTAGTGTGTTCTGTGTTTGTTCTATTTTTATTCCACTCCAGCTGGAATAGAAAATCCATTTTGACTTAGGTTAAGCCTGTCAGGTTGACCTTCACATTGTTGACATGAGTTTCTACAAGCAAGTGGAGTAATTTCTGCTAGTTTGGTTTCTTTTATGGAAAAAAAAAAAAGGCAGTTTTATTTCCTTTTCATAGTGAAGCTGCTCATTACTTTGGCTCCTTTGTGACCAAACATTATAGCCTGGTTAAAGTGAGGACTACTTCCCAGTGAGGATAGTATTTAATTTCTAGTTTTAGTTAATCATGATCTTAGTATCCTAAATTGTGTAAGCAAAAAGGAAGCCTTCACAATAAGTGTGACATCACAGCTTCACAATCATGCCAAAAGGTAAAGTCTTCCTGTGCTACCCTTTGTTTCAAATAGAAACTGTTCTGTAGCTAAAAATTTAAACTAAAGTAAACCAATATTATTGTGGTTTGTGATCTAATGATGGAGAAACTGCTCTTAAAAAGCAGAAGTGCTCTTTCATATGGATTCTGTCCTACAGAGGTGTAGTAAAAGGCAACAATAGATGAGCATTTCAAAGATACTTGAAAAATTGAATGTACAGAAACAATTTTTTTGCCAGTTCTCTTTTTCACTAAGGGCAGAAAGATTGAGCAGTTGACAGCCTTTTAAGATTAGATGCTGAACTGTGGTTTTTCCAGAATTCCAGAGATACAACAGTATTGACAGCCTTGTAAATGCTGAGATGAGAAAACCCATTTTGATTTTAAAAGTTAGGTAAATTCCTCTTGGCCATACAGAGTTAATCACTTAAGATGATACTTCTCTGTTAGCCTGGCTTAAAGTTCTAGTATAAATATGTACTGCTGTTAAAATGCTCATTTGACCTATAATCTGTTCTGAGGCTTTTTCTCCAAAGTACAGGCTTGTTATATGTATATAGAAGTTTATATTTCAGTGTGTAACTACTTCACATCAAATCCTGTGGACCATGAGGGCTATTGTGATCTGAAAAATCCTGAGTTTTCTGTATTTTTTAACACTCTCGTTCTCAGGGGCATGTAAAAAAATAGTAAAGGAAGAATGATTGACAACTGTGCTATATATTCATGCAGATGCTGGAAGGAAGTAACAAAATTTCACTTTCCTAGGTCACTCTTAAAAACTAGAAAAACATAAAATAAAAGAATTTGACATCAGTTAGGACTGCATGCGGGTTTTTTATTAGATGTAAAACTTAAGCTCTTTGCCTTATCCACCCCATCTGTCATCTGGTGTCTGGTCTAGTACTGGGTAGTCACTAGCAGAAATTAATTTTCAGCATAAAATACTATGTTACGTGTGTTAAGACACCCTGTTTCAGAAACTCATTTTGCACAAATAAACATCAATTGCTGAAACTGTAAAATTCTGAAAGAAAGAAATGCCATATATCATATGTTTTAAAAACATAATTAAGTTTCTAATATAGTTAGGTGGCTGTAGATTGTTAGTCTACTTACTGGCTAGATGAGGTATATGGACAGTAGAACATGGAAAGCAGTGTCCTTCCTGCTTAACCTGCTGTTGGCATAATCACTTCGAGTTACTTGTTTCAATCTTACTAAACCTTCTTTTTTTTAACAGATGGCAGAAATAAAATATTGATAAAGTATTTTTACATGTAAAAATGTAAAGAGGTTTTCTAAGAGGAAAAAAAAGACTTAAGTTTTGCCTTGCCATTAGTTTTCTGAGCTTCTTAGAGGAAAAATCTGCTAATACCACAGAAAGAGGAGGAAAACATGAGTTGCCCATTTAGAGTTGCCCCAAAGTAAAATTAAAAGGCAGTGAGTCTTGAAAGTGGTCTAAATCACATAATTTTAAGACTTTGTTGATAGTATAAAGTTTCTTTGTACCACTGTGTATTGCATTTGGTTGCCAAGTTCTGTAAGAGTCTGTATGACATGGACTTCCTTTCTTCCTCTTATGTTGCGTCTGGAAGATGATGCAGTGTCATGTGGATGCCTGTGATGACATGCAGCCACCAGAGTTGGTGAGTGTTTTCAACCTGTTTTTTGAAAACTGCTTTATTGAATGAGTTAAGTGATAAAGTGAATTTTTTAAGAGATCTTGAGTGTAGTCCATGGCAATTTGCACCTATTAAAATTTATAAAGCCATCCTTCTGACTCTGAATTTAGTGGCAGACTTAATAGTGTGTCCTTTGAAGGCAGGTAATGTTAATAGAAATGTGGAATTGTGCAGCACCATCATAAAAATAGAGGAGCGTCTCTGTGCCTCTTTCTGCCTCTTTTACACACTATTTTCATTTTGATAAATGGTAACTTTCTCCATAACTGATGCACTGTAGATCCATGCATTTACAGTTCATATTTTGTGTTACTTCCATAATGTTATGGGATTTTATTTCAAACAGCAAATATTTAAAGTAGCTTCTCACTTTTATTTGTGAATAAATTATATTTATCTATCAATCTATTTGAAAATATATTGTTTGATCAGATAGATTTTGGGAAGTTATCACAGAATCATAGAATGGTTTTGCTTGGAAGTAACCTTAGAGTTCGTCTAGTTCCAACCTGTCGTGGGTAGAGAACCTTGAACTAGACAAGGATGCTCAGGGTTCCATTGAACCTGGCTTTGAACATGTCAAATAATTGGGCACCCACAGCTTTTTTGGGCAACCTGTGCCAGTGCCTCACCACCCTCACAAGTGAAGGTTTTCTTTCTAATACATAAACTGAACCAACCTTCTTTCAGTTTAAAGCCATTGTCCCTTGGCCTTACTCTACATGCCTGTGTGAAAACTCCTCTCCAGCCTTCTTGTAGGCTGCCTTCTGGTGCTGGAAGGCCACAGTAAGGTCACCCTGGAGCCTTCTCTTCTCCAGGTTGAACAATCCCAGCTCTCAGGCCTTACAGGATATCCCTCTAATACATCCCTCTAAAACTCTTTGTGGTCCTCCTCTGAACTTGATGCAGTAGGTCCATGCCCTTAATGTTGGGGGCACTAGAGCTGGATGTAGTACTCAATGTTGGGGTCTCAAAGGAGTAGACTAGCAGGGCAGAATCACCTTCCTTGACCTTTTGATGATAGCCACTCTGGGCTGTGAGTGCACATGGCTGGGTCATGTCCAGCCTCTCATCCACCAGCACCCTCATGTCCTTCTTGGCAGGCTGCTCTCCATCTGTCCATCCCCCAGCCTGTGCTGATAATGGGGGTTACACCAGCTCAGGTGCAGCACCTTGCTTTTGGTCTGGTTAAATTGAATGAGATTCCAATGGGCTCACTTCTTGAGCTTGTCCGAGTTCTTCTGGATGGCATCCAGTCCTTCAGGTCTGTCAACAGCATCACTTCAGCTTGCAAACTTGCTGCAGGTGCACTTTATCTGTTTGTGTAATTGATGAAGACATTGAATAGCACTGGTCCCAGTGAAGGCCAACTCCTGAGGAACACCACTTAATGTCCATTGAAACTCTGAGCCATTGACACTGCCCTCTGGATGCAGCTATCCCTATTCAATAAACAGTCTACCCATGGAATTCCCTCCAATTTGGAGGGAAGGATGTGGGGACTGTGTCAAAGCCTTTACAGAAGTCCAGGTACATGGTAGCTGTAGCCCTTCTCTTGTTCACCAGTGTAGTCACTCCATTGTAGAAATTACAGAGTACATCAGGTGTTGGCAGTGTCTTGAAGATGGCAAAATGCTGCCAAATTAATACTTTTGATTAATTAATGTGAAATGTCAGTTCTTAGCTTATATACACATCAACTGCTACCAAATTTTGTTGTTTTGTAGTCTGGGGAGGCAGATGTCCCCTCACAAGCCACAGGTGTTTGCCAGGCATCTGTGCCTCCTTGGAATCTCCACAAAAGTGCAGCTTCCTTCAGGGCATATCTACCTGCTTTCAGCATAGCACCCCTCAGTGGGCTAAGTGTAGCGATCTGCTCCAGTGTCCTCTCCATGGGCTGCAGGGCAATCTCCATTCCAGTGCCTGGAGCACCTTTTTCTTGCTTGTGCACTCTTGCCAGTCAGTGCACATTGGGAATTTTTTACTCTTTTCTTAAATATTATCACTGAGATGTCACCAGCTTTGCTGACAGTTTCAGCCTTAGGCAGCCTCCAGTCTTCTCTCACAGACCCCAAGAGTCTCTTCAGAAGTTGAATTTGAGAGAACCGTGTATATTTATTCTCTGCTTCTATAGGAAAGTATAAACACGGGATCTTGCACACTGCAAACACATTAGATGAAATGAGAACTTGATACCAAGTGCAAGTTTACAAATCCTGAAAATAAAAGGGCCAGGAGTGCTCATTGCAGTGATTTGCATTTGGTATATGGTGGCTTAAATGTAACAGAAGTAACTCATGTCATGTTTATTTATCAAAAAAATGTAAAGGGTTGTAGCATAGTCTGAATCAAGAGACTGGTTGTAGAGCTTTGTTGTTTTTTTTCCTAAAGGTGTAGATGAAGTAGGATGATTGACTGGGTAGACTTTTTGTCCCAGAACTGGAGACCGGAGTCTCTCTTGAGCTGTATTGGTAGTATTAATAAGGCTCTACTCTGATCTTGTAATTTTAATGTTTATTTAGTACAGAGGTCACAAGTAGATCAGCATCAAGAGCTGTCTGTGAGAAGCTGAGATAGTGAGACTGCCTTGGTAAACCGGCATGGCTGAATCCTTTGTCATTTTATGCCTTTAGAGGTTTTGACAGGGCAGGATAAGAATCACAGAATATCTAGAGTTGGATGGCACCTACAAGAATCGTCGCATCCAACTCGTGGTCCTGCACAAGATGGCCTGTGGTCCAAATGGGCAGAGGTTAATGAGAGCTCTCCCACCCACCCCTTTTGTTTCTGGTCTTCTGTCTTGGCCTCAGGATGCCCTTGATGGCACAACACTGTTGTATTTATATCAGGTTGAGGGTTGAGATGCTTGATTAAATGGGCTCAAAGTTAGCAGTATAATGCTTAAGACAATGTCTTGATGAAGCATGGCTATTTAATGTTTTTTTCTCTTTCTCTTACAGTTTGAGGGTGGCTCTGGTTATGGTAAGTGTTCACATAGAACCTTTGCATGTAGTCCATTATGTAGTTACTAAAGGGCTTGATGCATACACTTAAATTAGATTATTCTTATGCAGGGGGGCGTGGTTCCTATGGAGATCTCGGTGGACCCATCATCACAACACAAGTAACGATTCCCAAAGATGTAAGTAAAGTTGACTTGCTTTCAACTCAAGCTTTCTCTTAAAAAGAAAGTCAGAGCCATTTCTCAGGCTGTTAAGTAAATCAGAGTGCTTGATAAGTACTTCTAATAGAAAACAAGTGTTTCTAAATCACCAACAGTGTATTGTTTGACTGTTTGGTTTCTGTCTTCAGAGACACTTTAAACAATTTTCCTTGTGGTTAATACTCAGTAATAGAGATGGTTCTTGTAACTTACGTTTTGCACATGAGAGCTGGTTCTCCCAGTTTTATCTCGCCTATGTTTATACAATTAATATTGCAGGGGATATTTTTAGGATATAAAGAAATAAGCTCCCATTGCAACACTTAAAACTGAATTTGTGGAAACTACTCAAATGCTGCTGTAGTTTTCTAACTTTTTAGAAAGACAGTTGTATCAAGAAATGAATGTTTTTGCTTTCTTCCCTAGTTGGCAGGATCTATTATTGGAAAGGGAGGCCAGAGAATCAAACAAATACGTCATGAGTCAGGAGCTTCGATCAAAATTGATGAACCACTAGAAGGCTCAGAAGATCGGATAATAACTATTACAGGAACACAGGACCAGATACAAAATGCACAGTATTTGCTGCAGAACAGGCAAGTTAAAGTTTAATATTGTCCCTACTGTCAATTTTAAATTAACATGTGTATTATAAAACTGCTCTCCTCTGTGAATCAGTTTAAGAAGGCAGGTTTTAAGTAACTATTTGAACCTAACTTCTCCAGTGGTAGTTCTGCCTTGATTCTCTTCTGTTCTCTATTCTAATTAAAATGAAGACACCCTCAAAACTAATCTTGCTGGAAGACATCTTAACCAAGCAGTCCTCTCCTTTCTCTGGTGAAAACTGCTGCAAAAAAACTACTTGTAATAAATTACATAGAGCCTGTAGAAAATATAGAAGATTTCAGTGGATGTTGGCCTAGTTCTGTGTGGAAGACTAGTGATTTTGTTGTTTTTAGATAACTAAATTGACAACAAATCACAGTCTGCCATATGGCACAGACCATGCCTCTACAGGACAAGTTGAAATCGATTTGGGGCTGTTATGCAGCATTTCACACCTTGCTGACAGTACTTTGCCTTTTCTGCCAAGTGTTAACAGCTACAGATAGCATTTGCTGTATTAACATTCTGGCTGCTAATAGCAGATTTTAATGTCTTAACTGGAGTGTTTGGCTTTAGATTACTAATATTTAAGTATGCCTGAAATATACTAATATAATTATTAGCCATTAATATTTTAAAATTATTTACTTTTAAATGTGTTAGGAATTTGTAATTTAATGTGCTCTATGAATGTCATTATGAATGTTGATGCAAGATGTATGGTCCATCATTCTAATACATGCTTTTTTCTTTTTCTTTTATAGTGTGAAGCAGTATGCAGATGTTGAAGGATTCTAATGCAAGATTATTTTTTCTTTTTTATAGTGTGAAGCAGTATTCTGGAAAGTTTTTCTAAGCCTAGTGAAGAACTGAAGGAGTCCTGCACCCCTTTTTTTTTTTATCTGCTTCTGTTTAAAAAGCCAACATTCCTCTGCTTCATAGGTGTTCTGCATTTGAGGTGTAGTGGAATCTTTGCTGTACACCAGATGTAATGTTTTAGTTCCTTACAAATACATGGGGGGGAAGGGCGCACGAGACTAACATTGAAATTTTGAAGCGGCAGAGAGAGTGAATTCTATTTTTGTTCATTGTTGGTGGTAAATTGTACTGTTTTTCTGTAATTGTTGTGAACACCCTGCTTTATGTACACTGTATCTTGCTTTGAAGAGGGGAGAATATGGTAGGCCACATGTCCCTGACATTTGTTGAGAGCAGTGTGCAGAATGTAATGCTTTTTTGTAAGAAACATTTTAGGATTTTTAAATAAATTTAGTGAACCTATTCTTGGTGGTCATTTTTCTTCAGGTCTACATAAGATCATAACTAAAATGGATACACCTAGTTTTTGGTTTTTTCCCCATATAAATTAAAGTTGCTGTTAAGCTTGCTCTTCAGTTTCCTTGATATATAGGTGGAGTTACGTGGGGTTTTTTGACAAATTAAAGAAATCGTGTGAAAACAATGACTGCTTTGCTGTTTGGGGGAAAAAAAGGTGAAAATATTGACGCAAATGTTGTGTAAAACTTGACATTTTTGCAAGTGTTTGGCCCTCTTTGCAATACATATATATATTGGTGACAGTATATAAATAAAATATTTTAAAACTTTGTGATGTCACTGAGTAAACAGTGGTTAAGTACACCTGGTTTTAGACAGCTTGCTTAATGCAGATAACTGTTAGAAATGACAGTTGCTCTACCATTACTGAATAAATTATACCTGTTTCCTGAGCTTTTGTTTGTATGAGGTAGGATTGCAAATTGGCGAATTGACAGTATAACTATGTAACTTGTTTTTCACTGTATGCAACACTTCAACTTGTTTCCCAGATGTATGTTGAATTCCGTAAGAATTATTTGTGAGAAATTAAAAAAAATATAAAGCCTCTGGATATCTCATGTAATACCTTGGCATTTGTATTTATAGTTAAAAGTTTTAATTTCACTTCCTGAATAAAAACAGATTTAAAAAGTGTAAAGGTGTGTGGCACATACGGATACGAGGGGTCCAGACTAAGTGAGGATTCTCTTGCTGTGGTTTTTGTTGGTTGGTTATGTCCCCTCACCTGCATGATTTGTGGTGCATGAACTTAGCCTTTTTAATGCAGCTGCTCTTTAAAATGGAGTGGCAAAGGCGAGGAGCCGGAGACATTACGCGTAAGGCTGAGGCTCCCTTGGCAGAGCAATAGCGAATTCTCTAGAAAGTCAGAAATGCCATCCCTGTTTTGTCAGCGAGAAGGTGGCTGGCTTGGTAAGCAGGGTATCTAAATTAGAGAAGTCTGCAATCGCGGCTGACGTTTTGGGCAAAATGCAACTGAACTAAAACAGGTGCTGAATTTCTCTGTGTGCTTCCAACTTGAGTATGTATTCAAAAGGGTTTATGGACGGTCTTTCGTTTGGTTCTTTTCTGGTTTGATTGGGGAGAAAAGCTCAACAACTCACCACGCACATTTTTGTTTGTTCGTCTTCTTTTTTTATCTCTCTTTTTTTCAATGATGGGAATCTTCTGGAAAACTTCGCTGCCAAGAAGCTGAGTCTGCCCACTGCTCCACCCTGGCAGGACTTGAGGGGGCGACTCTCAGTACGGCTGTGCTGGCCCAGGGGCTCCCGCGGCCCTGGGGTCTGTGCTCGCCCCCGGGCGCCGCGCGGGCCCCGCCTCCCCCTGCGCCTGCGCGCAGCGGCGGCAGCGTGG
>VZTD01004606.1:1302-34925 GCA_013397725.1 Rhagologus leucostigma | reverse complement strand
GGGCTCCCCGGCCCGAGCCGCTCCCGAAACCCACGCGTGATACGGATCCCGGCTGCTCCTCAGGTTTGGAGACGTTACAAACACGGAAAATGTGCTGGGCCGCCCTCGCAATATCCCTGCAAGCGAAAAGGTTGCCAGTATGTTTGCCTCTGCCTTATGGCAGCCGCGGACACTGACACCGAAGTATCTCTCTAGCTTTGGCATATTGGGAATATTTCATATTCCCACGTTCTTTTACGAAATAGATTCTTAGGAAATAGGGATTCCCTCCCACACCTGGGACATCGTTTGTTAATTTGTTTGTTTGTTTCTTTATTAATATGACTTGAAAACGAGAGTAGGAAATGTTGGCACTTAAGAACAGCACTTGCTAGGGGATAAAAAAATAATGCACCCAGGTAACTAAACTCAGTTATCAACCAAAATGTGTTTCTAATCTGTAGTTAGTATTTTTATGTATCTGTTTCTGATTGCCATGTCCCTTATGATACAAGTCTTGACTCATTCTCATGCTTTGCTTCCTTGTTCTTATGCTCAGTCAATAAAATGGGGCTTTGCTTTTTTTGAACTTCGAATGGTTTCTCACTTGTGGTCCTCAAACTAAAAGGAATAAAATGAAATGCAGAAGCTCTTCTCTTTGCAGCTGCAAGACAACACTGTTAGTTTTCAACAAACTTGAATTTTGGGGGCTTAGCTGATTTCTGCCAGTTCAGTAACACAGCTTTCTTGAAGGCAATGTGTTTGAGAGCAGGAAGTTCAGCAAACTTTACCTTGCATGGCAAAGATTCTTAGAATTAGCAACCACAACAACAGAAAAGATGTGCTTGGGATCCCATGCAGGTTTTTGAATTCTAGTGAAAAGCAGCTATAAAGAAAGGCAATTCCTTAATATTTACAGTGTGCTACTGCGCAATGGTTATGCTGTAAAAATGAATATGCACCAAGCAGTATAAGGAACCATGTATGCTAAAATTATAATGACTGTAAAATAGTTACATATGTGCTTAAAGTTTCAGATCAAAATCAGGAGAATGCTTTACATGTAGTAAATAAATACATTTAAAATCACACTTCTTTGTGCTTGTTGAGTTAGCAGTGTTTGGTGCTTCATTAAGTGGAAGAGCGTATTGAAACATGTATGTACATACAACTTTTGGAGAATAAGGTTTTGTTTGACTGATTTGCGTTGCCTATGCAATATGAATGCAGGACCAGGAAAATGAGAGGATCCACTGTAAGCCTTTGCTTTATCAACAGTATTTAATACAAGCTCCTACGATATTGTTGCTTTCTATGACTGTGTTCTATTCAAATAGGAGATCGGGCAACTTTCAGACTTAAGTCTGCTAGCTTGGAAATTAATAGATGTAAAACTAATTTATTAATTGATTAAACAGTTATTAATAGTGCTGCATTTATATCAGGTACTTTTCAAGATTGTAATGGTGCTTACATGTTCCTTAGGAAATCTCAACTTTCCACGTCAGGAGGTTCGTTCTTTTGTATTATATAACATGGAAAACTTTTTTTCTTAGTTGCAGACAACTGTGAGTGAGGTGAACAGAGCAGTGGTAACAGATTTCTTCTTGACTGTGTGAATACTGAGTGGGAAGCACGGGGTGGAATCTGGCATGGAGGAGATCCCAGTTAAAGTCGCAGTCCGAGTCAGACCTCTCCTTTCCAAAGAAATACTTCATAACCACCAAGTGTGTGTCAGATTAGTCCCCAATGCTAAACAGGTTATCATTGGAAAGGACCATGTCTTCACTTTTGATTTTGTATTTGGCAAAAACTCAACTCAAGAAGAAGTTTATGCTGTTTGCATTAAGCCTCTTCTAGTGTCTCTGACTGAAGGATACAATGCTACAGTGTTTGCGTATGGACAGACTGGTTCTGGGAAGACTTACACCATTGGCGGTGACCACATTGGTAGGTTATAGAATGGTTTTTGGTTTTTGGGGTTTTTTAATTGGTAAAGAGTGTATTTGTGCAAGTTAAATATTTATTACATAGCAGATGACGCTGCAGAATTTTAAGGACCAGGGAAAAAAACCTGTAGTGAAAAAACAAATCTTCCAAAATTTATGTGATAATTAAAGTTCTTAAAACTTCTCCATAAATTAGACTATGCCAAAAATACCTAAGAAAAAACTCAATTTATTAAGTGTTTTTTCATATTCCACATTTTAACATGCAACTTAAATTAGAACTTTTTTCTGAAATGTAGTGATTTTGAACACTTTTGCTATGTTTATCTTACCTTGAAAATGTCTGCATTAGGCGCTTCATTGTTTGCTTGCTCACTCTGTTGGGTTTGTTTGGTGTTTTTTGAGAGAAATTTCTGTGACATCAAAGAAATTTATGATTTAATTCTTCCCAATGGATATAAATAGAGTATTATAAAGATCTTGGTAGGGTCTTCCTTTTATATAGAATCATAGGATCACAGAATCGTTTAGGTTGGAAAAGACCCAGGATGATAAAGTGCAACCATTAAGCCAGCATTTTCAGGTCCACAACTAAGCCTGTTCCATTGGTTGACTACCAGTGAAGAATTTTTTCTTAATATCCAATTTAAGCCTCCTCAGGTGCAGCTTGAAGTAATTTCCTCTTGTCCTGTCACTTTTGTACCTGGGAGAGGAGACTGACCCCCACCTGGTTACACCCTCCTGTCAGGCAGTTGTAGAGAGCAGTAAGGTTTCTCCTGAGTCTCCTTTTCTCCACGCTGAACACCCCCAGGTCCCTCAGGCGCTCCTCACAGGACTTGTGCTCCTGACCCTTTCTCTGGACACACTCTAGCACCTCAATGTCCTTCTTACAGTGATGGGCCCAGAACTGAGCACAGCACTCGAGGTGTGGCCCCAGCAGTGCTGAGTATGGGGTGACAATCCCTGCCCTGGTCCTGGCCACAATTTTGCTGGTACAGGCCAGGATGCCATTGGCCTTCTTGGCCACTTGGGCACAGGCTGGTTCATGTTCAGCTGCTGTCAATCAGCACCTCCAGGTCTTTTCCGGCTGAGCAGCTTTCCAGCCACTCTGCCACCACCCAGCCTGTAGTGCTTAAGGGGACTGTTGTGACTCAAGGGCAGGACCTGCACTTAGCTTTGTTTACCCTCATACCACTGGCCTCTTCTGCTTATTTTTGTAGCTTCACTTCTATTCCCCTCACTAGTAGGTATTTAACGTTCCTGTAAGTAGCATTGATAGCTAAATTGTTTTGGTAGTGGATGTCACACACTCTAAGGCTGATCATAGCTCTGCAATTACAGCTTCTTAGTTTAATAAATATATTTACTAAATTAATAGTTAGGTGTGAACAACTCTTTAGTTTTTTGGTAAAAAAGATTCTTGTTATTGTCTCATAGGCAAACAGCTTCCAGAGTCTTGGATAAAGAACACAGATTATTATTGGAAGCATTGTCCTGCTTCCAATTTTTTAAAATTGGAATATTTTTTAAAACAGTAGAGTTTCACACTAGTGTTCCACGTCTACTTTGAAAAAATAGGAAATTACTGTTAACGTTGGCCATAAATCTTGTCTCACCAAGTTACTGATGATTTTGCTTTATGTAAGTAGAACTCGTAGTTTCTCAAACCCTTGAGATGTCATTGCTAACCATAATGAGTAGGGATAAAGAAGAAATCTGTACTCTGAGGACTACAGTTTTAAAGCAGACTCCATATTTTTCATAGCTTTCATGAGTATAACATTATGTAAATTAAAACTTAAATTGGAATCCTAGTACTGGCTGCAAACAAAAATTCTAACACACACACACATACAAAAAAATTCTTTTGTGAACAATGAGCTCTTCAAATTCCTTAATATGTTGCGTACCAAATATCACAGACTTCTCTCAATTTTCAGTCTTTGTAATTTATGTGACAGAATAACTGCAAGTCTCTGTGACATTTGTGCTTGTATTTTAGCATCAGTTGCAGTGGATGAAAGGGGCATAATCCCACGGGCTATTCAGGAATTATTTCAGCATATTTCTGAACACCATAATATTAACTTCCGTGTGAAGGTATCCTATATAGAGGTTTACAAGGAAGAACTTCGAGATTTGTTGGATTTGGAGACCTCTGTAAAAGAACTACATATCCGAGAAGATGAGAAGGGAAATACAGGTAGGATTTCAGCTCTAAAATTTGGTGGTTTGGGTTTCAGTTTGTGTCCAAATTATTCTTGTTTTCTCTTGAAAGTGCTTATTCATTACTAATGAATAAAAGGAAAAAAAAAAATGAAGTTTCAGAATATAAACTCAGTTTAGCTGTTTGGAAGCAGTTTGGAGTTTAGATGCCTGCGAGCAATATAGATGTTTTATTATATGGATGAAAATGGCAACAAATGATAAAGTAAATACACAACTATTGTTTCTGCAAATTCCATCTAGAAACAAAGTAGTGTGTGATTATTCACTTGAATACATATTTTAAGATTAAACCATTGCTTCTCCGTTCGAAATTACAGTCGTTAAGGCAATTATATTGTAAATATCTGATTCCCTTTTACAATGAATGAGTGGAAGAGACCACTTCATTAAAAGGAGGGGGAGTAGATACTTTCAAAGGCTTCTAGATTAACACTTGCCCTCTAGGTATCTTGTTCACCTCATGAAAATGCTAGAAGAATCCCCATCGAAGATATTTTATTCTGAAAGTCTATAATCTGTTTTAGGTTTGGCTTTTTCTTTCTTTATATTCTAATTTTTGTGTTTACTCTAGTTTTATTATACTGTTGTGTTGAGCTGTCATGGGTTTTTTGTCTGTAGCTGTGAGAAGGTACTAGTTTAGCACAAATCTTACAGACAATATCATTGCTTCAAAAGGATCCCACAATATATTTTTAATTATTTCTTTTCTTCAGTACAGTTAGAGTCAGCTTCAGTAAATTGTGCTAGGATGTTTCCCATCTTTCATTAAAAGAAAAATATGATAAAAAATATGATTAGTAAGAGTACTTGGTAGAAGTACACTTACACTTTATTGGATTAGTATCAGATACCTGTCCCAAAGGCCCAACTATCTGCACTATTCAGAAGAGAAATTCTGTTCTTAGTACAGGCTGGGAATAATTTTTACTAAAGCTTCATGGTTTTTAGTATTTTTTTAAACTGGCAAAATATCCTTTGAGCTGACTTTGCTCATACTTTTTCTAGCTAGCACTAGACTGTAAATTGCATAAGGTAATGTGCAGTGTGCAATGTGTAAATAAGTTGTGTCTTCTGTCTAAGATATTGTTTCAAATGTTATGACACAATACACCCATATTTTAAATATCTGCAGGTTTCAGATGTGTTGTACCTCATGCTTTTCACATATTGTATCTTCTATTTCTATAGCTATATGCTATGACCTCGTAATAATGCAAGCTTCTATTTTTCTCTAATACATGTTTATAGTTATTGCTGTAAACTTTTTCTGAAGAGTTCAGAATTAATTAAATTATTCTTACTTTCACCTGGTTTGGTGTTTGAAGTGATTGTCGGTGCTAAGGAATTCCAAGTAGAATGTGCAGATGAAGTGATAAGCCTGCTGGAAAGTGGCAATGCAGCTCGTCACAGAGGCACAACACAGATGAACGAGCACTCTAGTCGATCTCATGCCATTTTTACCATCAGTATTTGTCAGAAGCAGTCTGCAGAGTATCAGAATAATACTGATGCTGCACAGGATTTGATCGCTTCAAAGTTTCATTTTGTGGATTTGGCAGGATCAGAGAGGGTAGCAAAGACTGGAAATACTGGTGAACGCTTCAAAGAATCAATACAGATCAATAGTGGTCTCTTGGCCTTGGGAAATGTCATCAGTGCCCTTGGAGACCCAAAAAGAAAAAGTGTACATATTCCATACAGGGATGCTAAAATCACTCGTATTCTGAAAGACTCCCTTGGAGGAAATGCCAAGACTGTTATGATAACATGTATAAGTCCATCCTCACTGGACTTTGATGAATCTTTAAATTCCCTCAAATATGCCAACAGAGCCAAAAACATTAGAAATAAACCAGTAGTAAATTACAACCCAGAAAAAGACCGCATTGATGAAATGGAACTTGAAATCAGATTGCTTCGGGAAGCTTTGCAGAACCAGCAGGTCAGTAATCAGCATTTACACGACTTAAATGAAGAAAAAGCCCGTATCAGTTCACTTGAGGAGCAGCTCACCCGCCTTCAGGTTCAATATTTCAGTTACAGAAATTGTGTAGATGAAGCCTTCCCCTTTCTGGTTGATTTGAATGATGATGTTAGCTTAAGAAGAAGTCAGCGGGACAGGTTGCAGAGCTGGATCACTATGGTACAGAAAGTAAGGAAGGAAGCTCTCACCATCCAGGAAACTGACACAGGGACCGAGACCAACCCAGACCCACATCACATCACAATTCTTCAGCTGAAGAGGGAACTAAAGAAATGCCAGGTATTTGATTATAAGCTGTTTATTTAAATGACTAAGTGAAAAAACAATCTGGCAAAATTTGAACTCCATTTTGAAAGATGGGTAAAACTGTCACCTGTACTTAATTTGACAATTAATTTACAATTTTGTATAATTTCATTTGGCTAATCTCTGGGACATATGTTTATTTTAATGGCTGTTTGAATACACAATCAGTGACAACAGAGATAAGTGAAGTAATGTTATATTTTCTCTAGTCAGTTTCAAGATGACTCTGGGGCTAAGCTGTTTTATCTGTTAGGTTTTTGGTTTTAGCTATGCTAGTGTGCTAGGTCTGGCTGGGATGGAGTTAGTTTTGTATAGCATCTCTGAGGGTGCTGTGTTTTAGATTTGTGACCAATACAATGATAATAACACAGTAATGTTTTTGCTCTTGCTGAACCATGTTTTGTACAGTGACAGGCCTTCTCTTTTTCTGCCTCTGCCCCCCAGTAAATAGATTGGAGGGTGCATGAATAGTTGGAGACACAACCACGCAACAAAGCAAGTGACCTGAACTAATCGAATAGAGATTTCATACCCTATAACGTGATACTCATCAATATAAAGGGAGAGGAGGAGGTTTAGGGAGATTAGCTGTATTTTGCCCAGAACTGGTTGAGCATTAGTCAGCCTTGGGAGGTGGTGGGTAATAGCCTTTCCATCATCTGTTTTGTTTTCTTTTCTTTCTCTCTTCCGCTTCATCATCACTTACTGGTCAGTTTCTATCTTGACCCACAAATTTTCTTGCTTTCATTTTGCCTTTGCTCTTGTCTGTCCTCCTAGGAGGTGGGGGTAGGGGAAAGTGAGCGGACAGCTCTGTGTGCGTAGCAACCTACTGGGGTAACCCACAACAGTCTATTATGGAACCCAACCTGTGGCTCAAGGCCTTCAAGATAATAACAGATTTGATTAGAGTGTGTTAGATTAAACTTGTAGCTGTTAATACCTGTTTGGTTACGTTGTTGAATGACTGTTGCAGGTCATGAAGCCGCTTATTTGCTTTCGCCACTGATGTGTGTGTGTCCTTAAATATTCAGATGCTTGATTCCTTTCTAGCTGTACAACAGTCTCCAAGAACCATTAATGACTATTTTCAGATAGTCATTAAAATGCATTTTTGTTGTTTTGTTTGCCGTTTATCACTTTGTTTTCCTTTGCTTGGGAGAGCTATGACAAAACCACTATCTATCAGCCTAATCTGGTACTCGGGTCTTACATTGTGGATGTCCCAGTACTCCAAGAACCACCTCATGGATAAAACCAGCAACTATACTTTTCCCCTCTTCTTCTCTGAGAGACATGTTGTGGAGAGAGGGGAAAAAGTGGCACCTATTTCTTCCTCTCCTCCGGGACAGTTTTTTGTAGCCTTGGTGTAGCGGCTTCAGAGTTCCTTCAGTATCCTTATGTAATCAGACTGTTCATACTGATGTGTTGTGATCCCGACTTTGATTATTGTTCATAAGGTTAAACAGCTATTTGGGGTTGCCACACAGGGACATGCTCTAAGGTGATTGATCCCTGGGGTGTCAGTATGTATGGGAGGAGTTGGGCAGGAGCACAGGGCCATTGTTGCCTCTGATAGCTTGTGATTTCATGTCTGAAGAGGCTCATTAACCCGTCAAACAAGTACATCATTTGAAGGAGCGAAGGTGAAACACAGTGGCTTCTATAGCTGTGTTGGATCTGCCCCATGCCTATAAAGTCAGTGTCCACTGCCCTTAGAAATGCAAGCGGTTCTGGTCTAAAAGCCCACAAACAGGCTTGTGGTGGTCTGCGACTGAGAAGGTCTCTTGGTCTGAGGCCACACAGACACTAAACCAGAGACTGAACCTTTAACTGTAATAGTTGATCTTGTAGAAAAGAAGAAACAGTGGAAGTAGAGATCAAGTTAATAAGACAAGCAGCAGCTCCTGTTCAGAGGAGGAGAGAGGAAGAGTCAGAACAGGCAGCCTGTTCTGCAGCAGAATAGGAAAGGAAAGAGACAGAAATCATAAGAGGTTGTACTAGTTTGAAAGCGAACTAGTGAGACACTCCAAGCCAAAAATACAATTTAATAGGAAAAATAAAATAAATGCAATAGTACAAAAAAAACCAACCCACTGACAGAGTCAGGGTACAACCTGACCCCCCCCATGGTCAGGGGGTTGGTAACAATCCAATTAAATAGTGGCTGCAGTCCTCCTGTTGTGATGGTTCTGTTGAGGCAGTGATTCTGTAGAAGGGTCCGGTCTTCCTCTGAAGATCCAGTGGCAGTGTAGAAGGGTCTGTCTTCCTCTGGGAATCCAGTGGAAGAGGCTGGCTGTGGTGTTCCAAACCTCTGAGCATATACAGGTGGGAAGCCCTCAGTTCCTCCTCCTGGGTGGAGCATCTCACAATGGGATGGTGAGTCGTGTGGCAAGGCATTGATGGGCCCATTAACAGAAGATAGTCCAGAGGGAGGAGGCAGGGAACACTGCTCCACCTGGTTTCAACAGCTCATGAAGATGGTAATAGAATACACTGCAACCCAGGACAGAGGTGGAAGCTACCTGGTCCCTATCCATGAACTAGCTGCAAGATAATGTGTAAAGATTTTACCTGACAAGATGACCTAATTGCTACCTGGTTGCTCCAGAGCTGGAATAGTGGGGCCAGCAGTCTGGAATTAGAAGTTAGGGAAACACAGCAGCTGGGATTCTTTGCTAGGGTTTGTGGAATTGACAGAGGGATTGGAAGAACGTCAGCCACCTCCAAGCTCCAGAGGTAACTCCTATTGAGCACGAAGACAAAGTACTCTCTTAGGGAAGATATTGTCACCCAGTGAGGCATGTGAACTGCCACAGAGGAACACATTTAATGTTTGAGGGAATTAGAGGTGGTGGAGGTGGTCTGCAGTGATGTGGACAATAATCAGGCCTTGAAAGATCCAAACAATATACAGTGCACATGATCTGAGTGGCAGAAGTCTGTACAGAACACATGAACATCATATGACAGCAGCCTAGTAAGGCTGAATTAGGCTGACTCTGTGGCACCGACTTTGTACAGACCAGTTTGCAAGTCCTAGTGATTTACTCAAAAGCTCTATTCCCGCTCCTTGCTATGGGCCTGCATCTCAGCTGTGGAAAGACTGTTACACAAGGTCTAGCAACTCAGAAGAGAATGTGGATAATCTCTTTACCTCCTTGCTTGGCCAGGCCAGCATACTGTCTACCATGAGTAGGAATTTCCTCTGCTTAAGGGAAAGGGAACCATGGGCCTATGACACATGCCACCCTGCAGTTCTATCTGCACGACTGTGAAAAGGATATGAGAAGTCGGGCAGTGCACCTAGTTTGGTCCTGGAACTCTGTACATGAATAGGGGGAGAAAGCAGCGGTTAAAAAGGGTCTTCAAGGAAGATTACTGTTTCAGTTGCTGTCACCTAATTCCTGAGATGCAGTAGACCCCTTTGTCATTCTGATACTGATTCAATGGACTTATGTCCCTGTGGATGTGAACCCCATGCTTCTACCACGTGTTACAATCTCCTCTAATCACAGAGGAGCAAAGAGAACTCTGTGAATAAAATGGAAAGAACTCTGAGGTTTGATTATTCCCTGAAACGAGATTAAAACCAAATGAGGTAATATGTTGATACCAAAAAATTGATATATTTAACAGTAAAAGAGTCAAAGAGAAGGAAGGAAGGAAGGAAGGAAGGAAGGAAGGAAGGAAGGAAGGAAGGAGGGTGGGGTGGGGGGATAGGAAGAGAGGAAGGAAGGAAGGAAGGAAGGAAGGAAGGAAGGAAGGAAGGAAGGAGGGTGGGGTGGGGGGATAGGAAGAGTGACAGAGACAGTTTAAGTAGAAATATACCACCCCTCCATGGATGTTAATGATGTCTCATTGATCCACTCCATCTGGTTTTCTTGGTGGTGGGGTCTCCTGCCAAAAGCATAGAATCCAATGGATTAATATACATTTGGGCCAGGTGGGAACACCCAGGTGCCTCTCCTGAGGGTGGGCCAGGTTTGACACTGTCCCTTGCAAGACTTTGTGTCAGTTGCATCATTTTGCGTCATGTACAGTCCTCTGGTGTAGGGTCTGGAGAATCCTTCAGGGGGGCCTTTGATGGACCTTGACACCCCCTCAGTTGCCGCTCATGTGAATGTCCCATGGATGCGGCTTTCCTGGGGTGGGGGCCCCGCAGCTGAGCCAGTCTGTGCAGCAGAGAATGAGAAAGAGGTGCCTTTGACTAGAGGTTTTCACATGCACTCAAAACCCTCCTCCTCCCCTCTTTGGTGGGGGGAGAGTCTGTGCAAAACTGGCAACAGATAAGCCTGGGGCTATGGCCTCCACCCCGGAGCTGCTGGGCTTGGCTCTTCTGTGAATGCTCTCCCAGCCTTACCCATTACTTCCCAGGCCTGAGATGCTTTGAACAATAGTGTCACTTGTCTTATCTCGAATAGCCTTAGTCAGTTTAACTCACAGTTCAGGGTTTCAGTCAGGAGCCCAAAGTGTGGGCTTTGGTGGTGCAGCTTTGTTGTACAATTTTGCCATAATGGGCAAAAATCTTTATGACAATGTTTAAGCCATGAGTGGTAACATTTCAGTCTCTGACACCATGTAAGGACTGTGCTGGTCTGCTGTAGGATCATACAACAATTCTTGTAGCACAGCATGGGCTCCTGTCCTGAGTGATCACTGTAACCAGACAGAGCACACATCATGGACTAAACTCAGTGGACATTTTATGGGTATTTTACAGGAGTGGCCTACAGACTAAAGGAATGATATCTGTGCATAAGTCAAAGGATGAGAAGGGAAGGAAGAATGGTTAATAAGTTTACATTGGATAGTGTAGGGCTTGAGCATGACATAAATGGTGTGGAATACGGAGTGGAGATTGTACTAAGTTAGACTGAGGTAGAGTTAATTTTCTTCATAAATGCTTGCAGGTTGCCATGTTTTACATTTCTGACTAGTACAATGCTGATAAAACACCAGTGGTTTAGGTCTTGCTGAAGAGTGTTTGCACAGCATCAAGAGACCAACTCTCTTTCTCTGTCTGTGACACCAGTGAATAGATAGGGAGGTGCACCCAGAGACGGGGAGCACAACCAGGCAGATGACCCAAGACAACCAAAGAGGTGTTTCACACCATATGACATGCTCAGAGACTGAAAGGGGGAGGAGGGGGATTTAGTTACGTTAGCCGTCTTTTTGCTCAAGAGCTAATGGGCATCAGTCTACCCTTTGGAGGCAGTGAGTGATTGGTTTTGCATTAATTAACTACATTTGCAGTACTTGTGTTGTTTTCTCTGTTCTTCCCCTTCACCTTTACTTACTGAACAATTTCTGTCTTGACCCACAAGTTTTCTTTCTTTTACTCTTCCTTGGAGTTGGGGGCTTGGAAATGAGGGAATGGCTGTGCGTGCTTAGTTGCGTACACAGGGAAACTCTAACAGTTGTCCTGTGAACTCAGAAATTGTTTTGAATCCTGCAAATATAATGCTCTGTCAGAAGCATTACAGATGTAATTACAGTACATATAATTTTCAAAGATATCAGTGAACTTTCAGATAACCCAGGGACTTAGTTTTGCAACTTTTGTCTACTATTATCTAATACTATGTATGTAATATGCTAGTCTGTCTAATATTACAAAGTTACAGGTGTGTTGTCTCATCTCTTATCTCTTAGTAATTTCCTAAACTCTATTTCTTCAGCTATGGTCTCACAAAACCTCCTGTATTTCCTTTCCCATTGCCATGCTTTTAGCTAACTGAGTTTCTAAACTATTTGCAGATTCCTTTGTCTAATCACTTTGCTAACATTTGCTTTTGTGTTAAATATCAACTTTTGCATTTTGGTGACATTATACTTCTTTATGGTTTTCCAAATGAGGTGAGAATTTCAAAACAACATCTGGAGTCTTAGCATACAGATATCCCATGAGGATCATGTCATATCAGTAGCTCTGACTAGCTGTTTCTCTTGCAGCAGATAGTAGTCCTAGACAATGACCTATGGAGAGAAGAGCTCTGAGCCTTCTGAGCGCATGGTAATGTCTCCTAACAGAACTGACACTTCACCAAATAAATAATTCTTTTTGGAAACATCCCCATATACATTTAGGAAGTACATATATTGGATGTGCTTAGTTAAAATGTTGACTGTGTACATCAAAAATTATTGTACAATGAACAGAATCTCAAATCAAAATTAATTTTATGACTTAAAATAACTGTACACTAGTTGGAAACTGAGTGAAGTTCTTATGCCAGATGAACACCTCAGAAAAACTAATCTGAGTTTGTCATGTAGTGGAAGAAGGTGGTGCTCCAACAAATTAGAATTTTGTAACATCAACCCTATTGCCATGTGGGTGTCGATGGAGAGCTGCTGCTTGTTCCAAGGGGAACCTTAGCAAAGAAAGCACCCCTGGCGGTGCTTCCTGGCACCTCGCAAGTCAGCTCTCTCACCCGTGCGATGGATACACGCAGCCACGCTCACACTGAGCCAGCTAGCTCAGGCGACACTAGAAGCAAATGAGTCAGAGATGGCCCCCACCTGGAGCATCAGACTTTATTGTTACCTCGATGCTGTCCTGGGCGAGGAGGGGTGAGTTTCCGGTCGGTATACACTCTTAAAGGGGTACAGCAGGGAGGGAGGCAGGGTAATACAAGAACCAATGGGGATAAGGAGTGGGTGGAGTGGGGGCTGGATTACATCCTCTTCAGGGATACAAGGGGTCTGGCTGCTGGTCAGTCACAGACACCGAATCTCCATAGGGTCACAAGCTCAAGGGAGGAGGCCTTTCTCACTGAGGTAAGGGGGAGTCTTACACCTTGGAGCGTGTCCACCAGCGGGCCCCCTCTGTACCTGGGCTCTTTGGCCCCCCCGGCCACAACAGCTGTTGGTTCAGCCGATGCAACACAACCCATTTTTAGTTTGCAACCAAACTGATAAACCTATAGATTGTTATCAGGCAGGTGCATAAACAAATTTTGTCTTTGTTCTCAATCAATCTAAATTACAGCTTTTTTTCTTCCTTCTTGATTATCTTCGGTGGCTTATTTTAAACGTCTGTTTCCCAAGTTCAAAACAGTGTAAGATCTGAGCTTAAACTTACACTTCCCCAGGTGAGTATGCCATCCACAGCCCAGAAGAGATGGTTAGAGAAAGGCTAAAATAAACGACACAGTACAAACTCTAGACCAGGGTTTGCATGTGGACAGATTTAAAACTAGTAGTAGACCTATTCTTGTCTGTACAAACACATTCCTTTGCTAGCAGCTATTATTGCCTGGATAATGCTGTCTTACATGATATTAAAATAGTGACATAGTGGATTAGCTGTAGCTAACACCCAAACTCATTCATTTGTCCACCAGCAGGACTCTTGGAGAAAAAAATAGAAAGAACAGGAATGAGAAGGTTTATGGATTGATATAATGTTTCAATACTTTTTATTTGGCTTCTGCAGGCTTTCTGGAAGAGTAACAACATTTGGAAGTCTCCTTCAATCAGTATCAATTCATCCACAAGAATATCTGAAGAAGCATTCTTGTGGTTTCTTTAAACTGTTACCCGAGTTGCAGATTGAGGACAGCTGTTCTTACTGTTTTCATTTGAGAAGTGTATTAATCACAAGATGTGTGATCTTGTGGCTACATGTAACAGCATACTAAAGAGAATAATTGAATTTAATGTATACTTCAATAAATCAGGTTTGGTTGTGAGTACATTATTTCCTTTGGAGGAGTGAAACTTGCCAGAACAAAATCAATAGATGAAACAGAAGTGAAGAATTAGCTGCTAGAAGCTGCAGATTAGACAATTTGATATGCATACCTCAAGACTTTGCAGTTCTGGTCATGTGTTTTAACAACAAATGAGGTTTTATTTTGATTCATATTCCAGTTGTAGGAATAATAATGTCCCTTTCGCCCAGCTGAGCTTTTCTTTTATTATCTAGCAGGTACTAGTTATGGATGAAGAACTATTTAGCCAGAAGAATCATGAAGTGCAGACACTGCAGAATCAGATAAAGACATTACTACAAGAAAAGAAAGAACAACAGGAATTTTTAAAGGAGGCTCAAGAAACACAAAGATTACAGGTATTTTTCCTGTGGTACACATTTATCTGTATTGAAGCATCCTTCTACCATGTGAATGCATTAAACAGGTGCCTCGGAATTTTTTTTACCTAACTACCAGTCAATATTAGGGAAATTTCGTTTGAATTAGAGTTGTATCATTGAATGAGTTGGGTTCATCTAGTGGGTGCATCACAGTAATGTGATTCCTGGAGACTGTATATGAGCCTAGCTGTGCCACAAGCCTCCTGTATAACTTGAACTGAACCACTCATGCTCTCCATGCTCCCTGAAGCATAACACACAACCTTCTCCCCAGATTTGTATCATTGTTAAGGAGTTTCAGGACAATTAATAGATGAGGATTTGAAAGACTTTGAAAGATTCTTTAGAAACTGAAAAAGCGCATAAAGATCCTATAGAATGCTTTAATTGAAAATTTTTATAGCAACTTATTTTGTTATAGCTTTATTAAGATGTATTGTCCCCTTTTGACTTTATAAGACAGAATTCCATCCTAACTTTCTGATCATTTACCATTAGAGAAAACTGAGTGACACAGTTGAAAGTGAGGTAGCAACAAAGAGGCTGCTTGCCTCTTTCCTTCTGTAGATCTTGAGCTTGCTAATGAAATTATGGTGGCTAGTATGTGCATAATATTTCAAGGCTGAGAAGACTGCAAACAGAATTGTTAGCATTCTCCTGGTGTTGCCTGACATGTGGATGACAGATAAATTATTATATGAATTTTTAAAAGAGAAAAGCATAAACATGGATAGCTAGTGCTCTTCTCCTTACTATACTTTTTCTCCTTTTTCCTCTTCTTTGCTGATAGCTTGGGGAGAGTCAGTGCATGAAAGGTAAGTAAACTAGTCATGATCTTTTTCTTTCCTCTGTCACTTTCTTTCTTTTCTGTCACTTCTGGCTAGATTTTTTTTTAGCCTGTACACCACAGTGTCAATTTATACTGTGATAATGCTTATATAAATTCTGGAGGATACAAGGTAGCTGTCACAGTGTAGATAGAAGGTTATTTCAGTATCAGAGACAGAAGCAAAGCTTGAGAGCTTTCAGGCACCCTTTTGGCATTTAGTTCACTAAACTGCCACTTCTGTTTAATAACATATGTAGGTAGAATAATGAAAAGCAAATGCTTCTGTCAAATATTTTACATTGTACTCATAGAAGTATGTAATTTAATGATACATGGTAGAATAAGGACTTTAAGAGTAGCAGGTATGAGGTACGAGGTAAAAATGTTTATACACTTATGTATTTATGCTATGGGTGTTACACTATGGAGTTGTATGTACAATTGTATCAGGGACAAATAGCTTCAAGGTGGATCATTAGACTGTTACTTCTTCCAAAATTATAACAAATATGATACGCATACATATATTCTATTTTCTATGACATAGGAATAATATTTATTGTATTCCAACACAATCTCAACTTGTAAGGCAATGTATATTTGTGTTTAGAAGGAACTTTCAATCTAAGACAACAACATAAAGAATGAATAAAAATGTGTTACTCGAAGTAGAAGAATGCAGAATGTATCACGAGCTATTCTTCAACTTCCCTGTTGTTGCTAGGCCAGCTTTTAACCATACTTCAAAAAGAATCAAAAACAATAGAGTGAGTTGAAAATGCTTATATCTTGGCCTTATGGATGAACCAATTTAGGAAACATAAGTACTTTTGAACAATGTATGGAGAATGCTGTGAGAAGCTGATACGGTCTCCAAACGAGCATTATCAACAAAGCTGAGGCTGAGTGGAAGAAAAAGCAGCAAGTGATCCTGGGATCATGTCCATGTTTATGTTTACTAATACAAGTAATCTTTAAAATGGAACTGTTCAAAGGGGAAGAGGAAGCCCATATACATGTTTCATTAATAAGACTCACACCATAGGCTTAATTTGAAAATGTTTGTTTAATTCCCATTTTATTTCTCCATAAACACACATATAAAGCAAGCATGAGCTCCTAATTATGTCATCCACTTCTCACTAGATGCCTAGATAGGCTAATGTAACTGAACTGGGTTTGCTGGTATGAAAGTAAACCAGTGGGAAAAATGAACCCCATACAACTACCTTGAGAGAGATTTCAGGTCAGAGTTACAATTTAATAGAAAAGTTACAATAAATGCAATGATACACATTAAAACTGGCTGTGGCCCACAAAGTCAGACTACAAGCCGGCAACCTGTTGGCCAAGGTGGTGGTCGCAGTCCTATCAAGTGGTAATTGCAGTCCTGTTGAAGTGATGGTTGCAGTCAAGAGCGGTGGTCCTGTGGAAGTGCTGGTCCTCCTCTGGATCTGCTGGTGGTGGTGGTGTCCCAAGTCCCCAGTTATATATGGTCAGGTTCAGGGGGTAATACTCAGCATCTCCTCCAGGGTAGGCAGTTTCACAATGGGAATGATGTAATCCCGTGAGTCATAGAATATTTTTGGGGATCTTTGGTCATAGGTAGTTACAGCTGCCTATTATGGTGGTGCTGTTGAGCTATTATGGCCCATTGGCAAGGATGGCCCCCTCAGGATAAGCGGGACTGTGCTGGTGCTTCCCCAGAGGGAGTTATCATTGCAGAGTCATTTGTGAAGAAAAAGAAACACCCCTCCTTGCAGAGTTTGCCTCTTCTCCCTTAACACCCAGCTTGTAGCCTGAGATGTCAGATGTGCACTGGGCACCTACTGCAAACGACCCATCATTAACAGTTTCTCAGAAATGGCATAGAGGGCAGCAGAATACTCAGTTTGGTTACACTGAACATTGGCACTCCTTCTGTAATGGAGGACACTAGGGCAGGTCTTTCTGAAAAAAAATGTGTCTAAACTTTACTAGATTGGAGAGTGGGGGGGCTGAGACTGATGACATGTCATAGAATTCTTGGTTTGTTGCAGAATTTGCCTGTGCCCTGCAGAATAAGTTAGGGCCAGTGGTTGATTTACAAGATTCATGACCTTTGTGAGGAATTAGAAGTGGTGAATATGACACAGAGCTCAGTTTTGCTTTTACTTTGTTTTTTTTCCCATGAGACTGAGAAAATGGTGGAACAGCAAATGCTCATTGATCAGCTAAAATTGGAATTAGAGAAGTTTACAGATGTGAAAGCTTTAGATTCCTCGAGAGCTTATAAAGATGAGCCAGCTGTCGTGGCATTTGCTAGAAGGCCCTACAGTGTCCCACTCACAAAAAACCTGCTACGCCCCTTTCACCTGCCTTCAGGGACAGAGATCCAAAAGGTAAGGTCTACCCACATTTTCCCCTTTCTACTTTGTAAAGATTATAGGCCAATGATTAGACATGACATGATAATGTATGGTGGCTTTCTCAGATGCTGCTGCTTAATTTCCACTGAACACTCTGAAAATTTAGTTTTGTAACATTTGTTATGCCACAATTATCCAAAATATTTAGGCTTAAAATTCTCATCTACAAGTGCTGTAGCTCTCATGTTTTCACCCCCCCAGCTGGTTTCCTGGAGGTTTTGAGGCTTCAAGTATGAAACGTTATAAAAAATGAATTATTATTCTTACCAATATGTTGAGTATGTGGGATAATGAATTGCTAACAATGCCCTCATTCACATTTGGAACGAGTCCTCTAAGCTCTTGCAAAACCTTTTGTTACAAAGGTATTCAGAGTTATTATAGAAAACCTCTGTAATTTTGCTTACAAGCTCAAGTGGTGAAATATTTTTTAAAATATGAGTAAAGGATTGCTAAATTGTTGCAACTGTTTTTACCCATCACTATTTTCATGTGCTTTTTGACAGGGGTTTACCACCCCCCCTGTCTTGTCCCTGGCCCAGATAATGGCAGAATTCCGCGTTCGCAGACAGATGATACTGAGCAAGATAGAAGATCAAGATAAAGTCCTTCACTGCCACCTCTCTGATCAGGGTGATGAAGACAATACAGGCAGCGAAGAGAAAACCTCATATAAGTAATTTTTTGTTGTTCTTTAATTTTTGTTACAGAAAAATGTATAGCAAAGGTAGTATTACTGCCTAATCCTTCCATGATATGAGACCATCTATAATGATACTTACAGTAAACCTGTGGGACCTGCTGGGCATATTGCAAAATAAGTTTAATAAATGTAGGTTTAGCAAAGATTTCTTGGGGGTCAGAATCTACCTTGAAGACTGGGGGTTGGGGGACGGTGTGTGTGGGAGTGGTGTGGATGAGAAAGAAGGTATAAATGCTTTTGTAAGTTTGAGATTCTTCTCTGTTAAGATCATCTACTTTGCATGATGCTTAAAAAAAAATCCCTGTGTATTTGCAGAGTAGCATGTTTATCGTTCTTCCGCAGGTGTTCCATAAACCAAATGTGGACACAAAATCACACTTCTCTGTGCTTCCTTCCTGATGTAACTGACATGAAATGCCAAGTAAACAAGTCTGGTTTATCCAATAAATCTGCACTACAAACTGACAAAACCACAGGTATAATGGAAGTCATAAAAGCAAATCTTACTACAGTATCAGAATATGCAATAATATCTTTAGCACATGTAATTAGTTTTCCCAGCAAAATATGTGTATTTGTTACAAATAATTTTTTGGTTATAATTCAGTGTAGGTTTTCCGATTTCTTCTTTTCTTTCCCTTTTTGAAACTATTGTTAGTAATCTTTAAGTAATACTTAGTAGCCAGAAAGCAGTTCACTTATCAAAAAGCTAGTTAGATATAAATCTTTAGTCCTGCTTCAATGAACGAAAATGGATGCTATTATCTTACCAGAAATACTGAAGTGATTTCTAGTATATTTTTCCTCAGACTTAGGGTCTTGAAATGCAAGTGCCTACCATCCTTTCTTTTCCTGTTTAGACACATGGCAGGGAAAAATACTCTGCTCTATTCTTTCCTTTTGATTCTTTTACTTCATATGGAAGAACTCCACACAGTCAATGTTGTAGAGCACTACCTTTTGAATTCCAGATTTTATAACTCTATTTTGCTTTGTTTTTTTCAAGGTGAAGAGATTGACAGCCTCCAGAAAATCCATGTTTTTAACATGGAGAAGTTAAAGAATTCAGAGTTGAGACTTGCTGAGGCTGAGCAAAAAATAAGAGAACTTGCACTTAATATCAGAAGGAAAGAGGAACTTATTAAGGAGTTAGTAAGAACAGGTAACTGGCTACCGTAGGGATACTGGATACTGTAGGGAGTGAAGATGTTCAGAAACAAAAGAAAAGTCACAGAAAACCTGAAGTCCTGTATGTCGTAGTTTTTATATAACTATCTTAGATAAGAATAGTTTTAACAACCTAAAAATACATAAATTTTGCCAATTACTTGCTATGATTGCACTGAAGGCTGTAAATTTTGATTACAGCCTACTCTACTATGATATGAAGATTATTTCTTAAATATTTTTTGTGCTTGGTTGATTATTGCTTTTATCCAACAGTAGTGTAATTTTTAATGTCTGGTCAGTGCTACTGATCTCTTTGTAGACATGTGTTTGTGACATAATGTCTGGGATAGGAGAGAAGATACATTACTGTATCTTCTATATTCTATCACAGTAGAGAAATGGGAGTCAGAAGTGGATGAAGGAAAAGTCAGAGTCCCTGCTAGCCTACATCCCTTACACATCTGTTCCTGATACAGAAACTAGCCTTGTGATGACAGTAAGAATCTCTTTCTTCAGCCCCTTCAATCACACTCTTCTCCTTTCCTTACCTTCTCTCGAGGTTGTCTCAGAAAGATTCTGTGGCACCCCAGATTGCCCAAACAGGACAAGTCACAGAGTAAAAACACAATCCAAGATTATTTACTAATTATTAAGATGAAAGTTGAGTAACAAATAAATGGCATATTCTTCTGTAAAAAAAACAAAACCCAAACAAAATTTTTAAATACAGGAGAGCCATTTTGCCAAAATCTACAGTAGGCAGAACAATTTAACTCTGGCACTCAGATGGCACTTCCTTTGGTGGCATGAGGTAACTCATGAAAAGTTCAGATTTAGGACTCTATCTCCATTTCAGTGTTAGAAGGGTACTGGAGGTTCCTTTAGTGTTGGAAAATGTATCAGAAATTACTGACTTAGCCAGAACAAAGTAAGTAACATTTCAACTCTAGAAGTGAGTATTACATTTCAACTGATTATCATGTTGGTTTTAAACTATTTGTATATGCTGTCTTTAAGGTAAGGATGCTCAGTCTGTAAGCAGGCAGTATTCTTTGAAGATAACTAAACTGGAGCAAGAAATTGAGCAGGCCAAAAGAGAACTGGCTGAAACACAAAAGCAGCTTCAGGAGCTGGACAGTAAAGAGCTGAGAGACATTCCTGAGAAAGTCACGTTACAAAAAGAGTGCCAGAAGAAGATGGAAGCAGCTAAGTTGAAAGTGCAGGTATTTCTGGTCTGATCATTAAGATTTGAGAGTCTCTGTCTCACTGTCATATCTGAACCTTAACACTCTGCTTGTAAAATTCTTACCAGTTTCACACACTGGAAGCTGGTTGGATTGAAGTAGCTAGTGAGAAAATACTATTTTTATACTCAAAATGCTAGTTAACATATACTTGGTTAGATACATAAAATATCTTCTTGGTATGTAAGAAGCTAAGAAAGTGGTGGGAGATATGAGATGTCCGTACATCACTGTATATAGTCCAATAGAAGAACCTATTCAAGGGAGGGTACTACAAATTTACTACCTGCCATAAATAAAATTGATGGTTTATGAAAATACTATATAAATTCTAGCTCTAAGCAAATCCCTGTGATGCTCTGCAAGATCAGGCCCAACACAGGCATATTTGTTTGACACTGACCTTCTATTTTTAGGTTCTGCTACATCTAAGTTAATATCCTGTGTAAGGCCAGCTTAGGTGCTCTGTGCCTCTCGATCCTAGAATGGCAGGTCAGAAAAGTTCCATACAGAAAGAGGTAGTTGGCTTATTGACTTGAGCTCAGGACCAGCATTCTGGCACCAGCATTCTGAGACCACTGAGTCTCTACAAATTTTCTAGAACTGTGGTTTCTGCTACATTTTAGTACTTTCACTGTATTGCCAAGCATGAACTGTACCTTTTCATGTTGTTTAATTCTGCCTGTGCCAACTTTACCAGCTAGCTCAGAAACTACAGCAATAACAAGTGATTGTTTTGGGCAGAAATAAGTCTTGCTAAGAATTCAGTGAAATAAAGAATGAAGCTGAGTCATATTTTAGTTACAAGTTTTCCTGCTCCTAAGCTGAAATTTGACATGAACATTCAGACCTTACAGAAGAAGCAGCAAGACACCAAGAATTTGGCTTCATTATCTAACCAAAGTGAGAGAGAAGCAAGAGAACTTGAGCAGAAAGTGGCTCAGATGAAGCATCAGCAATCCCAGATACAGAAGAGACTGTGCGAGGAGAGTGAAAAGAAGAAGCAACTGGAAGCAGAGCTTCAGCAGGACCAGCAACAAATTAAAGTAGGATTCTTCCTGTGTCCTTATAACAAAGAATAGGATGAATAATTTTTGCCCCCGCTTCCTCGATAAACTACACTGCCAGGCTTTCCCTAATTTTCAATAATGACTTAATGACTTTCTTGATAAATGCACCAAAGAACTTGTCTACAAACATTTTACATTAATTTGCATTTTGCCTTTATCTTTCAGCTTTTTTTTTTTAATTTTTTTTTACCTGATGTCTAGTCTGAATTGCAGTTTTATAAATAAATTTAGGGTCAGTATTTCAGATTATATCGTATGGGGACTCTCACATGAAATGCGTTTGACTGACTGATGTAGGAAGAATGCTGCTTTTTGTTTGTTCATAGGAACTTCAACTTAAGATGGAGCAACAACAGAAGATCCTTAAACTTAAGGATAAGGAAATTGCTGCTTTTAAAAAGAAGAAAAATAACTCAGTGGGAGCTCCACAGAAACTACAGGTAGTTAATATATTCCTAATCTGTGTGAGCCCTGAAATAAAAAAAATCTTTCTTCATCCCTAGTCATCTATTTTTGTAAACTGTTTGGAAGAAGAGTATTCCATCATAGTTTTGTCTTCTCTTTTTTCTGTAACAAAAATTGGGAGTATAGCCTAGAAACTCTTGTAATCTACTCTTTTTGAATGAAAGAAAGGAGGGCCTTTAGTGACTTTTTTTTTTTCCCTATAATCTGTCAAAAGTACTGATTCAGAAACCTGTGAATTCAGCAGGTTTGGTTGTCTGGTAGGTTTGACGGTGACCTTGATGTACCATGTTTTAAGTGTTCCATGGGCTGTTTGGGCATTTTATTTTGTTTGGTTTATGCTTTGACATAAATTAAAGTGTCTGGTCTTGGTTGTTGATAACAGGGTTAGAAAAGTATGTATTCTATGTAGCAGTGCCACCTACATTATTTAAGATGTGGACACTGAGATATGAATTACTCTATGTCTTTAGAAGTGAAAAGAAATTTTAAAAGTTAAATAAAGGAAACTTTTTAGTCTTAACAGGAATATATACACTGATAAACTGTGGCTTCAGAATAAATTTATAATGGACCATGCTAGCAGCATCAGAACTGTCATTTACTGTCTTTTATTGTTTCAACATCATTATTTCTTGTCATTTACTGTTTTTCCACAAAGAGCTGTTTTTGGGCAACTATAATGCAATGAGGATGGGCTAGCTGAATTCTTGTAGTAACATCTAAACCTGGTTGCTGTTCTTGGGTAGATGACATCTCTTTATATAACTAGTTTTAAAAAAGATATTCTTTAGAGAAGATACTGCATCTGATACAAGTTTATTTATATGAGATGTAGCAATGTATCATTTCTTAGGCCCGTTTTAAGTCAGTCCAGTTTCTGTATCATTCTGAGTAAGGATTCTGTTGCAGAACTAATACTGACATTAGAAATGTTAATGTCTTCTAGAATTTTATCAGTAATTCTGAAGAAAGGTAAAACATAGTCATAAAATTCTGACTCCAAATGTCCTGGTTAATGCTCTCTGGATCTCTTTTGAAACTTTAGAAATTAGAAGAGCAGAAGAAGTGGCTGGATGAAGAAATGGAAAGAATTCTTCAACAACACCAACAGTTAGCAGAACTAGAAGAAGATTTAAAGAAAAGAGAAGCCATTGTAGCAAAAAAAGAAGCATTATTGGAAGAGAAAAGCCACCTGGAAATCAAGAAACTAAGATCCAGCCAGGTGATTTAAGAAAAAAACCACAAAACTCACCACAGTCATAGGGCTGATTGGAAGACTGGTTGTGAGGGAAGGCAGAGGAGGCTGAAGCCAAGTGACCTCCTGTGTCTCTACCACTGTAATGTAGATACTATGTAGCTTGACCAATCGACATTTAAAATGTAATTAACACAGACAATCATTTTATTCACTTTTTCTCCCCAAAATTGCAACAACAAAACAAAGAAACCAAAACAAAACAATTCTGAACTATGGAATTCTGTTATTGCAGAGCATTAAATGATATGATATCTATGATATGTTATTTATGAATATGACTTAGTCCTTTTGCAATCCAGAGAACACAGCAGGGAAATATATTGCAATATTTACTTTTCAGTAGAAAAAGTGAATATGAAGTAACATTATTACATATAATGACTAGTGTCTTTAATTTTTATTATGTAGAAAACTGCACAGTGAGCATTTTTGTTCTGCTTTTTTTTATCTATGATATCTGTCGACTCAAAGTAAATGAGGTCCCATTGCAAGAAACAAGCAATTTTTTCACTTCATAATGTGACAGTGTCACCTACTTTCTTCTTACTGGAAAGGAATATCTCATTTTTATGTCTGTGGTTGCTGTGGTTTTTTTTAGGCTTTAAACAAAGATAGTATGAAATTGTCTACCCGCTTAAGTATGTTGGATCAAGAGCTGTGTGATAAAAGTATGCAGCTTCAGGGCAGCACCACTGAAGACAAGTCAGACATTTTGGAAAAAATTCAGGTTCTCCAAATGGAAAGGGATCAGCTACTCAGAAGGAGAAATAGTATGGATGAGAAACTGAAAGATGGTAAAGTGTTGTCAACTGAAGTAAGTAAGCACCTCTGAGATAAATACAGGTTTTAGGTATTGTTTGATAATAAAGCATTATAGTTAGAGCCTAAAATGTCTCCATATATCAGATAAGCTAGAAATGAGGAGCAGAAGTTGGGTACTTTTGTAAATAGCAATGTTAGGATACTGCTGTGATAGCACCGATGATGTACTGGTGAACGAAAAGATCAGAGGAACATAAATCAGATAGTGCTTTGCCAAACTATTGGTCTAAGAGTTCTGTAATGAGAAGTAAAGGAACTAGAAGTTCATCAGTTTATCACAGGCAGGTGTTTTAATGTCAGGATACAGAACAAGCAATGTATTCACATAGTGATGCCCCTTGATTTTTTTCATAGAATCTTGTGAAAAAGCAAACTTCACCTGAAAGACTCCATATTTTTACAGTGAAAATAAGTCATATTATATGGATGGCCCATTACTTGGAGTTGTTGAGTATCATTATGTTGAAGATAAAATAAATATATAAAAAATGCACAGATTACTTTTAGGTCTTGAGAAGCAATATGAGATTATGGCTGAGGTGATAATGTTCCAGAAAGATCCCTGCTTGCCTCACACATGAAAATCTGCAGTGCTTCAGGCCATGCATTTCTGCCACTTCCCTACACAAGTTATGGTCACCAAACTCCTTACTGACCTGATTAATTCATTAATCCAACAGAAAACTAGTACATCCAAAAATAAAAAAAATAATAGCAGAAGTCAAACTGTAGTGAGGATGAGGGAAGGATATAAACAGAAATATAATTTCTAGTTTTGTGATGAACGATTTGATCAGCTTCTGTATTGTGGTAAGAGTGCTATGGCAGGGATAGACAAATGTTCTAGATTTGCACTCTATCTCCTATTTTCCCCACTCCACTGTCTGTGCTACAACTAGTTCATCTTACCATTAAGTTTAGTTTTGTTCTTGAGAAGAAGTTAAAGATGTCTTGAAAGATTAATTCTGAGCTTTTTTTTTTTTTTGAAAGATCTCACTCATGTGTTTCTCTGTAGGAAGAACACATTCTTTTCCAGCTAGAAGAAGGAATTGAAGCCTTGGTAGCTGCAATTGATTACAAGAATGAAAGTATTCATAATCGCCAGCACTTACTTAGGTCATCTTCTCAGAGTCTTTCACAGAGCAAGCATAATGTAATAGGGAAACTAGTTTCCCTGTCTGCTGCTGACCTCAGAGCTATCATCATCAGTTATTTCAACAAGGTTTGTTTTGGCTAATGAATAATATTTTATCCTATTTTCTGTTGCTATTCTAGATATTGAGATGGTGGCAAGAAATAAAAATAAATTTAAGAAGCTTTTGGTAAATATCTCTTCAGGTTACATAGATCTGCTATTAAATTAATTTTTATGTTAACCTAAATAGGATACTTGTGAGTTAAGTTTGTATATCTTGTTTTGTGGTCATTAGCTTGAAATGTGCTGCAAATCTGGAAATTGCAATGCCCCTTTCCAGTGCTCTGTGTTGCTAACTTATGGAGAAACAACATGTTGAAATAGTGGCGTTGTATTCAATTTCTTCCTGACTGCAGGCTTTCAGAAAGCTCAGGCTACTGTGGGAGCCAGTGAAAGAGACAGACCCCCAGAGAGCTCCCCAGGTTAAAGTGACTAAAAAAGCCTCCTGGGCCCCAGGATGCCCTGTTCTGTTATGGAAATGTATCCCAGTTCTGCTTCCCCAGTTCGCCTCCCCGCCCCCCTATACCTTATCTGCTCCTTCATTGGAAAGNACACAAAGACCCTTCCTGCCTCTCTGCCGTCAGTTTGTTGAAGCAGCTATCCGGTGCTTGTGTGTGTGTCTGTGTGAATGCAGTGGCTGCCGAGCGACTTTCTCTTGGAGTCGGTTCAGGAGGTCGTAGCACTCCACCAGAACACCCCCCACATCACGACAGACTACTATTCCAATTGTCTTTTTCCTAAATCCAGTATAAACTGATTTTGCATCCACACTCTGCAGTGTGTGCAGCTACATGCTTAGGAATCACGCTGACATGTAGAAACATAAATATTAAATGCATTAGGACATGGTGTCTTTTTGATCTTGGGTGAACCTTTGGTAATTTTGTAAACAAGTTGTCTGTGGGATGCAAGTTGGAAATTCTTCAGAATCTGGAAAGTAATGTTCTTTCAGTTTAAATTTTGCACATGGTATTAAAAAAATCCACTAGTCCATGTGATCAAAATGTATGCAGTTCAGTTCTGAAATGTCAACTTGTGGCAGTGGCAAGTCTGTTTCCAGTATGAGCTTAATGACTTGTAGAGATCCATTGCTTTTGTATGTTTTAATCTATTAGGCTGAAGGGTAAAACGTTTTCTTAAAATGGTCTTATAATTCAAAATGTGTGTTTCTTTCTAAGATTGTTGGCCTACGTGAGTCTGAACGAAAATTACAAGTGCAGATCGAAGAACAGGAAATGAAGTCCATACACCAGAAAAACATGATGCGTGAATTAGAATCTGCACTTGAACATATCAAGTTGCAGTGTGACAGGCAGCTGACTCACCAGCGCCAAGAACACGAGAAAAAAATACAGTTTCTATTGAATCATTTCAAAGGTATTTTCTTCTTGAGTGGGGATGATACACCAAGTATTGTCCTTTGTCATTAACAGAGAAATAGTGTATTCCAACTGAAAAAAAAGAATTAGGTTCAGAGATATATTTTGGCTGTCACTAATTCTGATGTTATGTAGGATGCCAAGGAACAGACACATGGTGCCTGTATGAATGTTTTTAAAGCACTATCAGAATTGTTGTATTTTCATATTGAATTTACTGATATTGGAAAGTCATGAGATACCTGCTGATCTTGATCTTCTAAATACTATTAAAACTAAAAGGTGGGATTGACACAGCCTTTTTGATCTTATTTCATGTTAGTTAAAACATGCACATGGCAAGCAAAGTGCCATCAAGGTACTGTTTAGTTGTACATCTTGATTTTTGACACAGATACTTTGTTCTTAAATTATTTTTATTTCTCTTAGAACAAAACAGTGAAGGTGTTGCAGAAACCCTGAAAGGGTATGAAGTAAAAATCCAGCAACTGGAGAAAGATTTGTTTTTCTATAAGAAAACCAGCAGAGAGCTGAAGAAGAAATTGAAGGGCCTCCTTGGAGAGTCATCTGAATAATTATTGTCATCCCCTAAATGTAAGCATAGTATCTGATAATGGTTATGCAATTGTCAGTAGACCATTTGAAGAGTGGTGAACACACAGAACTATGTCAGATAGCTGTAAAACATCGTATTTTTACTGAATTAACTGTTCTTCAGGAATATATTCTACCTCTATCCTCATGTCAAGTGAGAGACATTTGTTTATAGCTGTAGCTGTAGCAGTGGTGTGACAGTGGTTTAAATTCTTGTTCTGTTTTTTCTGGGTTCTAACATAATTTCAGCATCTGCAACCTCGAACTCCTATGGTTAAGGCAAAGGAATTTTGCTATCTGAAGGCATCTTAATGGTACTGTAACTAACAGCTTTGTTATATGCTATGCATTTGATTTCTTAAAAGTTTCTGGGAGATTGCCAATGAAAAATGCCACACTTTCAGTTATTAACTTACTTTAGCTACTTACTTACTGTGCCGGTTTGGCCAAAATCTAGTAATATAGCCCCTGAGAGAAAACGAGGTTGCAACCACCCTTCCCCCCCAACAGGGTTCGGGAAAAAAGGAAATTTTTCCTCGAAGGAAAGTGAAAGAGATAAAAACTATTTATTTTAACAAACACACAGGAAAATGATAATGATGCTAAATAATGAATTAAAACCCCCGCTATAGAGAGAAACCTGGGAAGATTTCAGAGTCCTTCTGTAGGTGTGGTCTCTCTCCTCCTCGGAGCTGGTCGGTGAGGGCGTGGGCCCACCCCCGGGCCTCGGGGAGAAAATTCTCCTGATGTGTTCTGATGTTGTTGAAACAGTTCAGAAGAGAAGAAGGGAAAAAAAACCAAAGTCCCAGGAAACAAAATTCAGGTCTCCATCTCACGCCAAGAGGGAAAAAAAGAAACCAGCTGGCTGAAGAAAAAGCAAGCAGGGTGCTCCCTTCGTGCCTTTCTGCAGTCAGACAACAACTGCGCAGTATATCTCTGTGTCCTTGAGAATCTGCTTTGGAAAGTTCGTCTGGTTTTTTTTTTCAAGCTCAGTTTAAAGGCACAGAAAAAGCACAATATTACTTTTGGGGCATAGAGCATGATAGGGGATACACATGATAGAGTCACCCCAAGACACTTACTCAAGCTGAAAGAAAGCATTTACACACTTGAAGGGAAAAAAGAAGTGCTTTCTATTGTGACTCTGTGCTTTGATATAAAAAACCCCCAACCAACTGAACAAACAAAAACCAACAACCGTTAGTATAAGTTTTTAATTGTTCCATGTCCTTCTTGCCAGAATCCAGATGTACAGCAGAGCTATTCACGTGGAGGAGAAAAGAAGGTTCAGTTTCATCACTGTATCTGTTGTCTCAGACCTCTTAATGCCACCACAATACCTCACATGCACAATGCAACAGGCCTTCTTGGCCTGTTGGTGTTTCTTTTTAAAGCTCAGCAAGACTTGTTCTTCCTCCCTATGGATGCTTCTGTTTCTTTCCACTCAGACAGTGCCATGCCTTCCAGCAAAGAGATGCTGATCACATACCTCTACTCCCAGAGTGAAGTAAGGCTCAGCCCTTTTCCTCTAGGCAAGATAATGAGCCTACACATTCATTACTATAAAGTACACTATCAGACTGTGAACATGAATGTTCTAGAGACTGGATTATAAATGAGCATGGGAATGATTATTCTGTGTCTAATATACAAAGACGCACATAGTTTAGGATATGTATCCATATGGGGAAACACCTATCCTTGGCAAACTGTAGCAGTGGGAAGAAGAGAGAAGACTCCTGTGAATTTCCAGCTTTTTCTGATGCATATATTTGCAAGTTATATAAGAAATACTCTGCATTTAGTTTTTTTTTTTAATACATTACAAAATGTGTTGCTATACAATGTAAAAATCCACATCATAATTTGTTACTGAGCTTTAGAAATAATAAAATCCCTGTTTGTATATTGCAGTCAAATTTGTAAAATGTCTTTTGTGTGTTGTACTAGTATAGTTGCTGACTGGTTTTCCATATATGAATAATTTCATATTTGTCATGGTTCAGTTGTTTCAAGACTGCTTACTAGGAGACATGACAAGTTAGAATGGTGAGCCTTGTATTAACAGCACCTTCTCAGATCAGAGTAATGGCAAGTACCTCTGATGTTTTTGTAGATGGCGAACTTTTTGAATAGAAAGGGCAAAATGTGGGGTGCTGATAACTTTTTACCATGTTCATGCTTCAAGTTACTGATGCTGTAAAACCACCTATATCAGGCACTCAGAGAAGGTGTAACTTTTAGTTATTTATCTGCTGATAAATTTCATTTTAGATAACAGTGTTGGTGTTAAGCTATCCACAAGTAATTGCTTCTGAAGAATTCAAGTGAAAACAGCTGTTAACAAAGTTCATATCTTTACTAACTACAAGTAAAAGTACTTTTTGAAGTATTAGAGATCTCCTAATCTGCCAGTCTGCTCAGTGTACCTCAAGCAATGAATAAAAATAGTAAAAAAATAATTTAAAATAATTCTATACTGTTTTACTGGATTTCGTTACAGTGCTAATTCCTCATGGAAATTTTTTGGGTTTTGCTTTAGATAGTATTTAGACAATGGCAACATGGACTGAAAACAGGAAGAGAAGGTAATTTTCCTTAGCCACTGTGGTGAATAGCAGTACTGTGTAATTATTAACGAACAAATCTTTTCTTCCTTGTAGTGAATCAGATTTCCAATTTCAGTTGTATGTAACAGGAGAAAATACAACAAAATACAGGTCTCCATTCTTGTTATACTGCAGCTTTAAAGGAACTTCTCTTAAACTTGAGAAAATATTGATTTTTTTTAACTACTTCAGTATTGGACTGAACGTACAGAAATATTCCCAACAATATGTCATTCTTAAATGCAAGAAAATATGAGTAGAATTTAAGAAAACAAATAGGATAACAAATAAGTTTTGGATGCCCCATTCATGGAAGTGTTCAAGGTCAGGTTGAACAGGGCTTTGAGCACCCTGACCCAGTGAAAGATGTCCCTGCCCTTGGCAGTGGGATAGACTTAGATGTTGAAAGGTCCCTTTTGACTGAAACCACTCTGCAATTCTAAAATTTTATGGTCTGTGTCTTGTTTATACCTACATGGCTTGCAGCTGCAAAATGTAGATGTCGACATGTGCAACTACCACAGAAAAAGCTCCTCCCTGCTTGTTAAGTGTTAGGGAAAGTGCCATGTGTCATTCTCCAGAGCTTGCCTAGTAATAAACAATTCCTCTTGTACTGCAAAGACAAAGCTCAAACATATCTTTTGTCCCATGTTAACGGTCACTGAATGCAATATGGCTATAAAAATGCTCAATTGTTTGTGCAGCACTGAATGCAGTACTAAATCCTGGGATCTTAGTGATAGTTGCTGAAGTGGAACATTACAGAACGTTGAACTATGAGTAGGAGCTGGCTGATTAGGAGCAGATTAGAAAACCTCTGTCAGTTGCCTGGGAAACAAGCAGAGAACACGGAAGTTGGAGGGAAAGAACCAGAGAAGAGACTAAAGAGTAGACAAAGCAAAATACCAGTAAGTCTAAAGAAGACTTTTAACCAAGTCTTTTTTTTTTTTTTTTGACACACTGCAGCACTAAGCCATTTCCAAAGCAAAGTATATGTGAAGAGAGCACTTCACTTGGGTGGGTAGCAAGAGAGGACAGTGGGACAGCAGTCTTTATTAATAAAGGTACCATGAATCTGTAATGCTGTTGCAACTTATTACTGACTTCTGAAAACTAGTTCCATGAAGATGCTAACAGTGAAATAAGACTTTCCAAAGAAATGAGACAGTGTAGCTAACAGTCCACAATTATTCAGATTTCCTAATAATGCTGAAGGTCTTTCTGTAGCTTCACCAATTTGTTTGTCCTACCTTTGTTCGATTGATTGTTTTACAGCCAACTCTTTGAAAATAATTTTCAAATACCATATCTTCAGGATGGTACTGATGCCACTTTTCAGAACTGTGGACTCTGTGATCACACAGAATAAAGTGTGCATAATCGTATCCTGACCGATAGAATGCTACTGAGTGGAATGAGGTAATCTGTTTTGTTACCAGTCTGATTCAAACTAAACCCCCTTTACTTGGAGAGGTGGTATGTGTTTTCATTATCTGCTGCCCCACAGGAAATATTTACCAAGGGTTACAAGATCAAGACCTTTGTCTAATCAAATCAGTGGTGCCCATAACTTGGAGATGTGACTTCTTTTCCAACATGTTTGTATTTGTAAGCAATTTTGAATTAGGAAATCCAGGATATTTATCTTTTCACAAAAACTAATCGATCTGTTTCAAGGTACCATTAAATTGCTATATTATTTTTAGAGAGAGTAATTTGATTATTCTATATTATAGAATAGAAGCCAAAATCCAAACAACTGATTACCTGCTATTCTATAAATTTGTCTTCTCTTAAGTTTTAATTTGTCCGCCTACCTCTGTTTAATAGATTTGATTCTTTTTTCTTTCAGTACATTTAGTTAAAGCTTTGCCCACCCCCTGCCCTGTCATCCTCCACTGTAGAACTAACCGGTGTTGTTTCTTTTGCTATTGAGTTTGACTTACTTAAAAATTAGTTTGTATTACGCTTGCTGATTAGCAGAAGGAGTTCCATTTAAATGAAACCAAAATTGGATTCTAGAAGTGCCTGTTGATGCCATCATAAAAAGAGTCCATCTGTTTTTAAGTGTTAAAGAAACACACGTGTTTCTAACTTGGCCAATGCTGAATACAGTTCTAATTCAACACAACTCCCTTCTCTGTTCACCACTTGCTGTATTAGCCTGTCCAGTATAAAATTAGTCTAATATAAATTACACAGAAATTCTTCAATCACCTGATTTATTCTCGTCTATGTTGTTCTTACGCTTAAATTCTTTCTATGTCTCTTGGGAAAAAAAAAGTATTTTCTCATACCTAGTTCCTTCTGCATTTGTAAGAAGTGAATGTTCACAAAGACAAAGCTTTTTTTGTAGCTGTTGCAGTCTGTTTCAGGGAGGATACTCCTTGTATGCTTTCTCTGGAAAATTCAGCAATTGTTTTGATATTATTTTCTCACAATGAGTCACTTTAGAATGTGACTGTACGTGAATTGGCAATAGACAGCTTTGTTATTCTTCTGATTTCCTGTACAAATGTTCAACACTATTTTGTATCTGTTCTAGTTACTTTGAAATAAGCTGTAAATTGTATGTGTTGCAGCACAATAAAACCTTTCTTTATCGAAAAGTTTAATTAAGAAAAAAAAATCGAACCCTCCTAACTAAGGCTGAGGTGAGAAAGCCAGAATAAAGATGAAGAGAAAAAGGCTCTCATTTACTGAACACTGAAAGAGTTTGGACTGCATAGATTTTGTGCTACCCTTAAATAGGCAGTTAAAGTTCTGAAATGAGAGGAACATGCCCAGCGAAACAAAAACTTCCACATAACAGAGGTTAGGGAGACAAAGAGGCTTGTTGGAAAGACCAAAGGTCAGTGTACATGTAGAGAGGAGCTGGAGAAAAGAATTCTGGGATGGAGATGACTAAAGACAACTATTGCAGTGTGGATGTTCGGTGGGGAGCTACTGCATTATTCCTGAGGCGTTCCTTAGCGAGGAACCCCCAGCGGTGCTATTTTGCACACTCGCAAGCCAGCTCTCTCACCTGTGCGGTGGAAACGCAGCACACGCTCACACTGAGCTGGCTAGCTCAGGCGTTGCTAGAGGCAAAGAGTCAAGGGGCAGCCCTCTGTATAGAATTCCAAGGGGTTTATTACCAAACCACAACGAAGGAGTCCAGGGACAGAGAGAGCGGCTTCCAGCTGGGATGCCCTTATAAAGGGGTACAGAAGGGAGGCAGCGTAATACAGCAACAACCAATGGGGAGAAGGAGAAGGGCGAAGTGGGGGCTGGATTACAACCTTTTTAGGGATACAAGGGGCGTCTGTCAACTGGCCAATCAGACAGAC
>VZTD01004604.1:0-39119 GCA_013397725.1 Rhagologus leucostigma | reverse complement strand
CAGGGTGTCAGACCAACACACCAAAGCAGTACAAGAGTTGTATTACAGCTGTATGATCATTTAGGCATAGACCATTGGGGCTAAGATTGGATTGAGATGCACCTTGACTCCTCTCTGAGGAGGAGTTTAGGTAGCAAGGGGGTCCTTTCTGCACTTTGTGTCTTAGTGAAAGGGCTTCGCTAACAAATTTTGACTGATTCTCCTATTCTGCCCACACCACAGAGGTGTCCAAGTCTGACACTCTTTTTGTGTAACATGGTACTAAATTTATTTTCCTCAGACTATTTCAGGATCCCAATTCCAAAGCAGTTAAGTCAGTCAGCTGGAGAGTCTTCCATTGTTTCAGTAGTCCAGAAAAAAGTTCTCACACTTAATTGCAGGTCCGTAAGAGTCTCCGTCTGTCGGAGACTGAAATGTTATAATTTATGGTTCAAATGCCTTCAAGAATTTTTGCCTATTATAGCAAAACTCTATAAAAGCTGCAGAGAAGAGCACCACACCCTGACTAAGGCCCTGGATCAAGCTTAGCACCTTTGGGGTGGAGACCACAGCCTCAGCGCTATCAGCTGCCAGGCTCGCACAGACCCTCAGACCAAAGGGTGGGGGGAGGAGAGGTTTCAGGTGGATGGTGAAAAAGCCTGTGGTCAGAGGCAGTGAACGCCCATCCTCCGCTGTGCAGACCAGCTCAGCTGTGGGACCCCTTCACCCCAGGGAAAGCTGTATCCCGTGAAGGACAGTAGAGGGGGTGTCATGGCCCATCAAAGGCCCCTCCAAAGGGGTCCCCAGACCTTGCACCAGAGCACTGCAAATGATGTAACAGATCCACAGTGTTGCAAGAGACTGTGTCAAACTTGTCCTCCCCAAGGGAGGCACCTGGGCATTCCCACCTGGCCCAAATGCATATTATTCCATTAAATTCTATACTTTTTGATGGCAGGCAGCGGAGGACCCTTACCACCAAGACGACCAGATGGAGGAGAGCAAGGAGACATCATTGGGACCCTCGAAAGGGTGATATGTTTCTACCTAACCCCTGTCACTCTCTGTCCTGGGTTACAGTATATTCTATTACCATCCTCATGATCTGTTGAAACCAGGTGTAGCAATGTTCCCTGCCTCCTCCCTCCGGTCTATCATCTGTTAATGGGCTCATCAGTGCCTTGCCGCATGACTCACAGATAACTTGCTCCTGGAGTATCTTCTGTTAATAGGCCCATCAATGCCTTACCTCATGACTCACCATCCCATTGTAAGATGCTCCACCCAGGGGGAAGGAGTCAAGCATTCCCGCCTGGATATAATCTGGGGTTTGGAACAGCACAAGTAGCCTTTTCCACTGGATTCCCAGAGGAAGACCAGACCCTTCTACAGAATCACTGCTTCAACAGTGATTGATCAAACGGGACGGGGGAAGCCGAGACAGATGCTCCGTGAGCTTATATTATTTTATTCGCCTCATAAACTGACAAGAGACATCAGAGATAATACAAGCTCGCATTGCCAGCAAAAACCCAATATTTCCTGGTTACAGAGCATTCTTAAAAGTTTTTCAGCCAATAGCAGTAGCTCTAGAGGTTACAGACAGCTGTTTCAACCAATCTTCTATATTGCACGTACATTTATTAAAACAACACTTGCTTGTTTTATACCTTATATAACAGAGCATAATATTCCATTATTAAGCTTAACTTTATCTCTCTTGTTAAGCATATTTTTTGCAACTTCTAAAAGTTCTCTCAGCTAGGCCTAGAAACATGGCTCTTTGTCCCCGTGTCCTTGTTCTAATGCATAATTGTATCTTCTTTTAATATTTTCTCAGGCGAAGCTATTTCCTAAAATCTTTCTGCTTTATTCTTAAAATCTGCTTTTGTTTCTCACCCTTAGAAATCCCTTTACCTTTTTCAGTATTTCCTACAAACAGAACCATCACTCCAGGAGGACTGCAGCCACCATTTAATCGGACTGCTACCAACTCCCTGACCGTCAGGGGGTCAGGTTGTACTCTCACTCTGTCAGTGGGTTGTTTTTTGTACTATTGCATTTATTTTATTTTTTCCTATTAAATTGTATTTCTGACCTGGAGTCTCTCACTAGTTTGTTTTCAAACTAGTACACTCTCTCCCTGTCCCCCCACCTCCCCACACACCTCTTTTTCTATTTCTTTCTCTCTTTCTTTTTCTTTCTCTTTGCTTTTTTTACTATTAAATAAAATGCATCACCTTTTTTTGGCATCAACATCTAACCTTGTTTGGTTTTAATCATGTTTTTTGGGTATATTTCAAACTTTTCTTGGTTCGATCCGCTTTATTTACAGAGCCTTAGTTTCCTTTGGTCTTCTGTGTTTAACCGGTTCGTAACAATAACACAGGAGTGACCCTAGACAAGCATCAGCAGTTTGACTTTCTCTCTGATTACAAGAAAAGCCTTTCTGATTTTTTGGCAAAATCCTAAAGGAGTAAAAACCAGCACCTGACTACAGGCAGGTCACATACTTAAGCAAAAACTTCCTTCTCCCCAGTATGGATAACATTCATATTACACACCTCTTTGCACTGTTGTCATGCTGCCTAGACTGCCCACAGAAAATAAAGCCATACGAAACAGGACCTGAGCCTTCTGTAACACAAGGTCATACAGTGCACTTAAATGACCTGCTCATATAGTAAAAATGTGAGATCTGAAGTCTCACGTACTCTTTGTAAGAAGGATTATAAATATATCAGTAAGATACAAGAAATTATAGTTAAAAAAACATAGTGGTTAAAAATAATACTACACATAGTAGTTATGCTTACAAATATTAGTACAGTAACAAGCTTTTGAGAGAAAAAGCTTGCAGGAACAGGTAACTCCAGTTAGTCTTACTTTCCTAAAGAGAAAAAGAGATTAGATCTATCCTTAAATGAAAGAATTTTAGATTGTGTCAAAGGGTTCTTTATGCCACTGACCATTGAAGCTTGTTATATGTATAAGGGGCGTCATGTATTGCATACAGCAGTGTTGGGGAAGTGCTGAGGAGACCGAAAAACCAGAGCAATGCATGTCCTATCACTAGTAAGAATATGACTTGCATCTACATTCAGGATGTATGTCATCATTTGAATAACTGCAAGAAAAGGAATGACTAGTCTTAAATCTTAACCACAGAAATACTACCCTCTTTAAAACACAAGCAGATAAGCCTGGCAAACAGTATTCTCAGTGGTGGGCAGCCACTCTTACTAGTCAAAATGTAAGATAAAAAGAAGTGCCTTTTTTCCTTGCTATTTGATAGTCATAATTTTACAACCATTTGTGACTGTAGGTGTTAGAAATAAATCTGTAAGTATGCAAGTGCACAGTTTATGTTTCCTTTGAAAATGATCTGTCTGCCTAATTTCTAACAGTGCTAAACCTGTCTTGTCACCACATTCTGAGATATCCTTAACTGCCCAGAGAAAGGCTACTTATGCTGAAACCAAAAAGGGAATATGAGATGACAACTTCATTTATCCATAGCATAAAGACAGATAATTTGGCAGACCAGAAGCTATTACTGCATCTCAAGCAGCTGTACTAGCAGGAGTATTGAGCTGCCTTGAGCTGGTCCTCAAAGCCAACACCATTCATGTCTAGTGTGTACCAGGCCAAAACTTTCCCTCATTTGCTGTGTCCTTCTGTGGTTCCTTTTCAAAAAGAATTCTAGCGCCTTAGGAAACTTGTGCCACTCTTGCTGCCAACTGATGGACTTAGCTCTTGTCCCTCTAGATGTTTCCCATGTGCCAGGTGCATATACACTTTCCACTTGCCTGGAGACTGGTTTCCAAATCAAAAAGTGTGCAGTGCGTTAGGGCATGGTATTCACACACTGCCTCTGGTGCTATGAACAGCTCTTTCTCTTCTTGTGTTTCTGCACTCCCAGTGATCCCGTCTTTTGCAAGCCAAAGGCTGCAGTGACAGCAGATATCAGGGGACCAAGAATAATAATATGGAACATTCTGAGAGCAGGATTGTTTGGAATATAATTTATTTTTCGTCTTGACATTTATACAATAAAGACAAATTGCTCAAAGTATTCAATTACTTTTTTAATACAGACAAGTTTTCTTGTATATAGTTTTCTTGAGAAGTAAACCATATAATGTGCCTCATTTGAGTCTGAGCTGTTAGGGAGATATGCTAAAACTGTGACATCCATGCACAAGGTAGAAATCTCTACAATAAGTGTGAGGATACCGTCCCTTGACAAAACAGAAAATCTTAGGACATAACTACAAGGGTGAAAGCTCTTTGGAAAGATTTAGAAAGAACACAGATAAAACAGTATAGCATAAATTGAAGATGGTTGGTTAAAATGATAACATTAGCTGTCTGCATGCTCTGGGCTCAAATCAATGGACATCAGTTTGATTGCTGAGTCACTGAACCACTGATAATTTGTTTAAGCATTAGGCTAAATAAATAGTAAGAATGTGTATTCCAGGCTCTGTGATTGTTCTACAAAAGTAATGTGATACACTCAATTCAGGATTCCTTAGGGTCCCAAATTATTAAAATTATATAATAATTTATTGTCCTGAACTGAAAAGTTGTCTGCAGTGAAGGTTCAAATGGTTTTCTCTCTATATATAACTCGTATATATGGAATATATAAAGACTGTGATCTGTTCTTGACATCATAGTCTGTAGAACCATATTTAGTCCTCTTGGAGAGGTAGATAATACTTGCTCAGTTTAAACTTCACACCATAAGCTATGAAAGGCGAAGAACAGAATCCCTCTTAGTATACCTGTGGTTCCATTTGAGAGAGGAGGGGAAGAGCTTATAAAACGTCTCAGGATAGATAAGATGACAGTGTTTGGAACAGAATAATGAAGCATAGAGGCAACAGAAAAGTGCATAGCTTGCACAAGCTGTTAGAATACATTGGTGTTTCTTATCTTCTTGAATTACTTCTTTGTCTCTTCAATTTTTGACGTATCAGGGCACAAGCTGATATGCTGTAAACCATGAGAGTCTAAGAAGCAAAGACAGCCCTGTTCCTTTTTGCACCATTTTGTTTGACACCACTGAGAAAAGGAGAACTATGTGAAATGTTGGTATAAACAATTAGAGACAACAGAGTTCAAGCAACAATTTTCAGTCTTTTTGGATAAATATAGCCTGTGGGTAATATAAATTGTGAGAGTATGGATTTAACACTAGTGTCAATGAGCAAACTCAAGTTTCCTACATTTTGGCAGGAGAAGCAACAGTACAACTTAAGAAAAGGGTTTGCAGTGGGTATAAATATAAATATTAAAAAAAATCTCTGTGAAACACAACAAGAGAAACAGAAATTAGTACATATAGTTATGTATTTATATACTTCCAGTACAGAGAGAGTGGAACAGATATGTAAATTTAAAAAGACTGTTGTTTATACAGGTTTGAAAAATAGGTATTAAAGCAATTAAAAGAACTCTAGCTTATCTGAATGATGAATTCTGTTTTTCTATCCTGCATAATTTAAAAACTCGATGTGTTTATACATAATTTTCTAAAAAGAGGTGTTCATTTACTTTACTTTAAATATAGTCATGCATCCTTAATTGTTTTCCGATACATTTATACACATTTTTGTCCAAACAAATCCTATTAAAATACAATTTTTTAAATATATTTTTCAGCAAATATCAAAGAAAAAAATTAATATGACATTCAGTTACTATGGAAAACGAGATGCTGTAAGGATAGAACAGATGATGTATGCCCAATTATTTACTTAGGAAGAACAGAAAAGAGATTTGGGAGTCTACTGTACTTTTTTTTTGCCTTCTGATGAAATCTTTAAATTCACATGAAAAATATGACTGATACAAGAGGCATTTAACTTTAAGTGTTGTAGTTCTATCTTTAGGTATTATGTCACAGTTATTTTCTTATCTAAAAACAACATAAAAATGTATAAGGCTTCACCTATTTTATTTTGAAATTCATGGAAGTATGAAGTAGCAACATTTGTAATGCATACTATATGAAAAAATTACTTTTAATTCCAGACAAAACACAACTGGGCATCCAATTTACCAGTGTGAAAGGGACTTTACACTTTTCAGTCAAACAGCTGATTAAGCTGTAAATTATTCAACAGGACAAATTAAGGAAACAGATGTTTAAAAGACAAAACTACATTTAGGACACCATCTACTCTTAGCATACTACATTAGCAGTAGATCAAAAAATGTTACATACCTACAAGTAAATGGCAATGATGATCATACAGTAGGTATTTTTTAGAATGTGGATTGATTGCACTAAGATAGTATATGGAAAAAAGCTTTCTGTTAACATGTCACAAGATAGAGAAGGAATAGCCTCTGAAGAAGATCAAAAGAAGTTGGTTTAAAAGTAGTAAAATTTATATTTCTTAGTGGAATAAGAATATCCTAAGCAAGCCAAGAAAAAGAATAATGTAAGGGATGGTGAAAAAATAGAAGAATATTGTACAAATCAGAAAAAGCCACAAGATAAATAATTTCAGAATTTATCTAGCATACTAAAAAGAAATACATTGACATCATCCAGTGTAAATACTGGTAAATCACCTGTAATATGTAGAAAGTAAACCCAAGAAAGAAATTAAAACTCTAAAAAAGAAAGAGCATCATGTCTCAACTCTTCAATCAATACAACACTAACTTTCTGAATACTAAAAGCCAGATATTCTTGGTTAAATTAAACTTTCTAATGGGCAATGCCAAATCAGTAGAAATAGTGGAGTAATTCCAGGAGCCTTTAGAATGCCTTCAGCTCCTGAAATATGCAATGTTTAAGAATTTGATTTACAAAACCTTGGCTCCATAAGGTCTGGTCAGTTTAGAAAAATTTCAGACTGCAGATGTTACTTATAAAATACAAGATTTTAATTCTGAATTGTTTAATATAATATTTTATGCAAATTGGGAACAGGTGGTGAATAAACCTAGGCATTTCTGAAAGATTAAATGAAGAGAATGATCACCATTTTCAGTTTACATATAGTCACTTTTGCCAATTTCATACATAAATAGTCCTAATGGATAGTGAACCAAAATAAAGGTTCATTATGAGATGATACAACTACTTCATATCCTAACCATATTTCTAAAAATAGGATTTTATTTCCTCAGTAGGACTGTAGATCACACATTGTTATATTTTAACACCCAATTCTTTCAGAATCAGCGAGGAGCTCTGGCCTTGTTCACTGTGTAGCTGAAGATATTTCTTAAATTGTCAATGACTTCAGTAATCTCTGTCTACATTCAATGCTACCAGATTTCTTAGGGATGACCCATGAGTCACTGTAGCCCTTGTTTTCACTCCAGTTATTGTCAAGAAATGAGATTATAAAATATGCCAGTTCCTATGTAAACCCTGAAGCATGAGTATAGGTTATGACATAATACAAATTTATTTTTCAATTATTATCAGTACATTTGGTTCAGAATTTGAAAATAATAAATTTGATCTTTTTAGAATATTCATAGCTTCTTAAGAAATTCCCATAAGAATATATAAAACCAATTTTTTGAAAAGTGAATTCTGTTTCTACCAGTGATTTAAGTGCCAGAAAATTTCTAAGAAATAATTTTTTTAAGAAATATTCGTTTTTTGTTTTAATACTGAGAGAAGGAGTGTGGATTTTAGCTCATTGATGCTAAACAATAAAAAATTTCAGTATCTTGTTTTGTTCTTTCACTTTATTGAATATATCTTTAGTTGAATAGGTAAGGGTCTTTTAAAATTAGGAATATGTGTAGAGACTTTTTAATGAGAATGTCTGTGTACCTTAGTGATCCTGAATATAACAGCTTCAGCTTCACTTGTATAATTCTGACGCTTAGAATTTTCATGTTTAAAAAGTTCTGCAGGTTTAAAGAAAGAACATCCTGAATGATCAAAATTGGCAAAACTCAGCTGGGATGGATGCACTCTGCCTGTTTGAACTAACAGGACTTTAGTGCAAGTTGATGCTCAGCAGGTAGGACTAACCTAACTTAATCCTATAGTGGGTGGATGCCAGTGAGAACTCAGCACCTGACTCCCCAAAGGGTGGTTTGGCTGGAGACTGTGCTGATTACTGGCCAAAACTGCATGAACACGGCAGAAAATCTGACTACAGGTGTTGACTTTCACTTCACACTGTAAATATTTGCAGCCATCAGGGTCCATTGAGCTCTCCCTCTGCAGCATGTACCCTAGTGATCTTCCGTCAAGCAGGGATACCTCTCAAGACTACCTCTCCGGGCTGAGAGCTCCCTGATCTGATACCAGACACCCGAGAGTTGGTGTCATTTTATGTATGCATGTAATATTTGAGATGCATTTAGTTAAGTTTTAACTAAAACTTAGTACCAAATTGACCACTAATCCATGTGTACTTATTAAATATTTTACATACCTTAATTTATTGACTAAAACTTCTTAACTGCCTATTCATATCTTTCTAAGTGAGCTCTGACTACTTTACTGCAACAACAGCCCATACACCAAGACTATTGTCTTGCTCTCTCTGTTGTGACAATTCTAATAATTTCAACAAACTTTCCTGAAACCCCATTTTAAACATTGATTATGATTCTTCAACAAGTCATGCCAAAGTTATTGAAATATCCTTAAGCGTAATGGTACTTTTTTAGGAAGGAAGGATTGATAATTTTTTTTCTATGCTATAATTGTGCATTTCCCAATAGAACAGTGTTTTGTTTCTAAATCTTATCTTTAAGGACTACTTCATTAATACTGCTACCCATAACAACAGTATTAGTAATAATATGCAGATAGTAGTAATAGAGAAAGTTTATTTTTGCAAGCATTTTCCTGTAACCATCCATAAATATAAAGCATTACTCCTTTTTATTGTTTTATTAATATTCCTATATATAAGAGGATATGTGCTGACAGTGAAAACTGATACATAATGAAGAAATTTTTTTTGCTGTTGTTGCTCTGAAGCATTAGTTTTTTAAAATAATTTCTTTAGGTATGTCTCTGTGACAAGTGCTTATCAAAGGTGTTGACACAGTATCACCCAGTAATCCACAGGTTTATCATCATATTCTGCAAAAATTCACTTTGGTGATGTAGCAACAGTTCGAAGGTCATAATAATCTGTGAAGGTCAATTTCCTGAAGCATGGTTCAAAGCTTTTGCTACACTCAGGGGTGAACAGGGTGTTTTGCTGAAGCCTACTTCAATCAAGAGCTAACTTGTGAATAATCAAGAAATACTGCACAAATACTTCTAAGATCCACTTTTCTAATCCAAAGATGTGATAGGATGCAGCCAACCATGGTATTTCAACTTGGAACAAGTTATTATCAGATAGAAAACATGTTGGTAGGCTGAAAGGTGCTGGAGACTTTAAAGACTTCAAATGTTTTCTTGAATAGAATATGCACTTTTTTTACTTGCCTGTTTTCTCAAATGTGTCATTTATATGCCACAGCAGAGCCTTTTCTATCCAAGGCAAGAGAATAATTGGAGGGGGGAGAATGGAAACACCACCCTCTAGCAACTTCACTCTCTAAATTCTATGATTCTCTAAACTTCTGCGACCAATTAAGTTTACACCCTCTCACACAAACACTCTGTATGCAGATCTCTCTACCACAACGTACCGTACCCGTCTTTAGACTGATATTTTAGCCCAAGGGAATGCAGGGAGATCTCCTGAACAAACAGTATAAATTAGCTTACTAGAACAGAGAAAGGAGGAATTAGGGGTCAGTGGAAACATTTATACTGAACTTCTTTTGTGTTGAAGTTAAGAGCCTTCATTTGCACTTCAGAAGTTTCTTGTATCTGTCTTTACCTTAGGCTGTAACTACAGATGCTTTTTTCTCTCTTCTCCCATCTACCCCTCCCATTTCCCATGGTTACTAACATCTCAGAGTAATTCTTAGAGAAGTGGTAAAGTTCATGCTCTGACATCTTAGGAACATAGAATCATTCCAAAATCATTCAGCCTGGAAAGGGCATCAGGAGGTCTTTTTTGCAACCTCTACTCGTAACATGGTCAATTCTGAGCTTAGATCAGATTGCTCAGGGTTCCCTCTAGCTGGGGCTTGAAATCCCTCAGTACAAAGAAAAGCTGTGGAGCTTTTCTACGCAATCTGTGTCACTGATAATCATTACTGTAATTATTTCCACCACTCCCATCATATCCATTTGGAACTTCCTCTACTCAGTTTACCCTTCTTTGGTCCTGTCCTCTGACCAGGCACAGCTGTGAGGAGTTGGTCTCTATGCCCTTTTCAGGATATCTGCTGCTCAGCAGGTAATGTTACTCTTAAGACTAGTCTAGAGACAGGGTTCTTCAATAAGAAACTTCTTTCAGGTTTTTACATAAGCACAAATGAATGCTGTTGCAGAACACCTGAGAGGAAAATTGACAGCAATACAAGAACATTTGTGAAGAGGAGGACAACCATTAAAAATGTTTGGTTTACTGACTATACAGAAACCAAAACAAGTTCAATAGTCTGAGCCCTATTAATTTCTTACCTTATAAAGGTAATGTCGGGAAGGGATTGACGTGAGAAAGTTTAGTCTCTCTTTAGAAGGGTTGACTGTATAATTCTGCAGATAAAAAAATCCACTGTATACGGTTACAATGTGTTTTATATTGTGCTGGCACAGCAGTCATTACAATCAGCAGGACATTTAAGTTCAAAGCTGTAGATGAACTCTATCTCTTTACTCAAGTAAAATAGCTTTGTTAAAATACTTTCTCCCCTTCTGTGTATTTTTGGTGGGGGTTTTTTTGTTTGTTTTCTTGGATTTTTTTTGGGTGGTTTGGGTTTTTTTGTGATGTGAAAAAGAGAACATGAAAGCATAAAACCCAGATTCATAGATGTAAGGCAAAAGGAATACCTTTCTGAATACCCACTCTCCATTTCTCTGTCAAGACAGGATATTTCTCCATTTCATTAATCTTTCATCTTGTATATTTCAAAGGTCAGACCTTAATAAGAATTAAGCTTGCCTATGCATGTAATTCCATGTCTGCATTTTCAACACTTAATGCTACAAATGCATTTAAAAAACAGGCCTTTTTCAGTAAAATTGACAAATTAGGTACGTCAATTAAATTTTTCAAGCAGTTTAGATTTGCAAAGGGCACGTGCTTGTGCAGAATCAGAATTCACCTGTCCCACCTTCACTAGCAAATTGCACAAGACTTTTTTCAAGTTTCTACCTTTTCTTGGACAGAAATAACACAAACCCCCTAAAGTCTCATAACACTCCTACATTTTCATATGTTTCTTCCTATGTTTTTCCTTTAATAACTTTGATGAATGCTTTTTCCTTTCTTCTTTGTTTTTGTTTTTGTTTTTGGTTTTGGCTTTGTTTTTGGTTTTGGCTTTGGTTTTGGTTTTGGTTTGGTTTGTTTTTTTTAATTTTTAAATTTTTTTCTATTTTTCTTTGTAAACTCACTTTAAACAAGTTAGTTTCTCTGACAGAAGGGTTTTGGTAAAAGAAATAATAGAACAGTAGATCTACTTTAAACTCAGATCTCTGCCTACCAGATCTGACTGATGTTTGAAGAGAAATTAGTCCATTAGTTTTCTACCCCTTTTATGTTTTTCTGAATGCAACTCCTCTACAGTTAATCAAGAGGAATTTGTTGCTGTTATGTTCAGAACTTGCATACAAGATGCTAATAGGCCTGTCCCTTGTGCAGCTCTGCCACCCAATCCTGAGTGAGTTCAATGCAAAGGAACTCAGGAGTTTACCCCCTTGGTGAATTTCTCTTAAGCACTGATAGCTGATATTCCAGTTATCAGTAAAAAAGCTCACCAGGTTTGCCAAGAGGATGAAATGCTGCTGCAGAAGGGTGATAGGCTGTGTGTCTGATCACCAGACTCCATCCAGGCATCAGTACAGGACAGAGATTATAATTTATAAACCACTCCTACTCATAGCAGCCAAGTGCCAATGATGGGAAGGGCAACAAATGCAATTTAATTTGTAACTGGATGAGTATTTCTCTTATACTGTATCTATTCTCAACACCCTAGGCAAAACAAACCATCCCTCCTCACCAAAATCTTTTTTTTTGCCAGTCACGACGAGGACATTCTTGCATGCCGTGCATTCCATTGCAAATAAGCTGCAATGTTTATAAGTAGTCATATGCTTCTTTAAACTACTCATGTAAATGATTATTCTTGCAGTATGGCACATATAGGCCTGACTTTTTGTTTGCTGTAGTCCATTGTAACTTTCCTTTTTTGTGACAAAGAAATTTGTGGAAAGTCTGAAAACCATGCAAATAAATATTTTAACCTTTTTTTTTTTTGCACATTTTAAAAACTACCTAAACCAAAATAGAATCCTAACTGTGAAATTAAAGATTTTAACATTGTAAATTATGGAGGCAGATTAAGTCACTGGGTGCTTTGCAGACACAGCAGATGATACTGCACAGTATAGTACCCTATACACATTTATAGTACCTAAAACCGTAACATTCGAAGATTTGTATTAAAGAAATGCCTGGGTTTATAATAATATTAATGTTAAATTTACTTTATTTATAATTTATTTTAGATTTCTGACTTCTTTAATTTCTTCAGCATTTCTTCACAATTACCTGAAAGGAGGTTGTAGTGAGGTGGGTGTTAGCCCCTTCTGCCACATCTCAAGTGAAATGATGAGCAGAAATGGCCTTAAGACTCACCAGGAGGGGTTCAGCTTAGATATCAGAAAGGTATTTTTCACTGAGAGAGTGATTAGGCATTGGAATAACTTGCCCAGAGAGGTGGTAGAGTCATTACCTCTGGAAATGTTCAAGAGGCATCTGGAGGTTGTGGCTGGGGATATGGTTAGGGGTGATTATGTTGGTTCTGGGTTTAGGTGATGTTGAAGGTCTCCTCCAACCGTGATTCTGTGAAAAGATTGCAGAGTATCATATGTACAAGATCAGCCATAATAAAAGTAACACTCACGTCTTTTCAATGTTCTAAAAGAATTTAAAATTACAAAAATGTTCAAAGGAATTTATCTTCAAACATATCAAGTTACTTAAAGGAGGAATCACTTTTCATAATACCAATTTTTAATTATAAATTAACTTTGACATTATTGCTTTTCCTGCCATTTGGATTTTAGCAACTGTGGTCTGTAAGCTGTAATTTCTAACCTGACCTTAGCAAACCATTAGGAGTGCTCTAAAATAAAAATGGATTTTCAATGTCACTTTTCCACACAAATTCACCATAACTAACAACAGCTAACTGCTTTATTGGATGCCCTGGATAACCTCTTTTTATCTCATAAAAGGAAGTCAGATCAAGATAATTCTTACCACTACCTTTTTATTTTGATCCTCTATCAAAAAAAAAAGATGACAGAAAATGAAAGGATCAACTATAATTTCTCAAGGCCAGTTCACTTATTTCAGGGAGGCCAGAATAATAGCCCACACTCAAAACACTTTTAGTTTCTTCCCAAACCTAGTTAATTCTCACCAAACTCTTGAACTCTGTTTGTAGTTAACTTCAGTCAAATCTACATCCTTGTAGATTTGTAGAGTTAAAGTGTGGGAGAGAAAGAATTCAGAAAATAAGCTCAGTATCCATGACCTGAAAATCCAGGAAGGCATATTCCGTGTTATATTCAATACAGTAAAAGTATCCCTCCAACAGGGTGCCAAGCTTGGTCAATCTAATTGCCCCTGGATTAAGCTTGAGGCTGAGTGGGCACCTTGGAAGCTGGTTTTTGGGCCTCCAAATTATAACTCAATATCTACGGTTTCTAGTCTTCCAGACATGTCATAAGATGAAGATTTTCCCAGCTTTTTAAATAGTCTTATAAATTCGAACCCAGAGGATTAAAATATTTCACAAAAATGCATGGAGATCCAGGACAGCTGTAGGTTTGAAATCCATAAATAATTTTAATATTTTCTTTTTCTGTAGTGGAGACTTAGGATACAAGACAGTATTATGGTCACTATTCACAGACATTTAAGAATGGTCTAAGAGGTAGAGAAATGCTGAAATTCTTTCTTCTACACTGTATATCAATGAATTTCAATATCAGTTATTTCTGCCTAAGAAATTCAAATACAGTGAAGAAAACTTGTAAACACAAATGACTTTATAATATATTAACACAGAAAAAATTAAGATTGTTTACAGTTGTGTATGTATTTACATCCAATAAGTGAAGGAAATTTTTCTGCAAGTTTACGTCATCTGTGTTTCGAATATAGTGTTTAAGAATACTTAAGATGACAGTGCTGCCAAAAATGAGTCCTTTTAATGCTATGTATTCTTCATGGCTGTCTTCCATTCACATTGCAATCCTCAGAATGCAGCCCAAGTTCAACTCCTCAACCCCACCTATCCGAATGAAATCAAAAGTGAGGATCAGGATGCATGGCAAGGGATAGCAAAGGGGGCTAGGACCAGTCTTTCCAGCACTATTCCAAAATTAGATAAACTTCTGCTTAAGAGAGTGTAGGAGATATTTTTCCCTTCAGTTACCTCTAGTAAATTACTCCAAGTGGTGGCTAGCCTGGCCCAAGAGCATCAGAATGCTTGGTGTCACACTGATTAGCATGCTGGGGTGCCTCCCTGTGATGCATTGACCTGCCAGGAGGCTCTGCACATGCCTGGATTTCTGTTTGGTTTGTTCTCATTGCTTATTTTTGGTGCTTGTCAGAAGCTATGGGATCTTGAATCAAAATAAATCCTCCACAGTAATGTTTTCTTGCAAAAGATTCTACCAGTATTAATGCGAAATAGGTCAGAAAGTGTCAGGATTACTGAATCCTTTGGCCCTCTGGCCACTTCTGCACTGTAGAGTTTTGGCCTCATAGAGCACTATAGCCATTTTGAGAAACAAGCCGACCCTTTCTTGTTTGAAGTTTATGCAGCCTTTTTCTGTGCATTTAGAAATAGTAGGAAAGCTCTGACTGTATGTAGAGTAGTTGCAGGTGAAATTGATGTGATCCATGGTCACATTTATTTAATATGGATGTGGGGGACAGTGAGGAAACATTATATTAGAAGTGAAATAAAGAAAGGTTTCGCTAGATGCACAATGTGAAGAAAAAGGGCAATTTCTGGAATTAAAGAAAAATACAGTTTAGTAGTTAGAATTCTGAGACCTTTAGGGCACTTGTTTAGAATAAAAAGCCTGCACTTAACACTGCTGCAAGTAGCCAAATTGATTAAAGATATTTTTAACCAATGTAAGGGACCTATACTGAGTAAAACTTTAATTTTGTTACCTTCATTATATGTGTTAAAGCTAGTTGAGTTTATCTGTGTTTCTTGATGCTACTAATTTTAGAGCAGAGGTTTTTTGATTTGTCATTTTTCATTTGTTGCTGTTTCTGAAAGGTCTGAAGACGATTTTTTGCCTGTTTGTTTGGAGATTTTGGTGAAATTGTTTATTTGTATTTGGTCTCTGTACTATTTTTCAGGGGTAAATAGAGCTTGGCAAGTCATCTTGTTTCCCTTTCTTCTGTCATAAATACTCATTGAAATCTTTTGTCCTTTAGTGTGACAGATATCAATTTGAAATACAAAGGGAAGAGAGCATTTGGAGAAAGAACAAGTGAATTGTATCCAAAAAGTCATCTCTATATATCCAAATAAATAGGTAGCTCTTCCTCTCTTCTAAAAATCCTATTTCCCAAAACTGATATTTGCAACTGATTTAAAACTTCAGAATCAGACATTTCACATAGCATTTCCAAAATTGCAGACAGTCCTTACCACTGGAAGATACTGGAAAAGCAGAGAAAATCATTGAACCCAAGAACGCATGGGGAGATGTCAGTGCTCACACACCTTTGTTTTTCTGAGGTATAAAGAATCAGACTGATAATTCCACAAGAGGAATATACAGAAGAGGGAAAATATTATCTCCTCCAAAAGAGAACGTGAGTGGTTACCAAGACCAAAGGACTATTAGCTGGGGATTTAATGAAATGTGACATAGAAAATTTATATTGTTTTTTCCCTAGATCTGCTGCAGCTAAAACATGTCTCTTAGTCAGTTTATCCTTTTTTAACCCATACAGTGCATCGCAAAATTAAGATAATTATGTAGAACAGGAGAAATAAATAGAGAAGCTGTCTGTCATCAGAAAAAAAACCAGACAGGAATATAAACCACTCACTTGAGGATGCTGGGGTCTAAAGCCCAGAACATTCCTGTCAAACGCTGTATGTTTGCAAATTTCCAAATACTAATAATAATGACAATTTTTAGCTTTTCAACACAACCTGCAGGAGAGAACAAATAAGACCAAAGTGACAGGAAATTCATCTAGTAATAGAGGTGCTCTCCTATTTTCCAATCAATTCAAATGACTCTTGAGCATCCAACACTCTTAAGTTTCTTAGACAAAGTCAAGAAATTTAATATTTCCTTCTGGTTTGGGATCAGTTTTATCCAGCTTGGATTTCTGTTTTGCTATCCATAAAGTGATAGGGGAAATTATTCATATTTTGTCAAGCTGTCAAGTGCTATAGTCACAGTGCATACCTGCTCATCACAGAATTATTAACATTTTGAAGATCAATTCTGCACAGTCATTAGACACAACAAAAAAACAACTGACATGTTTCTGGTTTCTGTAGTCACCTCTAGTTTTTAATTACAGAACCAGAAGAGAACAATATCTGTGCTGTGTTTTCAGTCTTTCAGCTGTAAAGATACAGAAAAGTGAGCAGTCCTGACAAAACTCAGTAAGAGAGGAGAGTGGAAGGAAGGAGTTGTCTCATTCCATGAAAAGGGCACTTGTCTGGGAGAAAAAGCTGGAGCATTTATGAATTAGGACAGTGGAACCGTAACAGAGATCGTGGAAGAAGAAACTTCGGCTGCCTTGCAAGAGAATGGGGAAATGCTGAAACACTGAAACAGCCTTCTTGAAACAAAATACAGAATAAGGTTCAGAATCAGTTACATTCAAATATGCCTGTCAGTGATTGAAATTCAGACTGAATCTGAGTCTGGTTCTGGTTCTCGGATCTCCGATCTGAATCCTGATCTGAATCCTTTATTCAAAGGAACAAGCTGGTTTTATACACTTTCCCAAGACACAGCACCTCCCTTCATGGTAACTCTCACCGCACAACCTATCCCGTGTTGCCACATCAGCAATGCACTTTATATGAAGTGATCATGCACTGTTCCCCCGCCTGTCAGCTTCCAGCAGACTGCGCTCTGTAGGAGTCTGCTGCGACACCTCCTCCTGCCAGGGTCTGTGTCACCATGTGCTCCTTTGTGCTGCCATGCGCTTATCTTTCCTCATATATGACCAAATTAAATCCTGGAGTTGCATGAAGCGACTGAAAGAAAAAAAAGAAATAATATATAATTAGACTTAAAAATAGAATATATTTTATTTTGCAATTTTAATTTTTGAAACTAATTTTTTCAACACCGGTGATTCTAAGGATCTGAGACTGTTTATCACTTAATTTCATTCCTGCTAAACACCATAAATTCCTGAGTTCTCATTGACTCATGTTTGTATATTTTTTCTGGAAGCTTCTTGCATTACAAGACTTTAGCTCCCTTCTCATATATTCCTGCAACCAACACTGAACACAGCAAAGGTGCAGTTACAGTCTTTTCTGTTCCTTACAAGGGAAACCTGAAGTCTGCAATATGGGAGTAGGACTAATGAGAAGTCATTATTGACTCCAACTCTCCCTCAGCTACTGAAGTAACCAGTAGCTTTTCTCACTAGGCTCAAAATATTCAGGATGTCTTCCCTCAATTTTGATCGTTTCTAGTTGGTCAAATCTCTACTCAACTTGCTTCCACCAGTCATTGCCATAATTTTTGTCCTCTTTTTAAGCTAAATCCAGCTTTACTTCTGTAGATTCTAGACAAATAGATCCTACAATTACATCTCTGCACATGCAGAGTACCTTGTCTTGCTACTTCACAACTTCTTTCAACAAACAGCATCATTAGATGTCAAACCTTGTCATATTCCTAACTCAAACAGTGGCAGTTAACCTTTTTTACCCTGCTATTTTCCAGGAACTGTTCTGGCACCTTCCTACCCACAGCTGTCATATTACTCTATATGTAGCACCCTTAATGATAGAGAAGATTGATAATAATTTGAAATATCCAAAGATCATCTTATGCTTTGGAACTAATAAATACTTACAGAAGATTTATCTGTAGCTACACTGCTCACTGTTTGTCCTTTTTATGCAATTCAACTTGGTAGTATATCCTAAACTAACCTGTTTAGTCTACACTAAACTTTAAGGACACCTTAAAGTGTGCTAGTCAATGCTTTCTGACAACTCACCTTTAAATCCTCAGGAGAGATTACATAACAGCAAGACCACTGACAGCAGGATATGAGATTTTGATGGGAGATAATTATTCAGCTAGAACTTCAATAAAGGAGTTGTGTTAAAGCAACCTCGTCTGAAGCTGTTAAGCTGTTAAGAAACTCCAAATCATTTAATCAGGCTTTACGGAGTCAAAACTGTTAGGCTACCAACTTGGCAGCTACTTAAAATTAAGACTGTACCATGAATGGACTCCTAAATTGAAATTATTTGTAAAAATTATGACAGATGGACAAGGCTTGTGGTGAATAAATTTGTAAGATGTGAAGAAGACAGAGGGTCAGCAACATTAATGGCTATAGTGATGTATATAAGACATATACTCCAGGCACAAGGCGGCAAAGAAATTATCTACTGTCCCTAATGTGTAAGTCAAAGGTTGAAGGAAACAGAGGTTCTTCACTGGTCTAAAAGAGATAAGGTCCACCAATTTCTGTAGCCAATAGGACATGATAAGCCATGAAAATGCAATGTACTTGCTTTGATGTCTCAGTACCACAAATTCAGTTGAAGACAATATGCAGATCAAGAGCCGTGTCAGCTGTTTAACACTCTGAAAGGACAGGTGGCCATTACCAGCTGACATGCTTGGAAATATTTTTTTGTGGATGCTTATTGCAAAATTGACACACACACACACACACACACCTTGTGAATGTGTAACAAAACACATTTATAGCTTTCTTACCTTTCTTCATTAAGCTCTAGTAGGGCAAATGTCTGGATGAGACAAATCAGAAGCATTTAAGATATATTGTGAAAAACATAATTTAGTTTTTCAAAACACATGAATTCAGAGTAAAATTAAAATCTTAGAATTTTGATGTGTCTGATTCTATTTTTTTGGCAGAGAAAATGAAAAAAAATAGTAAGGAGTACACAGACACATCAAATAATGTGTATGGCTCAGCTACAACCAAAATATGTACACAGTATCAGTACTACAAGCTTTAAAAAGAGATAAAAGGTGCCAACCATCAAATGAGTGCAGTCAGGCACAAGTCATTGAGAATAGTAGGAATGCACAGATTTCCAGAAAACTAGAGAAAACACACTGTAAAACCCCTGTTGACAAAAAACAGCTGCAGAAGGGAACCACCTGGCCGCCCAGTCTAGGTTATTCTGCACGACATGAGAGAGATGAGTCCTGAGATGAAGTGGGAAGACAAAAAAGCAAAAGTAATAAACATGACAGAACAGGAAAGCTAGGCAGATATAGGAATGGCATATAATTAAAACAATCCAGCAAAGGGGAAAATGTTTACCTTGTGTGAAAGTGCTCAGTGCTTCTTTTGCGTATGCCACCTGAACAGTCACAAACCTCCAAAGCATGCACAAAGACAAACCTCCAAAAGCATGCACAAAAAAACCCACAGAAACTGGCACTGAGCAGACCACTGAATTGTTTTGACCTTCTGTACAAACCACACAAATGGAGGCAGGTGAAATGCTCACCACATTACCTATGGAGAAGCTTAAAAGGCCACACGTGTTACAGTTGAGACAGACACACGACATACAGTTATTGTAATCCAAAGTCATAAGAAGCAAAAGGTTTATTATAATTCTCTGCTACTATTCTTATACCACTTCACAATTACTGTGGTTTGCTATGATTGGCTGCTTAGTAAACAACGACAGGGCTGTCTACAAAACAATGACCATTCAAACAACAATACAATTAGCTATACAAGCAATCAGTTACATATCATATGCAAGTTCCTTCTTGTACACTCTTGATGTTCCATAGCAACATCTTCTTTCATTGATTATCTTCTTGGCTATCATTGTGGCTTTCATTGTGACTGCAGATTCTCATGGGTAAATCTCACGGGTAAATTTTGATTGTCTTCAGGTCGGGCTCTGTGAGGCTTTCAGGCCAGCTGTCAGCCCCATCAGGTCCCACCACACACACGAACCAATATTAAAAGAGCAGAATTAGCACACTTAACATCAGCATTAATGGAGAAAACACTATACAAGGCAACAGTCTGAAAGCATATGGGACCCTCCAAGCTGGCAAAATACAGAAGCTGCTGCTCCAGGCAGCCAGAGGAGACACATATTGGTACAAACAGTCTAATTTTAAAAATTATTCTTGTAAGTTCGACAAAGCATAGATTTTAACTTATAAGTCTTAAGGAACTACTCAGACGGGTGAAAATCATGCCAGCAGAATCAACACAGACGTAATAGAAATGATTAGTTAAAAGACCATAAAATTACAGATGTGTTAAAAAAATAGGTGTTTTCTAAGTTGTTACATAAAGAATGAAAAATCACTAAAAGATCATAGGAAGGGATGAAACATACTTTTGCAGCACGATGATAAAGAAATGGTTGTAGAATCCAGTTATGTGAAGGACAAAACAGATTTCCTCCTTTATATTGCCTCTCTCGTATTTTATTGATTGTCATTTCTTTTCTACTATCAGTAGAGCCAGCTCAGGAATTCAGTGTTATTGGCAAAACTAAAAAAAGTATTTTGAAAGGCCATGAGTCCTCCAGAAGCCATCATCCTCAAATGAGGCTATGACATGACTACTGATTTAATGAGTTGGAAATCCAACCTAGGTTTGATTCTAATCCTAACAGCCCCACACAAAGAAGAAACCACTATGAATGTGAACATCCAAGTGAAGGCAGTCAGTGTGGCAAGTCTTGCATGTTAAAATTGAGCACTTTAAGCCACTTGCGGGAGGAAAAAAGTTTTGTTCTCATAACAACTTCTTTTGTCACAAGGGTTTGAAGTTCATGAATAGGGAGAAATTTTATTTTCAGGACAAGATGTACCACTATGGGAGATATTCCTGCTCATGCACTGCTTACCACAAGTATAATCAACAACTTTATCTTGTCTTCTTACTTAATAAAGACTTGGAATTTTGCCTTTTGCAGTATTTTGTCCTGAAAAGGCTCTGTGTACTCAGGGTGAGCTATTTGTTCTGAAAAAAATTTACAGATTTTTAAAGCTGAATAAAAGTGAAAAGAACAAATAAAAGAATATCCTCAAGTCAACTTATCCATGAAGTTCTTCACTGATGGGATATGCAAGTGAGAGAACTCTAAGCCGGAGTACTGAGGAATGACATCATACTCCATGGAACGGCCAATTGCAGATGTCAGCTGCGAACTTTAAACATACTATCTTTTACTCATAAAAGTCTACTAAACTTCTAGTGGGAAGGAAATTTTCATCAATGACAGATTTCTTTAGACAAACTCAGACATGAAATACCTATTTTTTAGACCTTCAAAAAGACATATATATGTCTAAATGTATGTCTACCATATGGCTACAATATCCTTGTATTCAATAGTCATAAAATTTCAAAGTTATCTGCTATTAGTAAGTGATTTAAATTCAGGATAAATGCATATTTTTCATTCCTATTAAAGTCTGTGAAGTCAGTATTTAGCCCCAGGCCTGTATCTAGGGCTTCTTTCATCTAGAAATTTGGAAGATTTTCTCCTGATGTTGCCACTCCTTTGAACATGCTGAACTAAGGGCTGGAAAAGGTGCACTAGAACGCTTGTCCTTCAAAAATAAGGAAAGAGGAAGGGAGCTAAGTCTCTGAACTCTAATGGACCAGTAGAATAGGTTAATTGTAGGGTAAAATCAATCATGCATGAGAAAGCAGGAAGGCAGAATGACAGGTGATTAAAAAATGATCAGTCCTCTCAAACATCACTGCAGTTCAGACTAAGTTCCTGATGAGATATTAGGTGAGTGGGTGAATGTGAAAAAATTTGCTTCTTAAAAAAGCCCCAAACAAACAAAAAAGGCCCTAAGCAAATGAAAAAAACCCACCAAAATTCCAAACCTACAAGCCTGATTTCCTTTTGATTATTCTATGGCTTATTACAGATGAGATTCTGGAGATTGTACGCACAGGCAGAAATCTATCTTATTGACCAGCTGTGAATTCCATCATACCATGATGTCTCAGCTGCCACAAAGCGGAGTATCCTGCAGGAGCAGGGAAAAAGGCAGAATTGAACACCTTACTCTTCAACAAAACAAAAAACATCCCTCAGCTCCTCTGTCCTATGACTTGACATCCATAGTGAACTGAAATATCAAAGAAGGATCATTTGCCAGTGACACAGATGAGTGCCTAAGGCATATTTCAGCACAGGAGAGAATCCACCACTTACTTTTTGGTGTGCCACCCCACACGGGGGATGTTTGTGTGAACTGCTGTAACAATTGTTAAAGAATCAGCAAAGCACATAAACGGTGATGACAACATTAAGCAGCTTTTATGGGCCGTACTCACAAATTTCTGTTGAACATAAGTAGAGAAACACCTGTGTTAAACAAGATCTAGCTCATCCAGAGTGAAAATATGCTATTAAAAATGCACTGAAAAAGAGGCAGAAAAGGGGCACTGCTGCAGTACTTTCAAGGCCAGAAGTGTTCTCTCTCATCTGAATCTGAACGGAGGAAATTCTTATCTCAGAACTTCAGTCTAGGACCTCAAGATCACTTGCTTTGGCTAGAAATTAAACACTGGAACTTTTTTTTTCTGATCTATTTTGTGTTCATGCCTCATGATATACCTTACTGTGATTACACATGACCAAGAAGATGAAAAGAAGCTGGCTGTAACATCCCCGACTCTCCAGACTTCTAGCTGGACTCCCAGCGCCCTAGAAGAGTGAGACAAGATGCAGCACCTTGCAGAACCTCCAGCATTATCCACTACAGTGGAAGGGTTCAAAATCTTTGACAATTTCCTCTGTATTTATTTTAGGATGTGAGTGCTCTGTAGAGTTCAGCATTTTCCATGTTTAATTTCCTGATTTGAAAAAACAAATCAATATCACAAAATTTTAACCTTTCTTCAGGAGCTTTAAATTCTGTGGAAATTCCTTCCCTCTGGTGATGGAATTGTGCATTGTTATCATCTACCAGATCAGACAGAAAAAATTATCTGAACATAACTTTTGAGTATCATCAGCCGCATGTTCTTCTTAACTTCATAGAAGTTACATCAGCATCATCTTAACATTATAACAATTACTATTATCCAATAGCAATGCAAAAATAATATACTGCTGACCTTATGAAAGAGCAGAATGGCCTTTTTCAGGAACAGTAAGCTCTCTGTTCTTTCAGTGAAGAAAGGCATTGCAGTTCCACCAACCTCACTGTTTTCTGTGTTCCAAAAATCAGACATAGAGATTTTTGGATATCCCTCTTGAATGCTCTGATGGTTGGTCCCACAACACCACAAGTCCAAACACTTTTCAATGCAAGCTTTCCATGCCAGCATATTTTCACATTCTGTTTCTACCTCTTGATCCATGATTATATTAGTTTGTCATATTATACTACAAAAATATAGATCTGCTCTATGTATCACATTATTAAAGATGTATCCACATCTTTATCACCAGTATCCTTCTATTTTTTTCAAGATACAGCTGCATAATACGTGCCTTCTGCTCACGTGTAGACGTGGACAACCTGAATAAGAAACCTGACAAACAGATTTTTTTTTTTAATATTGTATTTGGCAGGACAGTACTCAGCAACTCATCTCTGATCAGATTCTGCAACTGTCAGTGGCTGACAGAGCCTGCTTTATCACTAGTCTCTAGAAAGAGGAAGTGAATGCTCCTAATCTAGGTAGCCTGATATATATTTTCTTCCTGGCTTTCCCCCTACAGTTCAGTCTGGTCAGAATCTGATTTTCAAAAGATATTCCTTGTTCCGGTGGCTCAGCCCACCGTGGGGCTGAACAGCATTCAGCAGGTTGATTTCCCTGCCCATGACTCTGACCCCAAGGGCAGATCAGACGTCTAGGATGGCCTCCCACTGGGAGTCGACCCTGCAGCATCTCCTCCCCTCTTTTCCAGGCCCCTTTTTAGTTCCTTAATTCCCATTGGTTAATCTGTTCATGTATATTTATTATGCTTAGTTGAATATGTATTAGTGTCCAGAAAGTTCTCTTCCTGCCTCGGTTACTGATTGGTTTGTTAGTTTAAGTTCCTCCCTTACCCCTTTTCCATTGGTTACCTGTCATTCCCTATCAATCCCCTATTGGATTGTTTCTGCTGTACCGCCCCCTTTTTGTGCACCATAAGAGGGCATGTCAGGCTTCTCTACTCTCGTTTTTACTGGTGCTTCCCTGTTGGCTTTGGATGGTGTTGCTGTTCTGCCCCTTTGGGGGATCGATAAAGCTGGAACTGTGAGCACCAGAGAGAGGTCCCTTCTGCTCCCTCACTGTTGCCCTGTTCCTTAACCACCACGTAGCTGCAGCCTGCTCTTTTGTGAGCCTCCAGCAGAGAGCTCCCAGCAGCAGACAAGGACTTTGTTCACCTCGCTGGCGGGGCACGAAAATCTTGTCGCCTGCCAGGCCAGCGGGCAGCCAGGGGCCGAAGTGACAATTCCTGTCTCTCCTAATTGCAAAAGAAAGTTTTGTAGTTTTTTAGTGGGACACCAGAGCACTTTCAGAACATGAGAGAACCATGAACCTGAGAAAAACCTGGAAAGAGAGCTGCTGGGTAATGATGCTGTTTATGGCCCAATTCCAGTTCTCCATATATCTTCTCTTTCTCCTCAGCACAACCCCACAGGGTGTCACTGTGGACCTGGCAGGAGATAAAAACAGGAGACAAAGTTTTTGCTGGAATAATTTTAGATGCATAACTCTTTGGACAAAGAAAACAGCTGTTTCTACATTAGGCGGGGAGGGGAGGGTGCTGAAACCAAATAAACTCTCCTGATTTCCTTGCTGAACGTGAAGAAGAAACCTGGTCTGGAAATGTAGAAAATAATTTTATCCTCAGCTCCTCTTGGTGGTGTTTAGTGCCTTTGGTTGACAGTAGTTAGAGACCACAATACAGGAGGAAGATGACAGAATTTTCTTGTATGTTGTCAGGAATACTGATTCTCAGCAGACTTAATCCTTACCATTCATAATCTATGTATCCCTCTACACATATTTTTATATATATATATGAAATAAATACCATATGCTATACGTAGATTCTCTGTGTCAAATTGCAGAACTCAATATTTAATAAATCCAACCTCTCATCTATCTTTCTCTGAACACTTCTGAATATTTAATAACTTTTCTATTTACTCTCAATTTTCCAATGTCCTGATACCTTAATTAAAAATATTCTCATTAAAATCCATAGAACAATAAATTAAACTAAAATCTAGCATAAAATCTAGACAGACTGCATGTTTTGCGAGAAAGAGTACCAGAAAATCCAGAGCTCTTGAAAGTCTCATGAAACTCATAATTTCACCCACAATTCAGGACTTCATCTTCAAATTCTACTTAAAGCCTGAGTTTTCAACTATAAGGAGGATTCATGCTTTTTTAACCAATACAACATTATGCTAAACTGTTTTTCACATAGGGCAGGGATTTCTGATGTGTGCTAACCCATGGTAGCATCTGGCTTCTTGGCAGGTTTCTTAGACAACTGGCAATTTACAACTAACATGTCTGTCAGATGGTAAGGCGGCTGCTGATGGGCTGTATCTGTATCACTTCCCCAGATGTTTTCCTTTTTAAAATCGCCATTAACTCCATGAAATCTGTGCATCTGCCTGCAAACAAATTAACATGTACTTTTATGAAACAAGGGGAGATGTGTTTTTTCTATAATTGACTGTTCTGTACCCTTTCATTTGAAATGTCACAAAGTTATACTTGTGCTGTATTTTATTTCAGTTAAGATAGGTTCTACTTTGTGATACGTCAGTTTCAGTTGCTCTGTTATAATTTTTTGAGGTTATAAGTTTTTTCCTAAGTATTTGTATCAGGTATTCTTTGTGTCTAGAATTTGTAAGATGTTTGACCTAGCCCCTTTGAAACTGCAATGAAAGGAAAAAAAACAACTTTGGGCATTTCATCTTGTTTGTTCTTCAGAGGCAGAGTATCATTATTCATCCATCTATTTGATGTTGACTTGTATGCCAGTGCCTGAGATACTTGTCTGTGTGTTACAAAACTTAATACTGTCATTGTTTTCCAATTTCCTCAAGGCAAAAACTTTTTCTGCATCTAAAGATGTAGATCTTTAGTCTACATCACTAATATTCTTTTTTCTTTAATTTAGAATGGATCGATTAAATTAGAATACAGTTTTCATCCCCACATATTTAGACTGTTTGATAAGATGGTGAAAAATTGTATGACCTTCCTTTTACACATCATGTGGAAATCACCACAGGAACAGATAGCTGAACCAAAGAAAGCAAACAGTGCCGGACAATTGCCTTTTCATAAATCTGTACCTGAAGTCAGTCATTAGCTTTGCCAGCTATGTAGCCAAGCAGCAAGAGGTGTAAACCAGCAGAGATGCAAAGGTAGTGACCTTTAGACAGTGCATTGGATTTAGTTCATTTGTCTTGATTCTCATTGAAGAAGGAATGGTGAAAAGGCACCAAAGAAGCATCTCAAAATGAGATGCCAAAAAATTTATTCTTTTTAGTAAATCCTTTCTTATTTCTGGACAACCATTTACATAAAATACCAAATAACCACAAAAAAAATCCTGTTTTTCATTCCCCAAAGCAAAAATTGTTTCTTGACACATATATGGATCTTTTATGCCAGTTCATAATGGTTGCCAGGTTGATGGAGCACTGAAATTCGAGAGACAAAAATGTATTGTATTATCTCAATTTGTTGAATGCCATGAAACCTTCAGGGAGGTGAAATTGCTACCCAAAAGAACTGCCTAGAATATTGACAAATCCTATTGGTAAAGCTAATTTGTCTAATAATGCTCGACTAGGCTAAAGAAAAAGAAAAATAGCTCTCTGACAATAACAGAACTGGTTGCCGGGGAGAAATACTATGCCTTACTCTCCTGTTTAGAAGTGGAATCAAACAGCTCTGACTTGAGTACTGAAATTCCCACACTGTGAATTACACTTGCAAAGGAAGATTTCCAGCTACATCTTCTTTGCTAACATATATTCAGAAACATTTAGAATCAAGAATTACTTTGACATTCTGCTAGAGATTTTAAATGCAATGCACGCAGCTACAAATTTTTTTATTTCTGAATTATTTTGGTTGGTTGGTTGTTTCTGGTTTTTTACTCTGTAGTCTGGCAGTGGGGGAGAAAGGCAGGGGGTAGGGATGGGGGGATGGGTTTTTGGTTTTTTGTTTGTTTGCTTTTTGTTTAAGAACAATTGGCCAGGAAACCATTCAAATGTGCCTTGATCCATGTAATTTTTTGGCACTATTTACAATTAGAATATAGCTCCTCGATTGTAGGATTCTAATAGTATTTACATTCATAAAGATAGATTACATAACAATTTTCATACTCGCATCACAGGATAGTTATTAATTATTTGAAAGTTTTAAAAAGGTTCACAAAACTAGTCTTCCTAAAAAAAGACATCATAAAAATCAGTCATATGGCTCTCTTTTAAGTTTTGGCTTTCTCCTGTCCTTTTTAAACATGTCCAGTACTTTTTCTAATAAAGATTTGAGAAAAAAGAATCCCCCTCAAAAGACCAGAGTGTTCAGAACTCATTAACTTTTCTTACTTTCACCACAAAGTGTAAATCAGAAATTGATTTGGGGCAGTTCTTCTTTTTCACTCATAACTATCTCAGTAAATCTGATGTTAAAGTTTTATTAGACCAGAACTATAAAAAAGCATCCCTCCTAAATTCCATAGAAGTACAAATCACTAATAACTCAACTGTTTTGTTTGAAAAGTGTAAAAATGTTAAATGCTGCAGTACTTTATGAAGTAGTAACCTAACTAGTAGACTTAGGTTTGCTTTGGGAGGAGGAATAGCTAATCATTTTTTTTAACTGAAAGGAAAACATAATTCTGCCTTTGATTCATATTTTGCATAGAAATTACTTGATGCTATTTTAACTAAGTCTTTTTATTATATCCTCATACTATCTATGTACAAAATTTAAAATTACAGTTACTCAGAATAAGTATTTTAATATGTAACAAATGTATTAGGTTTTTACTGACTAAGCCCTCATATACACAAGTGTATTTGTGAGATTACTAATCTGATTATTCTGGATACTGGTTTTACATTGAGGTGTTCTGTTATAGACTGAGTTCTGTTCTTTTCTGCTTCTCTAAAGACATCGTGAGAGTTACATCCTGAGCCACACTCTTTCACTCTTTTTCCCCAGTTTCAACAGAACCAGAACTCTCAGGCCCAGGGAAGTTTGGTCTTGTAAAGTTTTGTTTGTTTATTCATGTGTTTGGTTTTGGAAGGTTGTCTGGAAAGGAGTTATTTCTCATACTGTAATATTAAGGAAAGATTAATAAAGTTCTGTGTTACCAGTGTTGACCAGGTATTGCAGGAAAAAAAATCTAATGAAGTTGTACCATAAAAATATTCTTAATACTCTCAATTCTACAATTTCTTCCTCCTCAGTTTTTTATGCCTGATTTCACTGGCCCTTCAGTTTCCCAAAATGCTGGAATTTCCTTTCTCAGAACAAATCAAAACACCCTGAGACTTTAGTGCTGTTTAGTTTTATTTTGTTTTCACCAAGGTCAAAACCTTTTTTATAAAGTTGAACTTTCCCCTCCATGAACACAGGTAACTGTAATCTGGGATTACCTTCCTAAAAAGACTCTTCTGATCTTTCTTCTGTTTGAGAAAGATGTTCAAGTTGAAATAGCAATATATTAATTAAAAAACCAAACAAATATCTCTATAGTCATAAATTCATAGAAAGGTTCAGGTTCAAAGGGACCTTAAAGATCATCTAGTTCCAACACTTTCCACTAGATCAGGTTGCTCAGAGCTCCATCCAAGCTGGCCTTGAACACTTCCATGGATTGGATACCAACAACTTCTCTGGGCAACTTGTGCCAGCATAAATTGGTTCAAATTGCTATCTGATCCAAGAGTTATTCAACCAGATGTTTCTCTATAGTAAACTCTTTTCAGTTTCTAAGTTCTAAGATTTTTCGTACTTTTCACTAGAGCTACCCATCCAGATGATGATATTGATAAATTCCTGGCAGTGGATATTTAGGGGAAAAAAAAAAAGATGACATACATGACATGAAATTCCTCTGATGTATTCTTCTGTCAATCATTGAATTAGGGGGAAGCAGTGTGCTTGATAGGTGCCATCAAGCCCCTATTTCAGAAATTGATCTAGTCTCTGTTTTACCACTCTTACTTCTTTTACTTTCTCATTTGTACCAGTGTAACAAAGTAGCATTGTTTTCTAAGTTCAATTAGTCTTTCCATTAAAAAAGCATGTCACTTATGTACACCACTGAAGTATTTTGGGAGATTTTTTGAAACAGAAAAACAATATTTCCCATTCAGCATCTATAAAAATTAATAAATTTTATAGACCTATAGATACTTGTCCTCTCTCTCGTGTGTCCTCTCAGAGCTTTGTCACCTACACTGAAGTAGTCTTTGGACACTGTCATGACTGGCCAAAAGCCAGGCATTCATGAAAACCATTCGCTCATTCTCCTCTGCTATTGTTGAATAGAGGAGGGGGAAAAAATGAAGGGTTCATGAGCTGAGATAAACTCATAGGAGAAAACACTCTTAAGGCAAAACAGGCTTAAACTTAAACGGCATAAAGAAAATTTATTATTAACAGAATCAGAAGAGGATGATGAGAATTAACATAAATCCTTGAAACAGCTTTTTCCTCCCAGCCCCTCCTTTCTTCCCCCGCCGACAGCGCAGGGAGACAAAACATACGGTTTNGAAGGGTTCATGAGCTGAGATAAACTCATAGGAGAAAACACTCTTAAGGCAAAACAGGCTTAAACTTAAACGGCATAAAGAAAATTTATTATTAACAGAATCAGAAGAGGATGATGAGAATTAACATAAATCCTTGAAACACCTTTTTCCTCCCAGCCCCTCCCTTCTTCCCCCGCTGACAGCGCAGGGAGACAAAACATCAGTCAGTCTGTCACCTGAAATCTTTTCTTTGTTCATTTGGAGAAAAGGCTCTTTCTGCTCTTTCTCTTGCTATGTCTCCCACGGGAGGCAGTTCTCTATGAACTTTTCCAGCATGGTTCTACTCTTACGAGCAGCAGTCCTGTCCGACCTGCTGTAACCTGAGTCCCTCCTGGGCGAAACAGTCTTCCCAAAACTGCACGGCGTGGGTCATTTTAGTTCATGGGGTGCAGTCTTTTAAGGATAAGCTGCTCTAGGTTTGGAAGCAAGGCCCCTCCTTCTCTGTCTCTGGAAGCAAAGGTCCTCTTTCTCTGTTTGGGTCTCCCATTGGATTACAGTTATTTTTAGCCTCCACCCTCTCCTGCATGAGCACCTTTTCCCACGGTCTGTAAGTGGATCTCTGCATCCTCCCATGGACTTCAAGAATTACAGGGAGACTGTTTATTATACTCCTCACCACGGCTTGCAGGGAAATCTCTATTCCGACATTTGGAGCACCTCCTCCCCCTCCTTCTCTCTGTTGACCTTGGTGCTGCCATGTTGTCTTTCCCTACATGTTCTCACTTCCTCGTCTTTCTCCAACTAAAAGGAAAAAAGTGCTGCTTGTAAGTACTATTGCCAGCAAATTCCACTAGCTCAAAGAGTTCTGTAGGATTTTGTAGTGCTGACAAGTTGATCTCCTCTGGGTTCCGTGTCAGGGAAATCACTCGCCATGATTCTGTTGCTGACCATGTGGTCCCCACTGCCACCACACGGGCGGTTGTGGGCACCACAGCGCCAGCACCATTCAGAGCCTCTCTTTATGCGGAGCGCCGAAAAGGAGAAGCCGTTGCCGCCGGCTCTGCACTTCTGCTTGCAGCACTGCTAGCTAAAAGTGGCTAAGCAGGCGAAGTTCACTGCGAGCCATGTTGAGATGGTGGCAGCCGCATGGCCACACCGGCAGCATGGGCGCTCACAGGGCTGGGATGGCTCCGGCCACCATGCTTCCCCACCCCTCAGAAGAACTGCTCGCAGTTTTTTTTCCTTTTAAATATGTCATAGCAGAGGTGTTATGAACTTCTCTAACTGGGCCAGCAGCATGTCCATCTTCAGAGCTGTCAGAGATTGGCTCTGCCGGACAGAGTAGAAACTTCCAGCAGCTTCTCACAGAAGCCATCTCTGTGGCTTCCCCCGCCCCCACCAAAAAACCAGGCTGTGTTAAACTAACACAGACACAAACAAATATATAATGTTATAATAAAAACAAAGGGAAAACATTTATGCTGTAATTTACCAAATAGATCAGTATGGAAAAACAAGTTACATTAAAGAATATTTTAGATGTAGTTCTTAACTATTTATACAAACAAATCTATTCATATTCCAAATGAAAATTAATGATACATGAATATGCTGTTTTATCAGACAAGATTGCAATTTGTTGACATTTCCATGTTGTCAAGTTTATCTGAAATGTCTACTGCTCAAGGGCAATATAATTAAAAAAGTATTTGAAAAATAAGGAAGGTCAGAGATCCTTCTAAGTAGTAAAAAAAATACAATTAAAATCTGTATAAAATTGATGCTGGAAAAACATTTTTCCTGAGCCCTTTTCTGCTAAAAAATAGTTTCCTCTAAGTCCAAAGGTTTCATAGAAATAGTGAAATTTATCTATATTAGAAAAGTATTTATTTACATTGATCCAATAAACAAATTAGTAAAATCAGCATTATACATATAAATAATACTTAATAGTAAAACATGACTAAAATAGTCAAATAAAAACATTCCCTCAAAAGACTTCAGTGTGAGAAACAGAAATATAAAAGATTTTGCTTTAACCAGCTTTGCTGTAACATAATCAGGTAGGTTGTGTAAACGGGAATTTTTTATAGTTAAATGATAAGTTCTGACAGTGTAAGTAAGTGAATTGTGTAAAAAGAGAACAGTAAGACCAGACCCAGGTGAGACCAATTTTGTAAAAACATAGGGAATTGAAAACCCCAAAATAGAAGGACTTTGTGAACATAAAGGAATTATGAGACCACAAGAAGGTTGTGAAAGTGGCTGAGACCTGCAAGATAGATCTGCACATGCCCACAAGAAAGAGGTGGAAAGTTGGACCTCAAGGAAGACTACAAGCCTTCATCTGACGACCACCAAAGATGACCACGAGAAGACAATGTGTATGAGCCACCAGATGGAAATGTAAATAATTTCCCTGGAACTATTATAATATCCCCTCCCCTTTTGTGAAACCATAATACATATGTAACTGATTGCTGCAGTAACAAATGTATAAAAGCAACCTTGTGTCTTCAGACAGCACGCATTAACTCGGGTTATGCACCTAGCACTGTAATGCAGCTTTGCTCCACTGACTTTGTCCCCAAGGAAACTTTATTATGTGAGCTTGTTTCTCACGTCAGTATTATCTAAGTTAGTATTTTCTATGTTTAAACTGAAAATCCACTGATACTTTTGAGAAAGCAATTTGGAAACCATAGAATAGGTAACGTCATGAGAGATAGTGTTATGCATAAAATGGGAAGTTGGCTTTCACATCTTTGAAATGTTGAATGATTGGGTTAAAGTTGTTAAAGTTGCTATAATTAAGTTGTTAAGTACCCCTCAGAGTTGGAAAGTTTATCTGTCTCTCTGTGTTGTTCCCATAATGTTATAGTTAATGTTTTTAAGTTCAAGTTTATCATAAACCCTTGCAAATTAATATTTAAGTTAAGCAGTGTGCAGAGAGGAAAGACCCTCACAAGTTGCCCAGAGACTATATTTGGCAGCCAGCTGGAGACCTGTCAACGAGCTCCGTGGCAACGATGAATTTTAATGAGAAATTCTCCTGCCAGAACTACAGATGACATCACCCCAAAACTGTTACCCCTAGCAGCAGATGAGCCATTGATTGAAAGACTTGACATCATACTCTAACTTAGAGCTAATAACTTAGACTCTGAAAGGACTCCACCAATCACCTCCTACCTTGGAGACCGGAGAGTGGGCGGTGATGGGAGGGGCCAGAGGGGTATAACACCTCCTGTCACCAGTCAGGAGCTGCTCTTTTGCCTCGGATTGGCAATTCACAGCCCTGTGGACATCAGGCCTGCTTATTAAAAGACCTTGCTTGGGATTAGCCCAAGCAAAACCTAGCGCTGTGGATCTTTGCTCCGGGTCCATAGCCGTATTGGATATGAGAGTCTCTAATCGTTGCGTTCCTGGAAAGGTTGGCTTTAATTAAAAAAGTTTGGCTTGTTGTATAATAAATTACTTCCTTTTTTAATTTAAATCAAGAGTTGCCTCATTCCTGACAATAGCTTCACTTAATTCTGACTGCTTGTGAGGAGCCAATTTAGTTTTAGTTCATCTCAATACTGATTGTCAGAGGCACATGGGGGAGGGGTTGCACATGTGCCATGGGCAAGAAGCAGCTAGAAGAAGCCTTGTCTTTGGGAGGACTTTGCCTGGCAACACTTCCCAGTCTGTGGGAGATGCTGAACTCCCCAGAAGGGTTTCTCCAATCAGATGGCGAAAGGTTGGACTGCACTGATGGTCTCCTGTCAGGAGGCAGACTGTGGGAGGGGCCAGGGGGCATAAAAAGTAACTGCACCCCAAGCTCTGGGTGCTTTTGGGTCTTTTGCTTTTTGGGGGCTTTTTTGAACTTGCTTTTTGAATGTAGGCTTTTGGCTTGGGGCTTTTTTTGAGACTGTGTTTTTGCTTTTGAGGCTTGGTGACTTGAGGGGCTGAGACTTGCTTTTCGAAACTTGCTTTTGAGTCGGGGCTTTTCGCATCTTACACTTTTTGCCCTGGCCCCAGCCTGCCTTTTGGTTCTTCTGCCCTCACTGGCTCTTGCTTGCCCTCACGTCTGCCCTGCCTCCCTGTGTGATAAATGTGCTTTGAAGTATTGGCTATTGCAAATGTTAGAAGTTGGTGTTGCTGTGCAGATGTGGCTGTGTTTAGCTTGCAGTAACAGCAGCAGAGGGAACCCACTAGCCTGATTGGATGACATTTAACGAGCAAGTGTGGCAGGAGACCACCATCTTCTGGAGCTTGTCCAGAGACCACAAGTCGGGAGGTCACTATGAGGAAGAGTTCTGGCTTCATCCCTGAGACGACCCTTAAAGACCCTCAAGTTAAACTGCGCATGCTCTAAAAAGGAGGGACGGGGGAGAGAACATGTTAATCAGTTCGAAGAAAATGTTAAATAGTTTCTGAAAAGTTCTGAATATGTATCCTGACTTATGAATATGTATGTGGCTGATGCAATATCTAAAGTATATAAACCTGAAATTTCGCATGTGATGGCGCACCTCTGACTACAGTCACGTGCCCAGGGCTGTTGCTTTTGCTTTACTTACTTTGTTCTCTCATAAAATTCTGTTACCTCTTAAGAGGAGTGGGCTTTGTTTCTCACATTTCTGTCCCTGACCAACACCCAGCCTGCTTTGTCTCTCTCTGTGTCCCTGCCTGAGCCATCTGTGTCCAACCCTGCCCGCCTCTGAGGCAGCCCACTGCCGCGATCCTCACCATGACCCTGTTCAGGCTTCTGGACCTCGTGCCCGAGTGTCCCCTCACCTTGTGTCTGGTTGCCCGTCAGCGTGGCAGCCGTCCCCAGGCAGGCAGCGTGCACACCCCCAGCCTCGTGGATGCCAACAGCACTCCCCGACCTCTGGTGGTAACACTCTCTTTTCCTTTCTGTCTCCCCTCTCTCTCTCTCTCTCTCTCTTTCCTCTCCCCCATTCTTTTTCCATTTTCCTTCCTTCTTTTCTGTCTCTTCTAGTCCTCTTTCATTGGGGCAACTCCTCTTTCTTTTTGTTTTCGTTATCAATAAACAGTTCACAGATACAATGTTTGTCTCGTTTGACTTAGTTTTGTTCCTGACCATGTATTTTTAAAAGAACTCCTCACAGTTTCCCACAGTGGAACGTGACACTGCTTCCCTTAAATTTGCAAATTCTCAGGAAGTGTAAGCCATAGGTGAGAATACAATCCCTTTGCTTTAAAATGACCTTGTTTGCCAGAAGAGAAGAATTTACAAAGAAAGGCAAATTGCTTTACACACTAATGTGATCTCATTGAAAGTGTGTCAGCAACAACAGCCCTCCATTTCCAGATGGAATTGTAAGTCTGAAAAATTTTAGTACGCAGTGATACCAAGAAATCACCATTTAGCTTCTTTGCATTAACAAACAGTTTTATTAATCTTTGTTCCTCACTGTAATTCTTGAATGAGAAAAATAACTGTACCTCTAAATGTATAATATTTGCCAGTTGTCAGAAAATGGCAAAATGGAAAGGGAAAAAATTCAAGATCAGTATGGTACTTAAAAGCAAAGCTCTAAAGTTTTCTGTGAAAACTGTGTAATAATGTCAGGTTCCATACTATTAAAATAGCTGTTTAGCAAAACACCTATGTAAAAACCTATAATCAGCTATTACTCTGCACTACATTACAGTTATTGTAAAATGGGTTCCAACAACATACACTGCCACTTAAAAATACTCTCTCCATGTACCATAAACTGAAATATTTCTCCTTATCGCATACTCAGTATAACATTTCAGATCTTTTTTAATCAAAGCTGTAGTTTCCTGAGCTACCATTTCATACTAAATGGTTAAACACTATAAATGAAAAGATAGATGCTAATCAGTGGTTCATTTTGAGTGGAGAATGGGGAGGAGAGAAGTGATGTTTCGTTCAGGTACAACCACATTTTCTATGTCATAACCATCTGCAAAACAGCATCTATATAAGCACATTTTACAGTGAGCTCTAACATCTGCTGGGCAAAGCTTTGGCATCACAACACGATTTTTTACTCTGTCTCTGTCAAGGACAACACATTCACAGAGCAAACAGTAACCTAGAGATTTCAACTGCAAGAGGAAATACAGGTTGCTATGTAACAATTCATGTAGGGTTTTCCAGCAGCAGATGGACATTTTGAAAGCAATTGATGCCTATTTGGCTCTTGTACCTTGCACTACCAGAAGTTTGAGTTTTCAAGCAAACCAGCCACAAAATGTGTTTGAGCTTGTAGAACCTGAGTCTGAACATACATGATCCTTCTCTCTCATCTTTAGGATACTAGATATAATAAATTACATTCCTACTCTCTCAGAAGTCAAAGGCCCGTAGTACAGCAGACATAACTTTCATCTCTTCCCTTCGTCATTAAGATTAATTTCAATTTTGTGAGGCAGAGTCCTATTGTGAGACATGCACAAGTAGACTGCTACAGCTTGTACAGACCATTTTGAAATCCATGGTTCATGCTATGACTATTAAAGTCCATTTCACTGCTTCCACAGAGGAGTAAATTAGTAAGCTTCCTGATCATTAATGTAGATCTTCTTCATGAGAGCATTGGAGAAAAGTATGGTCAAAAATGGGAAAACACAGGAAAACTGAAAACAGAAAAGAGATGCAGGCACAGTAGTTGAAACTATTTGTTTATAACCTGCATTTAAATAAGTAGGTAGATACCAATTTGGCAACGACACTTCAAAAATTCTTGTGTTCAGTTTCTTGGCCGTGTACTTGTAAGTTTCTGTGACATTCAACTTCAGCTGAAGTTGCTTTCCTTGGTCTGGTTTGGCAAAGGCAGGAGAGCTATTTTTTCAATTCAAAAAACATATGGCTTTGAAAAGAAAAAAATATATATATTCTTTCTTCTTTGTGAAGAAAAAAGCAGGAATAAGAAGAGAAAGGTATAGCATTCATGTTCTTTGGAGTTATATTGTGGCATACTTACCTCCTCTGTGAATGATCCTTCTGTCTGATCTGTCCAGCCTGAGGTGTCAGCATCATGGAGCAGGCTCCAAATACATGCAGCCACATGCACAACACAAGATACATTACAGCTGTATAATAGAGATTTTTTTGTTCTGGGAGGCTGGGCAGATGACAATAATTTGGGTGAAATTACTAATAATAGTCTATTACTAACAATAGTGCATTTTTTTCTTGTAATAACACACCATTTGAAAAATTCTATTAAAAAACAGATACCTTCCTGAACACCTCCCTTCCGATGGCTGACCAAGCCATGCTAGCAGCAGTCATAATATACTATGCAATATCATTTCCTTCCAAGTGCTTTAATTTCATGAAGCTGGCAGACCCAGTGCTCACAGACTATTTAAAATTCTCTTTCTCTCTCTCAAGTTATTTGTTGTTACTACCTTTCAGCTTGTGTGCTCCCATAACCACTACCTGAAATTAATCTGAATCTTTATTTTAATTCCTTTGTAACCCCTTTTTACTACTCTGATGGCCAAAATACACTTTCTTATTGGCTTAAACTTCAACTGAGGTCATGCAGCAGAGTCCTGAGATGGAACAAAACTGGTGCTAGCAGGATAGCAACCATGTTAAAAGGGCATCACTAACTCAAACACTGATTGGGAAATGACCCTAGTAATTGTTGAGCAATTGCAAGCCACACTGATGTTCTTGTAAGCTCCATCAGGGACCATGATAGTCCTTGATTATCCATTGTTTTGGGGAATTTAATGACTCTTGTTCTTTTTCTTGTTCAATTCCATTCACAGAATTGTGCAAGATTGGCCCCATTTGCCAAGATAGACAAGATTCACTTGAAAGCATAACTCCAAGTCATATTTCAGAAAGACATGAAGATATTTTGCCATTCCTGTGAAGTTCCCAGAAGCCATATTGAAAAAAGTAGCATAGCAAGTCAGTGTGTTCTGCAGTCCTTGGATCAGGACTAGCCAGCTTAAGCCTCAGATGGGGATGAGAATCAGAGAAGTGAGAAAACTTGTGAGTTGAGATAAAGACAATGTAACAGGATGAAGTGAAAGCCATGTACACAAGGACAGGTAAACAACATTCACTGCTTCACGTGGACAGGCAGGTGTTCATCTATTCCTGGGAAAGCAGGGTTCAATCACATGTGACAGCGACTTGGGAATACGAACACTATCACACCAAACATTCCCATCTTCCTTCTGCTCCCTTCAGCTTTACATGGTGAGCATGACTCCATATGGTCTGGAATGCCCCTGTAGTCACAGTAAGCTGTCCTGGCTGTGTTCCCTCGCAACTCCTTGTGTACCCCAAGCCTGCTTACCACTGGGGTGAGGGGCAGAAAAGCCCTCAGCTCAGTGCAAGCCCTGCTCAGTGATAACTAAAATATCCATGAGTTAACATGGTTTTCAGCGCAAATTCAAACCACAGCTCCATACCAGCTACTGTGAGAAAAATTAACTATATCCCAGCCAAACACAGCACATTATCCACCCCTCATTCTATAATTTTACCTCAAGTTCAAGTAGCACACTATCCAATACGTCATCACTAACAACCCTGTCCCTCCTCTCCATCCTTTGATGAAATGCACTAGCATATGCCACTTTAACTTTTCAAATGATGTCACCACGACAGACCTCAACTAAAGCAGCAGTTTTTTCAAGGAATTCAGACACAGGACAATTCATTCAGGAAATTAATCAAAATAATAAGTTTGTGTAAGCTCCCACAAGTAGCTGATGTATGCAAGAGCTGAAAACCAGTATTTTTAAAGAACACTACGAAATAATAGCTTATGCTAGAATTTCCCAGGTACAGTCTTTACATACACACTTAATTATAGAGCCATATTTACATTTAATAATACAAAAAAATGCTTAATTTATCAACATGAAAAGCTAAAAATTGCAGCTATGGTCTTTTAATTGATATCAAAAACCTATTCACCAGTATCACATGGCATAATTTGTTTCAGTTGTTAGAAAGAATTGGACTTTGATGCTTCTGGATGTGAACATGTAGAGGAAGACGCAAATACTGCAGCCGAGGAGGAGGAAGAAGCCGTTGCAGCGGTAGAGGCTGGGGAAGAGGAAGCTG
>VZTD01004603.1:1106-13525 GCA_013397725.1 Rhagologus leucostigma | reverse complement strand
GCCTATTTCTCTAAGCAGCTAGAAAAGTGCCCTCGCCGAATAAAACGTACTTACTTCACGACTTTATTCATTTGTGGGGTCTTTCCGTGCATCATGGGTTCCTTTCCTTCTTTGGGAAGTCGACAGAGTCATCCTGTTGTTATGAGCGCTGACAGTGCCCAGGAAGTAGCCAAGTGCTTTCCTGGCCCCGTCCCCTTTGTGTGGCAGGAGTTGACGTAATAGCTGTGTTTCGGAGCCTGGCTCTCGGAGACCTGAAATATACTGATCCTGCATCTTGCTGAGAAAGAAGACATTTCGTCTCCCATTCTGGCCTTGTGCTTTAGAGGGTTCAAAAGAAGAGGGAAATGCTGCATCACCTGCTTCTTTTGGAACTTTTTCTCCGGGATCAGCTGATCGACAGGTAACTCGCACAAAAAGAACTGCATACACCTTCCTTCAAATAGGCACTTTCCGTCAAGCTCTATTCTGCCATCCTACTCGTTCACTCTCGCTTGTCCGGATCACCTTCAAAACGTCCTGAAGCCTCTTCCGTGCAAAGTGCCCTAGTCCAAAAAGCCAGTGCTGGCCTTGCATACTTCCGCTCGCAGTCTGCAAAGGAGACGAAACTCACTAATTATTCTCACTCTCCTTCTCAACCCTAGGTAGCTTCTCATTTACTTAGCGTGGCAGAGTCCATGTTTAAAAGAAAAATTTCCATTCTGCTATTCGCAGTGAAAATATTCCTTGACTTTCCCTCTAACTGCTACTACTGATATTCGCAGAGCAATCATTTCCTCTGCTCTTCAGCATCGCCGAGTCCAAGCAGCTATGGGTCACAGAGAAGTGAGTGTGAGGACAGAACACGCTGCTAAATTACTCCTTCTCTTAAAAGCCTATATACTGGCACTGTGCATCTCCCTTCTCGCGTAGATCCAAAATCTTATTTTTCCAAGGAGAACTACGAGCCCATCACAGGAAAAATTGCATTCCCTCTTCTACAGTACAAAACATCCTGGCACCGATCTCCTCCATATATGCCAGAACACTCTTACTGGGCTTTACCTGCCCCCTGACCACCAGATCAGCCGCTAACCAAACCCTTAGTGGTGGGAACTTTCGTCTGCACCACAATCTACTGGCAGTCCTCTTTCCCTTTCAACCCACAAACTTCCGTCATTTTATGGTGCTCTGCACATTCCTTCTCAGCTCTAAGAATCATCTCACACGGTACTGCCTCGCAATTACTAGGGATCCAGAAACACTTCTCGTACAAAAAAGCGTGCCTGGAAGAAATAATTTTCATCATTACACCTTTCCGTCGGCCAGACTGTGGTGGTTTGTTTAAAGGCTTGGACGTTGAAGCACTAATTCATCAACTGCTTCTCTTCTGGCGGATTTCTCTCAGCAAGAGGATGATGGACAATTCGGATTTGCAAAAAAGGAGGAGTATGGCTGTGTATAGGAAAATTCTTGAACAGCACGCTGTGGCTATATGAAATATATACACTGGAAACAAGCAAGTCTGAGAGCCGTCCGAGGGCTTCGGCTCTTACAGCTGTCGTTTGGTAAGTGCTGTGCTCTCCTTCGATGTTCGAATCCGGGCTCTGCGAGAGCGCATTCTTTATATCTTAGAAGGAAGGGGCATAGCCCCAGTGCATAGTGTGTACCTCAATTGTTGCCGTGGGAAGGGCAAAGGCTTCTCCTTTGACTGCATATTAATAAGCATTTTGCGAGGCTGAAAATGCTGAGTGGTACTCAGCTTAGAATGACCTTTCAGCGCACCATCTGCTGTATGCCACTTGAGCAATTGTAGCGGAGAAAGTCAGCGAAGGCTTCGTGTGCTAACACGTTTTTCTCTCTGAGCTCTCTAGCTGGAAGCGATTCAGTTTGGATTCACACTCTGACTGGGATGTCTTTTCTAAAAAAAAAGTGCACCCCAGCAGTTTGTTTTGTGTGGTTTTGGGGATGAAAGTGGAACGGTGCAGGCAAGGCCTGGGATTGTGTCCTTATTCCATTCCTACGGCAGCAGCTCTTGGATATTTTATTTCTACAGTTAGGCTTAGCAAGGGTGAAAAAATGTGAGAGTATATGTAGCTGAGAAGGAAGGTATATTACCCCCGGTGTGAACTGCATGTTTTTGAATTTTTGCCGCCACAAAAGACATAACTAGGAAGCGCTTTTCTGCTAGCACGTCTGTGTGTACGAAAGGATATGGATCCTTTGGTCTCTTGCAAAACTGGGAGTGTGTGACCTTACCTAAAGCTGAAAATGAAATTGCAGGGCAGCAGCATGAGACTGCACTATTGAAGGAAAGGTGGTGACTGTACATTTGTTTGAAAGGCAAGCTCATAGCCCCGGTTCGCATGGTGGTGTTGGCAGTCTTCCAAAAGAGACCGGTAAACCCAGTAACTGCTTTGGTTTTTATTTTCTTTCTGACTAGATTTGTGGAGCAGGGCTCGACGAAAGAGCACAAAGGTAAAAGTTCATGCTGATGAACAAAGGAAGCACATTAAAGGTGCGTGTTCCGCACGGCAACGATCCAAAGCAAAAGCGATGCTCGGACATCTCTTTTATTCGAGGATATTTTGTTTAAGGCAGGGGACTCTGGGGTCTCTAGACGAGACCAAAAGACTAGGACTCCACATCCATCTTCGAAGAAACGTCACCTTTTCTCTTTCGAACTCAATTAGCATGAAATGTGCCAACGTCTGGCTGCTGCCCCCATAAAAAAAGCTCTGGAAGTAAAAGGCCAGTGCTGGTTTGCACTTTCCCCTCGCTGCATGGTAAACCACACCCAAAAGACTTCTGCACTTTTTCCTTACCTTCTAGTCATTTCTTGAATCTCGGAGTCTAAAGGTAAAAGCAATTTTGCCACATAGGGCTGGAAGAAGCAAAGGTACCAGCACAAATAGTTTCTCCCTTACGACTGTTAAATTCGGCAGGCAAGCCAGTGGCCTGTACGCTGCTCACACAAACACGGTGCTCCTCAGGTTCATTCTCAGCCTTTTGAAGCATGACGCCTTTCCATTATACCCGAGACCGAAGCTGCCCACCTTCTTCTCATACAGAACTCTCTGCTACCACAGAAGCGGTCTCAAGCGCACTGCTATTTTCGAAACACTCCTGTGTCGTGCTATTTCCATCTCAGTTCTACGTGCCATCACATTATGACTCTCTTCTGGTCTGAACCTAAGCAGAGACGTTTTCGGCCACATCTCACACAGAAAAAGGCACCAAGACAAGAAGCTTGGTGGCACCGTGCCCCTTACGCGTGGAAAGTGGTATTCTTTGCACAGGTGGAATCCGTCTAGGCTCTTGTTCATATGAACAGCAGTCTCACTTTGGTGTTCTGCAATTTTCTGCTCGGCTTCAGGTAAAGGCCATGCACTCTCAAACTTGCAGAGACTAACGTCTTTCTCTCCTTTCATAAACAAATGATTTCCGGGAAAGAAACCCTTGCTAGGTACGCCTTGGTTGCGGCAACATTTTAAAGATATGTGCCAGAAGAGAGGCATCTCTTGAATTTATCGGTAAATCCTCAAGCCGTGCAAAAAATTACCACAATCTGACAGACTAGGAGAAAATGCCTCTGTCCTGTCACCTTCATTTCTTGTGTCAGACAACAATCTGGATCCCTAGTGTTTGCTAGGCTGTACTGTGTGTGATGATTCTTACGGCTGATATGGCGACTTTGAAGTGTATTGGAGGCGATTGCGCTGAGAATGTCAGTAGTCAGGGGTAGGAGGGAAAGTCAGGGAATGCTTTCCATCCTGGAACACCTTTTCAGTGCCAACGGCAGGCTGGAAACCCTTTGGTTTAGCCAAAGACTGCCACGCTGGAAGAATGTGATGCTACCCGAAGTGGAAAAGGAGAGTGCGACTCACTAGTGTATTTCGTCTCGTTTACAGACTGCGAGGGGAAGTCTGCAGGGCCAGCACTGGCTTTTTGTTCTCGGACATTTTGTACGAGGGAAACTTTTGAAAGTGTTTAGGACCGGCGAGAGTGAGCGAGTAGGATGGCACAATAGAGCTTGAGGGAAATTGCCTACCTGCAGGGTGGTGTATGCAGTTCTTTGTGTGCAAGTTATATATCGACCAGCTGATCCCACTGAAAAGGTTTTAAAATAAAGAGGTGACGCTGCAATGCCTTCTTCTTTTGCAGCCTGTAAACTACACGGCCAAAAGGGAGACGATTCCTCTTCCTTCCCAGCTAGATGCAGGATCACATTATTTCAAGTCTCCGAGAGCCAGGGTCCACAATGCAGCTCTTACACTAGCTGCTGCCACACAAAGGGGCCAGGCCAGAGAAGAGCTTGGCTTGTTCCTGGGCACTGTCAGCGCTCATCACAACAACCACACGATGGCGCTGTCGACTTGCAGAATAAGGAAACCCACCGAGGCCAGCTCGAAGCCACCCCAAATGCAGAGGAAATCGCCCCTGCTCTCCAATCACTCGTGTCAGGACAAAAGTGCAATCCAAGTGCAATCTCGTATTTGCACCACACTCAAACGGCAACCCGAACTCCTTTGCTCTTAGAAATCTTTTCACTCTCCCGGAGTCCGGCTACAAAACTGAAAAACATCCGGCAAAAACAGAGCTCACAGAAGTGCCAGAGGAGAAAGTCGGGGCTGCCTGCAACTTCAGCTGTACCCATCGAAATACCAGTACACACTCTGGAATCTGCACTTTCCTCCTCAGCTCTAGGTACCATCCTAATGCTTCCGTCTCACAGAGTCAGGACCCAAACAGAACGGCAGCAGGGAGCGCTCACCCACTAAAGGTAGCAGAACAAAAATCTCCCCACTTTGGCTTTTGCCTTCCCACTGCAACAGTTCAAGAGCTCTAACCCATAGAACTGCCTCCCAATGTGCAGAACCAAAATCTCTTACTTAGCCGAAGAGGGGAACTACAAGCTCATCACAGAAGAAACGGCATCCCCTCCTCTACAATACAAAACATCCTGGCACTGATCCCCTCCAAAGGTGCCAGAACACTGTTACTGGGCGTTACCTGCCCTCTGACCACCAGATCAGCTGCTAACCAAATCTGACCATAGCTGCTTACATTAACCAAAATAAGTGTACTGTCAGAATTTCAGACAGCCACCTCTGAGAAGCGGCAACCACATGCCAAATGAAATCTTTCAGGAGGTCGCCTTCAAAAGATGGATACCAAGTCCATCACCGTGCAAATTGAGGTAGTGCTTCCGCACCAAATAAGCCAGGACAGAAAGATGCTGCCACCCTTGGCCTCCTCTCCACAGCTGCTTCCCTGCACCTCCAAAACTGGTGCTTTTGGAAAGATTTCCTCACCTTTTGGCCAGCTGCCCCTCACTTTCAGAAAGACTATAAAGGGACTCTCTGAAAAGACCCCTACGAGTACTCCCCACAGAAAGAAGACGGGTCTATTGGCTGGACCAGGAGGATTCCGCCTCGCCATTGGTAGCTATTAACCCTCCCCCCCTTTTTTCTCTCTATTCTTTGTTTCTTTATATCTCTCTCTGCCCATCGCATAACCGTGTTGTTGGCACACAATAAAGTGCACTGTTTTTGATTAAAGTTAAAATTCCCCCGTTTGTGTTTCTTTTGCGCTCTGAGATGGGTTAACCAACCATCACTTCTCTCGCTTGTCTTAGCAGATCGTGACAAGGAGAAAAAAATTTATGTGGGTAAACATGGGGGATAGGCATGCAAGTTATTTTTGTTTCCTTGCCTCACCTCTTTTACACCTTCCTTGCCTTATTTTGTCATCCATGTCCATCCCCTTTCTTGCTTTGCCATCTCCAAATACTCACTGTAATAATGACCCATCCATGTCCTTCCCTTGCCAAACATACTACTTCACTGCCTTGCTCACCCATTCCCCACCTTGACTTTCTTGCTGCTTTTTGCCTGGTGACTCCTTGCCTTGCCTGCTATACCTATTACTTTCCTTCCTACTTGCCTTGCTTTTTAAAGCCAACCCTTGCCTTGCCTTGCTCTGCTCCCCTTCCTTTGCCTTGCATTACTTTGCATGCACATTCCCAGCCTTGACTTATGACTTTTGTCCCTGGTCTTGCTTACCTTGCCTCTCCCTCCTTTGCCCTGCCCTGCCTTACTCACTCATCCCCCACTTTGACTTCCCTGCGTCTTTTTCCTGTCCTGCCTTTCTTTGCCTGCTTCTCCTAGGATTCTCACTGCCTTGCCTACCCTTACCTTGCTTTGCCTTTGCCACCCTACGTATCAATAGTATTCCTGACTATCTATTCTTTTACCTTCCCTCTCCTTCCACTGCCCATTTATACAACTCCTTTGCCTTGTATTAGCTTTCTCATTCCCCACGCTTCAGTTCCCTGCCCCTTTTTTCCTCTCCTGCCTTGCCTTGCCTTCTCTGTCACTTTCCTACTTGTCACTTGCCTTTCCTTAAAGAGCCAACCCTCATCTTTCCATGTCCTTCTACCCTTCCATTGCATTACCTTTTCTTGCATGCACATCACCTCTCTCGACCTCCCTACAACTTTCATCCCTGGCCTTGCTTTTCCTTGCCTGCCCCTTCTTTGCCTTGTCTTTTTTTTCCAACCTGAACCTTGCATTTCCTTACTGACTCCTCCCTGTATTTTCCTTGCCCTTCCTACCCCTCCATTGCCTTGCATTTTCTTACCCTCACCCACCCCTCCTTGGCCTCCCTACCTCTTTTTTCCTGGCCTTGCTTTGCCTTGCTTGCTTCTCCTATGACTCTCACTGCCTTGCCTGCCTCCCAGTTGCCTTGTCTTGCAAAAGTAATCCTTTCCTTGCCTTCCTCTGCTGTCTTTCTCTTGTCTTGCATTGCTATGTGTACACATCCACTGCCTCTACCTGCCTACTTCTTTCTTCTCTGGCTGTCCTGTGCTTTGCCTTTCTCCTCCCTGGTTTTGCCTTGGCTTTCCTACCAACCTCTGCACATCCTTGTCATTCCTGAGCATCCCTTGGTTTGCCCCTCAATACCTTGTTCTCTTGCCCCTGTGTTTATAAGGCTATTTTTGAAATGAGTCCCATTGTCTTACTTAATTCTTGCAGCTCTGCCATGTCACCACAGGATTTGCTTTTCAAGGCCTAGGATGGGGTTCCAGGCAATGATGTGAGACACAAGGTTCATCTCTAGCTATCCAAGTGGTGCCTTCTGTCATTGTGAGCGTGTAACAGTGCATTTATGGCAGTGTGATGTAATTGATCTGCCAGGCTTCCCCACACTTGTATTTAGACCAGTGCTCATTGTACCACAGGGGCTTTTACCTGCTTGGCTCTGCTTGATCACAGCACATGTTTCACAATCAGCCAGCCACTCTCACAGAGCATTTGCTACCATCCATGAGCCAGTGTAAGAGGTAATGTTGACCCCTTCTTTAGTTCAGTCATATCCAAAGACAGCTGGACAGCTTTCAGCTCTGCAACTTGACTTGATCCACCTTGTCCCTTGGTAGCTTTTGCTACTCACTTAATAGCAGAGACCCTGGTTGGCACTGGTGAGGTATGAAAAATGTCCTCCCTAAGCTCCTTTCTGAGTTTCTGATGGCTCTCTTCAATCTTCTCATCCAGTTTCTGCATATGCTCAGTTATGTCTGTTTCCACAGCTGAGACTTGGGCTGCTGTTGAGGTGTGGACAATATCTTCATATATCTGGAGCCTTCTTGTCACAGCACCCAGTGTCTTGTTTTCCTCATCCCATTGCAGAATCACTAGGAAGTGGCAGTACTTGTGGCTCGAGTCATGAGAGTTCCAAACTCTCATGTTTTTTACGTGTTTTACGTTTTACAAGGTCTGGACTGTTAGTGGGCCGGTTGTTATTTGAGAAAATTTTATCTCTAGCACAGCCAGATCTCTCATTCCTTGCTCCATGGTTTTCCAAAGGCCTTGTTGCAGCTGGAAGTCTTCCTGGCAAAAGTATCTCTGCTTCACACTTCTTAAGGGTCACGTTCAGAGGTGGAGAGGTTCTGGCTTCCCTCAATGCCCACATCATGTGAAAAAGATCCCAAATGCGTTCCTCCGGTTCCATCCAAAATTGTAGTCGGCTGTGGTGTCCCAGACTTCTATCAACCAGCTAAATATGGGCTCATCTGTTTACCAGGTGAGGTCTTTCCACATGTTGTGTAGACTTTCTCAGGATAAGGACTTGGTGATTATTTTCAGCTCTGAGTCCTCTGCTGTCTGCAAGAGTCCTGTCTCCTCATTGTCATCCACTAGGCAAAAATATTTGGTCTTGAATTTTCTCCTTTGGGTAGGGGCGACTGCTGCCATTTTGTTTTAACTGCTGCCTGAGAGACCGTGGCATTTGCCGATTTGTTCTCTTTCCCTTCTGGCTTATAGGTGTTGCTCTACAGTGATAAGCATTAGCCAGGGCCCAGCACAAAGCAATGAGCTGCTTCTCTCTGGAACTGCCACTGCAATTTTCCTTTAAATATTTTGCTTCTTTAGCTGTGTTCCGTATTTGTTCAGGGGGAACTGCCAAACCTTTGGAACAGAATATTTCTTCAACATCTGACTTATATCCTCCTACATTCCACGCCGCTCATGATTTTCAACCCCTGAGACAAATCTCTGGACAACCCCACTGGAAATCTCAGCCCTGATTCTAAACGTATTGTAAGGCTGTAGCGGAGACAGCAGAACTAGCAACAAGAATACGGTGTCTTTAATATCGAGAGAGAATTCAACACTCTCATAAAACTGGAGAAGAAAGTGAAAGACTGGGAAAGCCCCTCCTCTCCTGTTCCCCCAAAAGGCTGGGTGTGATCACTAATAAACCCCCAGAAGCAGCAGCCCAGACCAGGACAGACAAACAGTGAAATTACATCCCAAATGATCTTCATTGTCACTGATGTTATCTTTCTGTAGACTGATATGACAAAGTGTATCCACAAAGCAATCTTGGTTTCTCTATCTCCCTGATCTGAAGCAGGAAATCATGGGGGGCAAATGGCTCCACAAATATGGACACATATACAAAGGGAGGTGCCACACTCCCAGGACTAGACCCAGCAGCATGGTGACCCGGGAGTTCTGTACCTAATACTCAAATGTTTCAGACAAAAATGTAATTTTGTGCCTTTCTGTCTCAAGCGCCTTTAGTTGGGTGCAAAATTTGTCTTAGTTTAAGACATTTTCCAGGGTGGAGCCTGTGGCAAACAAGCTCCTCTCCTTTAGTTTTAAGCACTCCCCTTTCACCAGTAAGGAGAGACGAATGTGAGAAAAGTGAAAAAATAACAGTTTACTAAAAAACAGAACAGCAGTTAATAAAGAAACAGCAATAACCAAAAAGACAAAGTCTCTAAGGTGACACACCCTCCCACAACAATGATCAAAACAAAATGGCGCAGAAGACCTTCTCGCAAGATGGTGGCTGCTATTGCCAACCAAGTGGCCCAAGGACAAAGACAATATGGTGGAGAAGCCCCTCCACCAAGATGGCAGCCTCCATAGAAACCATGAGGCCCAGGGGACAAAGATAAAATGGAAAAGCCTACCTCTCTGGACCATGAGGTGGAGAAAGAACAAAGCAAAAACAACATCTCGACTCAAGCCCCCTCTTCCCACGAACAACAACTAATGGGAAACACGGACAAAACAAAAAGCTGGAAGAACTCTTTTTTTGTCCAAAAGCAAGAGTCAATGCTGCCTGGTTGTCTGCTCCATGCTACCTGACAGGGGCTCTCCTGGTGGAGGCAGTGGTGGCTGGAACTGGGGTAGACGCTGGAACACGTGAGGAGACACTGACTCCTCCTCAACAAAAATGGCAGGCAGCTGGAAGTGGGGCAGGCAGCTGGAACTGGGGCAGCAGCTGGACCTTGTGAAGAGAAGGGGTTCTGATTTCCCTGGGAGGGGTGCCTTGGCTGGTTGTCCTGGGTGGAGAGACCACAAAAGAATGGGAAAGAAAAAAATTGAAGAAACATCTTCCCCAGCTCCAGAAACAGTAGTTACCTTGGCAACAGTGTCTGATAAGGTATTACAAAAGTCTCCCAACACCAGAGAGGAATAAAAGAGGGCTTCTGCTTCACACTGCCTTGGCTTGGGAAACCTGCCCCATGCAAGTCTCTTGACAGCCAGGACAGAACAAAAGAGAGAGTTCAGTGTGTCTGTTCCCATCATTTAAAGGGATACTCGTAAGCCCTCATCTCGCAAACCCAGGGTAAAACACTTGTTCCGCTTTAGGCCCCAAAGTCCTAAGGGACAGTAACACAAACTGCAGATTGATGTAGAAGAATTACGGAATACAATGCACATTTTTTGGATCACTCAGGACAGGGAGTCAAAGCAGGGATTGTCGCTGTTGGGGTGGCCACGACACATACGAACTCCAGTAACAGTTTCAAGCAAAAAGCTTATGTTTATTACCACACAGCGTCTTTTATAGTTTCTTAGTTGTTTACATAGTTTTAAAGCACAAGCTTAATTCAACCAGTCACTGTACACCACTATGTGAACACACGATAGTCATGCAGCATGTTTTTCTACCTCTAATTCAGCTATGCCTCTTTTCCCAAGGTCCTTCTCTAGCCGAAGTAACAGGCCTGAGCCATGATTTTACAAAGGCAACAAGGCTTCATTTTATAAGGTTTTACCTAAATGCCACTGGGGATGAGCAAGAAAGGCAATGAAAACCAAGTGGGGGTAGCAGGGCAAGACAAGGGAAGGGTTGTGTTTGCAAGGTGAGGTGAGAGAGTCAAGAGTTAGGCAATGCAATGAAAGTCATAGGAGGAGCAGTCGGCAAGGCCAGGGAAAAAGGAGCAGGGAAGTCAATGCAGAGAATGAAGGGCAAGGGAAGGACACAGAGAGGTCAGTTAGGCAATGCAAGGTGTGGGTAGACGAGACAAAGCAATGGATAATCAGGAATGCCAAGGAAATACAAGGTTGGGTAGAAAAGGCAAGGCAAAGCAAAAGAGGGGTAGGCAAGGCAGTGAGACTCATGGAGGCAGGCAAGGCAAGGCAAGGCAAGGCAAGGCCAGGAAAAAAGGAGTAGGAAAGTCAAGGTTGGGGATGGGTGAGGAAGGCAATGCAAGGAAATGGAGTGGTAGGAAGGCTAAGAGAATGATACAAAAAGGTTGGTAAAGCAATAGAAAGTTAGGATAGGCAAGGCAAGGGATAGTCAGGAATGGCAAGGAAATGCAAGGTTGGGTAGGAAAGGCATAGCAAGGCAAGGGACAGGTAGACAAGGTAATGCGAGTCATAGGAGGAACAGGCAAAACAAGGGAAGGTCTGGAAAAATGGGGAAGTAAAGGTAGGGGATGGATAAGCAAGGCAATGTAAGGCAGTAGAGGGGCAGGAAGGGCAAGGGAAGGACACAGAGGCATTGGTAAGGCAATGCAAGTTTGGGGTAGGCTAGGCAAGGCAAGGCAGAGGTACACAAGGCAAAGCAAGAGAGTGGAAGGCAAGGCACTGCAAGGATGGGAAAGGGAAGGCAAAGCAAGTGAGGGGTAGGCAACGCAATGCAAGTCAAAGGATGGACAGCCAAGGGAGGGGTAGCAAGGCAAGAAAGGAGTAGGCAAGGCAAGGCGGAAGATGGGTATGAGAGGCAATGCAAGGCAAGGGAGAGGTAGGCAGGGCAAGACCGGGTAAGTGAGGGTCAGTCAAAGAAAGGAAAGACAAAGGCTGAGTAGGCAAAGCAAGACAAGGGACTAGTGGGCAACGGAAGGTAAGGATGTTGTAGACAAGACAAGGCAAGGGAGAAGTCAAGTCGTGTTGCATCCCGTAAGGATGCTGTGAATGGGCCAGCAAAACCCACAGCGAAGACGGTTCGCTGGTGGGATGGCCCCCAGCCAGGAACATCTCCCCAGGATAGGGTGAGCTCCCAGGAGGCCTTGCCTTAAATATTATAATTTATGGATCTTCTCGGTTTGAGGTTGGTTCGTTGTTCTCCACCCCTTTGTTCCACTCTATGTACCCCATCTAGAAATTTCTTTTTGATTGTATCTCCCATTGGCTCCCTTCCCTTAATCCCTCCTCCTCTGTACCCTTATTGGCTCCCTTACCTCTACTCCGCCCCCCTCAGCCCATTGGCTGTGATGCTCTGCCCGCCGCTTCCTCCCCATATATAAACCTTGTACCCTGCCCTCTATTTTGTCTTCTCTCCATGGACCCCTCTGCACCTGGACCCTCCAATAAACCTGGTTGCCGAACCCCACACAGAAGACCCTTTCCCCCTCCTTTGTCGCCTGCCGTCACCTCATCTTTGTGAGTGTGTATGTGCATGTGCCCCGCACCATCGGGTGTGTGTGTGGCTGCGCCTTCGTTTGGCCTCCCATGCTGAAGCGGCTTCCCCTGACTGGGGACCCTTCTGGAAGGCTGCGGCAACTCACCATTGCCCCACGCCATGGCAAAGTCAAGTCGGGAAGGGGAAAGGGAAGGGAGAGGGGGAGGCGGGAGGGAGAGAAGAGGGGAGAAAGGGAAGGTTTGGGAAGGTTCGGAAAGGAAAGGTTCGGAAAGGAAAGG
>VZTD01004601.1:565225-648467 GCA_013397725.1 Rhagologus leucostigma | reverse complement strand
CTGGAGAGGATGCTTTTCTCCCACCATGGTCGCCATGGGACCCCGCCAATTGAAAGGAACGGAGCGAATGAATAAGAGGAGCGAGGTGGAGAGAATATTTAACTAGCTTCCTCCGGGAATTTGTGCCCTTTTTTATTTTCTTTTTTTTTTTTTTAATTCCCGTGTGGATACTGAAACTCCGACAGCCTGCTCCGTTGCCCTGCTTCCCCCACCATTTAAAATTGGGCACCTTTCTTATTTTGTGAGGACTGGCGTCGACACCATTTCCTTATGTTCTCTGTCACATACACTTTATTAAGCAAGTTGGAATAATAACAACCCTCCCCAAATCTTAATCTGTCGTCTCTCACAAACAGTTTTCCCGCAGAATTACAACAGCTCCATAAATTGTATTACACTGCAAGCTTAAGGAAGGAGGGGATCATTTTAGTTCTGACAAACTTTCTGCCTGTGAACTAAGCAAGAAATTTGTTTGGAGCATGGATTTCTATTATTTCAAGCTTTCTGACTTGAAATGCATTGGTAAACTGGACCAACAAAGGCTGCCTATTTTCCTTTGTTTTCCCTAATTTTTCAGGGGAGAACTCCAAGTATATTTTTATAATTTTTTTTACTAGATGTCTTTAGTGGAGTAAAAAGTACAGTTTCATATTGAAAAATACAGTCCAGGAAGAAATAATCAATGTGTTTTTTTCACACTAATTATCGTGGTGCAGTTCAGTTTCCTGTATTTTACACTTTTACATTACATGCAGTGGAGTGGGCACCCTGGGAATCAGGTCAGAAACAGAATAACTTCCATACAAAGAATAGACTAGGCTAGAAATAGGTAAGGTGTGGGAAGATCTTTTAGACTGAATGACATGGAGTGTGTCAACAGGAATTGTCTGCTCATCTTCCGATGGAAGAACTTGGAAGGGAGCATCAGATGAAGGAACCTGGTTCAGAACACAAAGAAGAGGGGTAAGGGGGAGTTCCTCAAAGTGTGGGTGCAGCTTCCTGGGGCTCCTTGCCAGAGGATGGTGTGGGTGCAGAATTTCATGTGAAACTGAGGAGAGGTTGAACGAATGTTTGGAAAAATGCTAAATAAAACTGAAGCTTCTAAACTAATAAAATCCATTGCTTTCAGAAAATCATCTGAGCTCAGTGCATTGGAGGTTGGGAAAACTCCTGGAAAAAGGATTGTACTGAGGTTCAGTGAAAGGTATTTTTATAAAGAAACCAATAATTTTATGAAGTTTGGGCTGGGGGTGTGGCTTTCTAAGTACATCTACAATATACCTTTGCCCTGTTAGAGAATGGCAATAGTAATGGCAGCTTGGCCGTACCCCAGCTTCATTGCCAGGTACTTCACACAGTGTATTTCAAAGTTTGCTGGGTTTTTTCCCAGCAAGTTGGGTTTTACGTTTTGTTTTGAGGTTTTTGGTTGTTGGTCTTTGGTTTTTTTTTTACTGTTTCCCTCCCCGTGATTGTTCGTGTTAGAGAAAGATAATTTTAATTTTCGCCTTCTTTCCAACTTGGTTTTCCTGACAGCGCAGAAGGGTGAAGGAGATTTGCCCGACACCTGTGTTGAGGAAGTGCTGCCCAGGGAGATGGAAACTGCTCGACTGACTCAGCTCCAGTTCAGAGGTGGAACCTTTGGCAGTTGTAAATGCACCGTGTTTTGACAGAAGGCATAAAACCCTGACAGTTGTTTTGGGGTTCACTTCCTCCTTCTCACCGCATAGACATAAGAATGAGAGCTTGAAATATTTAGTGATACTAGTCTTTCATGAGCTTTGCTCACATTATCTTCTTGTTGGACTGGTCAAGCCTTTATACAATCTGAGCACATCATGTTGGTATTGATAAACCGGAAGAGGGTGAGGATGCACACCTCGTTCAGCACATCCAGAAAACCTGAGCCATCAGTCCTTATTGTTTGGAGACTTGTTTCGCTGACAAGACCTAAGAATTTTCTCAAGTTTGTCCCAAAAACCCACGTTATTCCAAATCTGATGTCAGTTGCTGCCAGAGCCACAGCTGCTGTTGGTTATCTTGGAGCTGCTTTTGCAGGGCAAAGTAGTTTTCATTCAGCATCGATCTGATTTTATTGTGTGGTATTTTTTGACCAAACCTGGAAGTAAATCTCAGATTTTTTTTTTTTAGACCTGTCACATTCCTGATATTAAAGATGCTTTTATTGCTGCCAGTGAATCCAGAGACAAACCCAGATAGAGATGGAAAGTACCCCAACTGACACTTGACTAGTGACAAAAGGGTTCACCACCAGAAAGTCTGCTATGGGGAGGGGGAGCAGAGAAATAAATCCTGTGAAGGGATGAGAGATAATAGGTGCAAATCAAAATGTCTGGAGTGTTGTGCCTTTGGTGCACTGGGATCATTATGGCTGAGTTACTGCCTGGGGCGCGGCTCCATGTGGAGTCTGTGTTTGCAGGGGCAGGCAGGAGGAAAGCATTGTCATTTTTGCACAGGGCCGGACTCTGAGCTGGCCTTGATAGTCCCTATGGGTCCCGTCCAACTTGGGATATTCTGTCATCCTGAGGTTTCCATTTCATTCGGGTGGATCAGGCTCTGCGGCTCGGTACACAAAGGTCACCAGCCCTAGGCGGCTGGAGGCAGCTCTGGGGTTGCACCAGGAAAAGTCTGTCCTTAATTCCTGCCTCTGTTGGTGCCTCAGAGGTGTGGTTCTAGATCCACCATTTAACGCCTCTGGGCCAAATTCTGATCAGGGGAATTTGCTCTGGGTTAAAGTGAAGTCCACTGAAGCCCCATGGCAAAGCCCAGCCTGCCACCTATTAAACACATCACCACTGGTTGTCCTGGGGCTGAATTTGGCTCAGGGCCTCGAGAATGACCAATGCATGAATGACTCCAGGTTCTCTAAGAATGCTGCATTTCAGCCTGGTTTTGTTCCAGGGATGGACAAGGATACCTCAGTGTGAATTGTGCCACTAAAGGGTAGCCCTTCAAGAGCAGGGTTTTTTGTTTTGTTGTTTTCACCTGTTTAAATCCCAGCAGTGGTTCAGAGAGTAGTGAGAAATGCCCCACAGCTGAGTTAAAACCGTATCTTTTCTTAGCTGTGCTCAGACCCCTCTAAGGTCTGACCTTGCCCCTCTGGGGTCTGAGCAGACGTGAATAGAAAGTGAAATTCTGGGATAACAAGCTCCAGGGACACCTTATATGTGCTTGGTGTGGAAAATAGCAACTTGCCTGGAGGAAATATGACTCACTCTCACTGTGTTTGGAAAAGTAGGGGGAGTTCTAGGTTTCTGTTCAATTAAAGCTTGTTATGAACTCATCTACTTCGCCTCCTCCCAAGCATTGCATGCAAAGCAGGAGTCACTGGCCCTTGAAGTGGATATACTGTACTGTGCATCCTGATGGATGTCATTCCATGTGACCTACATGCACAGAGAGCAGCTGGGATGAGTCAGATCTCTGTGGCTGAGGCTGCCACAGCTCCTGCATTCTTGAATTAATGCATATGTTTGAAACAGAGCAGGACTGACTCCAACCATTCATTGAGAAGCAGCAGTAAGATCTGTAGCAGCTTTAAAGAGAAACTCATTCCTGGAGACATGGATCCTTTGCCTCTTACTCAGAGTTTCCAATCATGTGGTGATGTCAAAGTCAGGTCAAGAGGATGAGGACAGAAGGGATTGCTGGCAGTGCCAGTCAGGGAATCCTAAACAGGGAAGGAGCTATGGCAAGCACAGCGAACGTGGATAATCCAGTGCTAAGGAAAACAGAGTCACAATTTATTTTCTCAGCCTGTACACACTCTTGGCTGAACATGACTGAATGGGAGGTCCTTTTTGCTTGTTGGGGTGGCTGCCTCCTGCTCAGCAGAACAAAAGCTGTGTTACTTTCCTGATAGGGCCAGAGAACCCAGGATGGCTCAGACTTGGTCAGTGTAGTTTGGGGGCTTTGTATAGAGCAGAACTGGTGATGTGAGCTTGCCTTAAACCAAATCAAAGCAAAACAACCCCCACCGAACCCCAAATTTATGAATTGCTCTCATCTTCAGATAAGAAGACTGGATCCCTGCAGGCTTCCATGGCTCTCCTTGGAAGAACTGTCCCCATTACAAGTTTAACATGCTTATCAATAGGCAGGATTAGTTCCCCACAGTGCCAACCCCGCTTTATAGCAGCCTCACCTGAGGGGCTGCAGGGATGGGAACTGGCTCTACATCCACATTGCAAAATGTAATACTCTTCCCAGCAGCAGATCTGATTTCCCACGGACGTGGAGGGTGAGAGGAGTTGGTTTTTAGCTGCTATGTTACATGCCCTGGTTGCACACCCCTTGATCAGACCAGGGTCATACCCAGCCCTGAGTGTGTGCCCCAGCTCGGCACAGCAGCTCAGGGCTCAGCCTGGCTCAGTGCCGTGGGCAGGGGCCCCCAAAGGACCGGGATTTAAACACCAAATCTTACCACAAAGCTGTCTCTTGTACCACACAGACCTGCTGCAGCCATAAAAGCATCCTGCCACCTTCCGTCAAACAGCAGCCCTCAGTCCTCAGCCTCTTTCACCCAGTTAAGACTTTTACATAAAATTTTACCATGTGAGCAAAAAATGAACTAGGCATTGAAGAGACCAAGCCCTCCTTGCAGCAGAGGTAATGAGTCTCTTTGGTGCTGAAGTGTCTCCTGAAAATGGAATGAGAGGCTTGCTACATTGATGAGAGCAATGGTAAAATAGATTGCCAAAATCTGGGCTAAATTCTGATGAGCTCTGTCTTATGCTTGGGGAAACAGAAGCGAAAGGAAGTGAAATTGTAGAGCTGTGAACTGAGCCCTTATCATCCAGGCCAGTGTAGAGAACATGCTTCTGACTTGGCCTAGGGAAATAAATAGGGACTTTCTTGAAATTTTGAAATTTTGCTCTTTTGAATAATCACTAAGATTCTTCATATAAAAATTCCCATACACACTTTTACATGTTCACATTTAATGTATTGGCTATTTTCAGATATTTTTCAGAAAATCTTCTGCTTGTCTCATCTGTGGTGAAGGAGGGCTAGGGGTCCCCATAACTTTCTCATCTTACGTACTTTCCTTTCTCATGCTGCCTTTTCAAACATGAACACACTTGCCATCACAGGATGGAGTCTGTTTAGCAAATCTGGCACTGGGCTTGGGAATTCCATGTGCTCCAACTCTCCTTGTTCACACTCCTCTGGTCAAGCCTGGCTGCTGCTGATGGCTGGAAAACCAGTTCCACCTGTTCCCTCCAAAAGATGCAATAGCGTGGCTTTACAAGGAAAACACACTCAAGAAGTGCTACAGGTGTGTTTGCTTTGAGCCTGATGGCTGTCTCATTAAAACCATTAAAAAGGCTCCCCCTGACTTCAGGAGGGAGATAATTTCCTCCTCTGGAGTTGTCTGCTCGAGTTACGCAAAGGAAGCAAGGTCAGGCTTTATCTTAGAGTTGTTTATACGAATAACTTATTCCAAGGTTAATAACTGATGAGCCAATCCTTGCAGAGCCCCAGAGGTCAAAGGGTTGCTTATGAGAACTGATAAACCACCCCTGAGTGATGCTCTCCCAGCATCCCTGATAACGCTGCTGATAGCCATATTGTGCTTATCCGTCAGCCTTTTATGGTCTACTTATAAATGCCACGTCACTGTGAATCTCAACCAGCAAAACAAGCAACTTCTGTGTCAGAAAGCTGCACAAACAGTTGGGAAACTCAAGTGATTTTTGGCATTTGCAGAACACTCAATTGGTGGACTGAATGTTGTGAAATGTATTTCTGAGAGAATATGAGAGATGCTCCAGCCACAAGGCTTCCTAATGTGTCATTAGAAGTTCAGCTTCTTTTCTGGCTTAACTTTATCATTGGAAAAAAAAAGGGGCGGGGGGGAGATGACAGGCAAGGGTCAACTTACTTATTTCAGACAAAAATACAGCAAATGCTGGACAAGCCCCGAGAATGGACACCAGGTTTTGCCACGTATTGGCAGCTTTTCCCCCTCACCTCTGAATTTGCTTTTAAAAGCGACTGTGAGGCCTTTATATGTGTCTGTTATAAAAACAGCCGTCATCTGTCACTCACTAGGGACACCAGATTTTCCTACTTGAAGAGATATGGTAATTTCTTTCCCCCCACTGTGCAAAGAACTGAGGTTATTTATGAAGCACTCCAGCCCTTAGTCTGAATCCTCTCTGTCTGGGAGCAGCCTGCCGGGAGTCAGCCTTTGCAGTGTCAGCAGTGGCACCGCTGGACTCAGACCCTTCGTCTGCCCTGGGTGAAGCAGGAGCTGCACACCCAGTCCTGGTGCCAAAGGCAGGATGGGATGATGCAGGAAGGTGGAGGTGACTGTGGGGACACGGGCTCTCCCCCTGAGTCAAGCCCGGGGGGCAGTGAGGCTTTGGGAGGTGGTGACCCCACAGAGCAGGGGAATTTGGTGAGGAGACACCTGCGTCAGCATGTAAATTCCTCTCTGAGCATCAGCTGAGCACCCAGGTCATTAAACCTTTCTGGGACAGGTTCAGGTTTTACTCCTCGAGCTGCCAGAGCTCACAGACCTTTGTGGCTCTTAAGAACAGCTGCAGCAGGGCCCTGGCAGCTCTCAGCTTGCCTGGGGGAAGGACAGAGAAGGATGCACATTGCGGGGACTTCCACCTCTCCCCTACATTCCCAACAGATTTTCACAATCGTGGCAGAGAAAATTCCCGAATGAATAAAACTGTACAAGAGGGAAATGTATTATTCCAAAGAGGCAGAGAAAACAGTGGCCGCAGGGGGTTATTGCCATTTACTGTCTATAATCAGCTTGCTTTTGGGAAAGTGATGTTCGAAGGGATCTGTTCCTTGTCCCAGCCTCCCGGCCAAGAAGGCTCTGCCACCAGGAATTTGACTGGAAGGGTTTAGAAACCAGAAGAGCGATGCAGCAGAAACCTGCCAAGGCCGCGCTTACGCTTCCTTAGCGACACTCCGCCCTAACTTTTCGCACGCTCACACGGCCGAGAACCCGCAGCAAGTTCCGCACGGTTCGTCTGTAACAAGCTCCCTGCGTGAAGAATGACGCTCCCTGAGCTCCCCGCGGTTCAGAACGCGAATCGCTGCTGCCCTCCCGCGGCCCCGGCTCTGCGCGCTCGGAGGATGCTCCGCGTGTCCCACAGCATCCCCGCACGGATCCTCCGCTCCGCAGGGACGAGGGAGAGCCACCAGGCACGGCCATCTCCACAGCCGGGCTTTTCACACCTCCTCCCGCTCTGACACCTGAGCTTGAAGCCTCATTTTTTTAAATCAAAGAGCGGTAACAGCTTAATATGGTTGGTCATCGCCCTTTGGAGGAACATGATTTCCCCTTGAGAGGGTGGTGAAGTCAAGACTGTCAGCGCAGAGTCACTGAATCTGTGCAGTGACAGTGCCCACAGCGGCCAGATTTCCCTGAAACCCATTTTCCCCCTGCATTTGCCTATTTAGGCCTTCTTAGTGACTGGTTGGAGGAGGGGATGACTCTTCAAGAGGCCATGTTGTCTCACTTATCTTCCCTATCCACACATACACACTCATTTCTAGCACCGAGGGCCAGAGATGCCTGCACTGCTATAATGAGACTTCAGGAAAGGAGGGTTATTATTGAAGGAATGTCGAGACAACAGCAGTCGCAGATTAAACAAATGCACTGTGCTGGGCGACAGCTGGGGAGGTGGGGATGTGTTAAGAGGGGCTAAATTCTGTACTGAGTCTGGTGTAACCACCCCAAAATAAGTGAAGTAACTTTGGTCTGACTCCAGTGTATTGGAGAGCAAAATTGGCCTTGCAATTACGTGAAAAAGGGCAGCAGATGAAGAATTTCAGAAAAAGCTCAGTCAAGAGAAGGTTGGACAAAGTTGTTGGATTTCACTCTGCCTTCTCTTTTCTGGTAGCGTTTCTGGGTCTGGCTTCTCGTACCACATTTCTCTATTTTTAGAGGAATTTTTGGATTTGCTTTTATAAAAGAGGCCTGGACTCTGCTCTTACTTACACTGTCATATGCCTGCCTATCTCAATGTAGTTCAGCTCTACTTGAGCTTTCAGAAGCAAGAAAAAAAATCACAGCTAGTCTTATTGTAGCTGAGCAGCAAGTGAGTCATGACTGGCTCTACAGACACCTTGAATGCTGTGAGCAGAAAGTCTTGGGGCTGGCTTCTGTCCTCACACACAAACCCTGCTGACATCAACATCTGAGGGTAAAATTTGGCATCTCTTGCCTCTGCCTGTCCCTCAGCTTTGTAGTTGGGAAAACAAGCCAATAGCCATGTGGAATCTCTCCAGAGGGCAAGATTATTCTTGCAGGAGTAAATTTTCTGGGGTTTTTGACCGGATTTTAGTGCTTATCAGATGCGAAGTGCGCAGGAGGAATAATGAAGCCCCAGCAGGGTATCACTTCTGCTGAGAAATGGCCAGGCATGTAAATGTGTTCGTGCTGAGGGACCATATTTGTACCAGATTAAAGTGTGTTATAGATAGTATTATACACAGTCAGGGCTGCAGTTAAAGCTGGTTTAGGGTTTGAAATGGAAAGGGCACATCAGCCACATGACTGCTGTGCACACTCTGCATGTGTGCACTGGCTTTAAGAACAGAGGACAAACCTCCATGCTGGAAACCTTGTGCTGGGGCCACAGCACGAATCGCCTGTCCCACCTCACCTCTTCCTCCAGGCCCTACGTATTCTGATCAAATTCTGCATGATGACGGTGCTACTTCTCTTCTTCCAAACCAGCATCATGCAGAAACCCCTCGGCTGGGACTGGTCTTGGTTTGCAAACGGACCCAAGTTTCGCCCAAGTCGGTGGCGCTGCATTGGTTTGTGCAGCTGGTGCTCTGGAGCACTGAAGCTATGGGAATTTTAAAATCCTCAGGAAAGGAAAATCGAGGCAGATGTCTCCCCTGTTGTTAATACTGTCTGACCTTTTTTCCTGTACATTCTCCAGTGTATCATTTAGCATGTGAGCACCTCAGGGCAGAGGAGAGGAAGGAAGTGTCCTTAATGGGCTCTTTTGTGAAATGAGGTAGATTTGGTGACTGGTTTTTTTTTTTTGGTGACTGTATTTTTTTTTCCCATGGAAGACTAGATTTAACACTGCAGACTTTACTCTTTCAGTGTTCAGCTCTCCCTTAAACTGTGAACTTGGCTTAGAAAGCACAAAATGTTTATAGTGCTTACATCTGAGTGAGGTTAAACTCCACCTTTGCACTTGCACTGGATGGTAGATATTTCAGTCAATATGCCTGAAATCTGTGTAGAGGCACATGGCCTGTCAGGCATGAGTCTCTGCAGATGGAAATGATGGATAATCTTATTGGAAGGGATTGAAAATTATTTGTCTTTGGTGCTTCAGAAATAGATTGGTCCCAAGACAGTGCAGATTTGTTCTACCCAACATTAGTACATTGTCCGTGTTCTTACCCTCCTTGGACTGACCTGCAACTGCCTTGCCAGCATGGAAAGACAGCTGGTAAGTGTATTTAGGGGGCAGTGCTGCTGTGAAGCCCATGGTGAGTATCTTTAGAGATCTAGACTAAGTAATTGAATGGGTGCAGGTATAATCGAGTTGCCCTGCTCTGGGCTGGAGGTGGCTGCCTGCAGCAGGGTGATGGATGTGGTTCAGTTGTGCAGAACCCTGTTCCTGAAGTGGTGAGCTAATGAAATGTCAGTGGCAGTGATGGACTGAGTAAGAGGCAGATGGGATTTTGAATCTGCTCCTGCCAGTGCTCTCCAGTTATCTGCAGTGAATCATGCACAGCTGTGGCTGCTGGGAGATGAGCTCTGGGGTCTGGGCTAAAAAAGGAGCAATGAGAAGTTCTCAGCTCCCGCTCATCAGGCAGGAGACAACTTTTTTATATGGTGAGTGAGATGTGTTGCCTTGTGCTAAGTTACTGAGAGAAGGGAATACAATACAACTCTTACATCTTTTTAATGACTCCTTGCAGGGAGCCAAGGCCTGGCAGCCCTGGGAACAGGAGGTCTAAACACTCCTTCAGTCTTCCAAATCACAGAAATATAAGTCTCTTACAGATGCCTCAGTAGGTGGTTTAACTATAGCCTTTAATCCTCCTGTGCCTCAGCTCCTTCCTTTTTAGGATACAGATATACTTTGCAGCCGTGCTGCCAGTATGAATATCTTAGGGACTGTGATATTTTCTGCTATCTTGTTACTGTGGGGGCAAAATATAGAGACAGGGCATTACTATTTACTGTTAAATTTCCAGAGGTGGCATTTTAACCTAGTGCATGTTTTGGCAACACAGTGAGGGAGGGCTAGAGACAGAGGGGCCTTGCTCAGCCTGGGCAGGGAGTGCGCAAAAAGGCTGCTCCTAGTCTTCCTCTCTGGTCATGGGGCCATGCTGATGGATTTCGAGAGGAAAACCTGCCTGACTTCCAGGCAGTCTGCTGCTGCAGCACTGAGCTCTGAAGGTCTGGAGCTGAGGAACAGAAGTGTGAGAAAGCTTGTCAAAAATTACCATGAATCTGCTCAAATAGCCTTCATAAAATAATAAAAGATGCACCTTGACATTTCTGAGCATTAGGGATGAGAAGAGGTCACAGAAATCTGGGGTCCTGCAGCAATGCTCTTCCAGGCAGCAGTGTTTTGAAGCTTTCCTGTTCTGCGCTGTACCCTACAGAAGGCGTATGAGTAAGGCTGCTTCACTTCTGGGTACCAAATGCTTGACTTAAGGAGAGAAAGGATCTGAGATGGGGCTTAGCACCTCAAGTGGATTTCCTGGCAAGCCTAGGCGTGAGATTTTCCTTACAGAGATTAGTTAGATTGTTTGGTAGAAATGGACATCAGAAGACCTGGGCATGGTTAAAGGAGGAAACAGGCAAAGGATAGGGTAACTTCAGGGCTGTGGGAAGGTAAGAATGTATTTTGGGAAGTGGAAGGCACTTTTTTTAGTGATGGGAAAGGACTGTGCTTTGAAAAGCCATGATATGAGAGGGGTGGAAAAGGAGGATATGTAGCAATAAAAGGCTCTGAGACCACGAGAGTACATTTATGAAGTGTAGCCAAGTGAGGAATAATATAACAGTGAGGGGAAAAAGAGCTCAGTATGTACAGCAGCTCATTCTTACTTTTCTTTAACATTTTCCTGGCATAACATGGAAGAATCACAAAATAAAATTGCCAGTTCATGCTGTGTTTCAGCTTCTATCTGGGACAACACTTGTTCTACATCTGATACAGAAGCCTCCAAAATCTGCTTTGAAACTGAGGGGTCATTTAATGCCTGTGTTGGTAATAGCATCTCTGCAGGTGACCAGAGGGGTGTTTGAGCAGCTGCTTGCAGTCCCATAGCCCAGGCAGGGGGGCTGACTGAGCCTCATCCTTCAGTGGAACTGCACCAGTGATGTTTAACACGAATTTGGGGATGTGCAAGTGTTCACATCACAGTACATGCATACGCACGTACACGTTTATCCGAGGAAAATTTCCCTCAGAGCTGGTATTGTCCTGTTCTACACCTCCAGCTCTTTCTCCCCTGATGGAGGAGAAGGGTGAGAGCTCCTCCTCTGGCTGCTGCCTACTTGGAGGGCGACATGAAGGTTTTGGAACCGCTCGGTGTGCTGGATGCTGCAGCCATCAGTTGTGCGGTAGACTCGGCAGAGGGAGCCTCGCGTTCGGTCCTGCAGCTGAGGACGGAGCAGACCTGACGCAGCTCGGAAAGAAAGGTCTCCTTCCTTTTCCTCCCTCCCCGGGGAGCCTGAGCTTGCCGCTGGAGCGGGAATGCCTCGGCAGGATCGCACGGTTCCCTGTGTGAGCGCTTTATGCTGCCCGTGCAGTTTTTTGAAGCACTCAGAGCCTGTCCCTGTGATGCTGTGCTCCCAGACTCAGCTCTCCCACCACATCCCTGGGGCAGCTGTCATTCTGCTGGAAAAAGTGACGGAGGAGGAGGAGAACTCTATGCAGAGTCGGTCTGCATTGTCCGAACTTGTTTGCTATTCAGTGTAGTTCTATTACTCTGAAACTGCCCAAACGTCCTGCTGCCTGGCACTGGCTCTGCCACCAAAGAGCTGGTGCGTGCTGGCCGGGGAGGGAGGTGTTTCTCTTGTGTGGCAGCTCCTGAACAGCCTCCCTGTGTTAAATTTTAACCTACTGCTGCTGACCTTCCAGGCCATTTTACTCTATCTCCAGTTCTGTTGACACACAAGGAGAATATTTGGAGTGTAATGTGAATTTTCTATGCCTGGCTGCTTCACTGTTAATTTTTTGATTGAAACATCAGGCTTTCAGCTAAATGAATATTTTTAAGAAAACGCTTTACTACTCATAAAATACTTTTGGTCAAAACCTAACATGTTTTAGCTTTCATCTACAAGGCTTTTGTATTTGTGACAGTCACTGTGTGAAAACGTTTGCTTCTCAAGTTAACAGATTTTTTTTTTCAACAACAATTAGGACTTTATTTCAGAAACTTCCTGTTTTCCAAGGAGTTTTCTGTTTGAGCAGCCTGTGTGTCCAGCCCTCGTTCAACAAAAGCTGTTCACATTCCAGGCCAAGGGGCAGAGGAGAGGATGGGCAGCAGTGGTGTTTTTGTGGCTGTGAGCTGTTCAGGACAGCAATAGTTAAGAAAAGATGACTTTAAAACAGAACAAGCGAAGAACCAACTTCGGCGACGTATGTAATGAAAAACGTTTCCTGCTTCTTTATCCCAGATCTTCAAGGTCTGAGACATTTTCAGGTGAGTCTGTTTCGTCTGTTTACATGTCCATGACTTACCTGAGCTGAAGGAGTTCCTGTGTCCCTGGTGGGCAGGAGGTGAAGCCCCTGCCCCAAGGCATCAGACACGATGTTCCTGTGAGCTCACTTTTTGTTTCCCTCACTTCTTCCCTCTCTTTTCTCTTTGCAGTGAAGGAGGGGCCTGTCCCCTATGGGGTCCCAAACTGAGTTTTGACACAGTCACCCTGCAACTTGAGCTAAAACTGGTCTGCCTGTTCCAGTAGGTAAGAGTGAAGAAAACAACCCCTACCAGAAAATGTATTGGCCTTGCCTATGATTTTAAACACCATTTGGCATGTAATTTGATTCTCTTTCGAACAGGCCAGCTGGTAAAAGTCTGGCTCTAACAGGCACTTGAGAGGAATCTCAGCAAGTTAACATGCTTTTAACACATCCTGCTCCATCATTCATAAAGACCTTTTGGAGAGCAAGCAATTGTGCTCTCTAATGGTGCTGTGTGGTCTGCTGGAGCACATAGGGCACTTTCCAGGCTCTACCACCACCCTCTCTTCTGAAACAGAGAGTCATAAAACCGAGGAACAGCTCGTGAGCCTCTGGCTCATGTACAGTTGTGACCTAACTGAACAGGACAGTTTCCACCCTTAAGGAGTAGCATCCATGCAGGTGTGGCTGCTTTGATGGATAGAACTCCCTGCAGAGGTTCCACCCTTGATCAGAGCGAGTCAGTCACGACCATTGTGGGCAATTGCTGTTCTGGGAGGACAGTAAGAACTCCAAAGTGCTGGTGGGAGCAGAGGGACCTTAAAGCCCCTGTCCTGTCCATAGTAATGCAATTTGATTTTCCCTGCAAGCGCACCAGATCTCCTCAGGGGACCACAGCAGCTCTCTTAAGTTGAACCAGCCGAGCCCACGAGCTAAAATTCTCATGGGTACTCCTGCCTGAGCTGGCAGGCAGCTCATCCCTCAGACAGTAACAGCTTCATGGCATTTCTTCCTGCATATGGAGAACTAGCAGGGGTTTGTCCCACAGATCAGGTAAAGTGGGAACACTGAGGTGGGCTGTATGGGAAACAGAGAAAATACAGAGGGGCTACTTGGATAAACAGGAGTGAGGAGCTTTTGTTTTACCCAGTGCCCCGCAGGTGCTGTGCTCCCTTGGCAGAGGAGCTGGCTGAGGCAGGACATCTCTGCCAGTCCCTCACCACTGCTCTTCCACCAACGCAGCCAACCCCAACCCCAACCCAACCAAGGATGCCTTTGAATTTCACCCATGCCAGTCCGAAAAAGAAATTAAAGTTCTGTAGGGCTGACTTGCAGCCTTGACTCCACCCCCATGCCCTACATATCCCCTGCACTGGTGGGCAGAGCCCCGGGCGCTGTTGGCAGGCCCTGCAGCTGTACTGCTCTGGCGTGAGGAGCACAGCGATGGTGTGGGTCTGGGTGCAGGGCTATGGGGGTGTGGTCATCCAGCTCCCAAGCCCACCCGCACATGACAGTCATGTGGTTGAATTACTGCTGGAAACCCCCGAGCTGAAGGAGACCAAACCACTCTCTCAGTCCTGGAAAATGTGAGGATGTGACCAGCAATTCCAGGAGGAAGACAGGAGCATTTCAAGGTGAATAGCAGTGCATACCACCAGCCCAAATTACTTTCTTTAGCCAGGCTGACTATCAAGGGTGATGGTGATGTGCTTGAACCCAGGAGACCAATCTCCCCAGCTGCCTGCATCGAGAGCAGCCCCCCTGGGCACCCCACGGCTGGCAGGGCTCGTTCCAGCTCCCTGCCTCACGGGAGAGTGCTTGCTGCTCTTGCTCGAGGGGTGCTCATGGTGTGCAGCCCAGCTGGCCGAGGCCCCAGCACGGTGTGGGAGGGTTTCATGGCCCCAGCACGGGAAGGGGGAACAGCTGTGGGGAGAGTGCCACCTCTGAGGAGTGCTGGTGGGAGGCTGAGACGCGCTGAGGGTGTTTGGCCCAGAGCCTGGTGGCTGCATTAAGCGTAGCCACTGGGAGGCCATTTATCATCCCCTGTGCAACCAGCCACCCATCAGCAGCAATTACTGCTCTTTAACAGCTTCCAAACAATGTCCCCTGCAAGCTGTGCTTGCTGTCATAACCTAAAAAACAGACAGAGGATGAAAAATCCCAACCCTAACCAAACAAAAACACAGCTTTGCAGGGATTTTGTGCTTTTCTTTTAAATTCAACAGGTGTTCCTGGTCACCCTGCAAAACCACAGGGAAAATATCTGCATACCACTGAAATGAAGCAACTCCAAACCAAACTCTGTGAAGATAATCCCATCTTTTGCTTTTGTTTGGTAGAAATGAATGAGGGAAAAAAAAAAAAGCTTCAACTCTGGGTTTTCATGATGATAGAGTGGGAGCTTTCACCACCATCCCAGTTTTGGACTGCATCTGATGCAGGCTCATGGAGACAGGGGACTGTTTTTAGGGCTGCGTGAATGATCTACAGCAAGTAACTGAATGGAAGTGTTTGGCCTTTTATCTGTTTGCAAACTATCTGTGAGGCTGCCTGGATGTTCTTGAATGTGTTTGTTGTTTGAAATAATACTGCCCATAATTTCTGTGAATAATCATTTATTTGTAGCCTGCCTATGAGCATTTAGATAGTCAAAATGTCATTTCTGTTCCATGGTTACATGAGTGCAACCCTGAGATTTCCACCAAGAGTACCCACAGTCAGGAGTGGTAAATTCACTTTCTATAAAAACCTATTGAAATCTTCTCGGGAAATGTAAGTTCATCTGCAATATTTGTGGGGAAAAAAGGGAGGAAAATGCAGTTAAAGAACTAGGGGAGTTGGTAAAGTGTTAAAAAGCATCTCCTGCAGTCTTTTCTGTGGCCAGTTGGATGATTTAAGTTTTTATGGTTTGCAGTCTGGAACCACTCAATCAAGAGTAAGTTTGCTTAGAAGATTTCTGCTCGAGCCAGACACGGTGGCCTGGCCTTATGACTCTAAAAGTGCATGGCTTAGTCCAGATCTGATCCACTTCCAGATTCCAGAAGCTGTGTGCTGACATACTCAGGTCTCCAGCTGCTGAAGGACTGTTCAAAGCTCAAAAGAAGAACTCACCACTTGGTTTCTGAGCAGGGCCATCCTGGCTGTTGGTGTGTATTGGGTTTGTGTGGCCAGGTTTGGTAGCAGAGGGGGCTGTAGGGGTGGGTTTCCCGAGAAGCTGCTGGAAGCTTCCCCCATGCCCAGCAGAGCCAAGGCCACTGAATCCAGGATGGTCCCACCACTGATGGTCCCACCACCGGCCAAGGCTGGGCCAATCAGGGATGGTGGCAACACCTCTGGGATAATGTATTTAAGAAGAAGAAAAAATATAAAAGTGATTGTGCAGTTGTAGTTGTGACAGGAGAAGAGCAGGGTGAGAACGTGTGAGAGGAACAGCTCTGCAGACACCAAGGACAGTGTCCACCAAGGCACAGTTCCCCTGTGCCCACTGCAGCCGCTGGAGGAGCCCACACTGGAGCAGGGGGATGCCCAAAGGAGGCTGTGACCCCCTGGGAAACCGGTGCTGGAGCAGGGTCCTGGCAGGGACCTGCAGGCCCCTGGAGAGAGGAGCCCACACTGGAGCAGGTTTGCTGGCAGGACTTGTGACCCCATGGGGGCCCCAGACTGGAGCAGCCTGTTCCTGAGGGACTGGCCCTGTGGAAGGGTGATCCTCGTGGCAGCAGTTTGTGCAGAACTGTTGCCTGTGAGATGGACTCACACTGGAGGAGCTCATGGAGAACGGTCTCCTGTGGGAGGCACCCTATGGTAGAGCAGAGGAAGGACTTGAGCAGCAGCAGGAACAACGTGTGATGAACTGACTGGAACCTCCATTCCCTGTCTCCCTGCAGCGCTGCAGGAGGGGAGGAGGTAGAGCTGGGAAGGAGGAAGTGGTAGGTGGAAGGTATCTTTTAAGGTTTTATTTAAATTCTCTACTGTCCTGCTCTGACCTTGTTAGGAATAAAGTCAGTTAATATCTCCAATTCAAGCCTGTTTTGCCCTTGATGGTATTTGGGGAGCAATCCCTCTCTGGCCTTACTTCAGCCCACGAACCCTCTGTTATATTTCCTCTCCTCTGTCTAGCTGTGGAGGGGAGTGAGAAGGGGCTTTGGTGGGTGCCTGGAATCCAGCCAGGGCTGAAGCAGAACACGGGGTGCTGGTGTTCCAGCAGAGGCTGCTGCCTCCTGTGTTCCCCCAGCCCCAGGTGTGGGCACTGGCACTGCCGGGAGGTGACCCGGCTCAGCTGGGCACCAGTGACTGCAGCTCCCCTCTGCTCCTGGCCGTGCTTTTGGGAGCAGGGAGTGTTCCCTGCCCTGGAGGAGCCCGCTGTGCTGGGGTGTTTGCCGTGTGCTCACGGGGCCAAGGCAGAGACAGAGCAAACATTCCACCCACGTGCTCCGTGAGCCACCCGAGCTGGACAGCAAAGGGGTTTTATAACCATCTTGTCCTGAAAAAAAAGGTGCAAACTCCATGCCTAGAACACTCTGAGCCCTGCCCTGTTGCGGCCACTTGTCCAGGAGCATCCCAGACAGGTCTTTGACAGCCACCAAACCCTGCTAGCAGCTCTGAGAGACGTTCCTTTGGCAGCAGTGCAGACAGGACCAAGAAAACTTTGCAAGAACACCTCTTGTGTTTGTTTTCCTCCACAGTTCATGGGTTCCCCTGCATGGCGGGGTGGTTTTGTGATAAGGACACCTTTGGGGATAAATTGCATAGGGGTATTAAGGAAAGAATAGTCAATGCTAGAGGCAGGTTGAGTACCTGCACTACAAATGGACCTTTATTTTCAGGGCAGAACCAATATTTTGCAAATGAAACAGGGCATGAATCCATTTTGGGTGTCTGTAAAACTTTCTTCTTTAATTCTTTCAACAGAGGCTTACTGTTTATCCATTGCATTCTGAAAGAAATGTACTACAGAAAATTATTTCTTCTGCAAATATTTCCCAACTCCTGAACCCTCTGTTTCCAAACAGGTTTTCTCTGAACTATTGTACCTGGGTAGGCGTTTTCAAAATATTAGATCTCTTTTGGCTCCCCAAAGAGCAGCATGGGCTCCACCTTTCTGTTATCTTGTTATAGGCTGCTTAGAAAGCTAGTGGACAGCACATCAGTGACAGCAAAATCTAAAGCAGTGTGGGCAAAGGTGTGGGCTCGGGTTTGGGAGATGAAACAAGCTGTGACCTCGTGCAACTCTACTCTATTTCCTTTCCCAGGCTTTGTCTTTACCACTCAAAACCGTAAACGTGTGGGGTTTTCTACAAAAATGAAGATGAAGAAAAGGAAATTAAACTTTCTGTAATGAAAGGGGGAGAAAAAAATAACACCATTCTTCCTTTCACCCTTCCTGCTCTCTTTCTCTGTGTCATTTTGCTGAGTACTTTTGTCCTCTTTTCTTCCGTTCTGCCCCTCATTGTGACTCCTTTATTGTCCCACTTCCTTGTCTTATTCTTCTTCCCTCAGGCAGATTTTAGCAGAGGGGAGTCATTTGAGGGAGTAAATATCTGCCCATCCAGCTTGTGACCAGTGCCGACTGAAACGAGAGTTGCACTGAAGATGAGACTTTTTTTGTGGAAAATGAAAACAACAATAACTTTTTCTTATCTTATTGACATTTTTCAGAGGATATCGTCATTGGTAGAGTGAACTAAAGCCAGAATTTAGGCTTTGGCTATTGAAATGTTTTGACGAAAATTTGCCAAACTCTTAGTTTATTTTTCCAATTCTCCAATTAAGGAAAAAACCCCCCATGATTATTTAAAGAATCTTGCCCACACAGCTCCCACAGCTCCCTCCTTCCTCTATTTTTTTTTTAATTTTGTTTCTGATTTTGTTTTCCTTTTTGGTCAAAGAACCAATTTTCCACTTGCACTAATTCAATACACTCGTTTTGTTTCAGCAGCCACATTGCAGTAATGCTGAGAAAGGAGTCCAGAACCAGCTGATTTACTGCTTTGCTCATGGTCATTTGAACCCTTTTCCTTTTGCTTTACCTATTTTTGAGCTGCATTTGGTGGGGAGTGTTTTATGTGCTCAAGTACAGACAGCACTCTACAGTTCTGCTTTAATGCTGAGCTGCATCACCTGAGCTGCATCACCTGAGCTGCGGCTGCAGGGGTACATTGTGAGGTCACCCCATTCCTCAGCCAGCTGATAGCTGGTGGTGGAGGTTCATGCATGCATGATCTGTATTTTTTTCCGCCTCTGGAGGAGAAAAAAAATCTTTCAAAATTGTTCTCAATGAGTTAGGCTGAAAGACAGTCTGTCGTTTTGGGCTCTGCGTGATGAGTGTGTGTGGAGGGTAATGGAGGGTTGGGATTGATTAGACCTGACAAAAAGTAGTGTGAAAGGTTGGTAGCGAAGTCATGAAGCTCCAGACCAGTAATTAAGCTTTGTGAAGGCTTCACCCCTTCCTCTCCTGCAGAGGAAATTAATTAACGTAATTTACTTCGAAAAATCTCAGGTTCTGTTTCTTAAGTGGTGAAAGGTCTTGGGGTCATGTTTAAAAGTGAGTGCTGTGGAGGGATGTGGTAATGGGACCCAAAGCTGTTGTAAAGGACTGCAGAGGATCCTTGGACACAGCATTTCCATGGGGGATGAGAAAGATGTATTTAAAAACAGCACTGATCTGCACCTTAGACATGCTGCTGGTGTGCCTGTCTGTCCTTGCCTTGCTTCAGCACATCACCAGCTCACAGCACCCAGCCTGGTTCCAGGCTCTGGGCTCTGCCTCAGCCTCAAGACACACGGATGATGCACATTCTTCAAGCAAGGTAAAGGATACTGGTTCTGGGGAAGGTGGGATGCTCCTTTCTTGGTTGTAACCCTGAGGGATTTGGGAAGGGAGACCTGAAGCGGAGGACAGCTTGAGTGCAGGAAGCGTGAGGAGGCAGCAAGGTGGGAGTAGGTGCTCACTGCCAGAATGTCCTTGGCAGCTGCTGATATTTAACAATGTATTGGACTGAACCATCCCCAGGACAGACCTCTTTGCCCCAGTGGGCTGGGAACAGTGCTTGAATGGGGCTGCAGCAAGGTTACAGAGCTTTACCCAGGTCCTAAGGCATTAAGTCACCTTCATTTCCAGCTAGGACAATGATGTCATTTAGCAAAGAAAGAAATGAGCTGGCTGGTTGGCTTTAGTGCGCCTAGGCACACGTTGTTTGTGGGGGTGCCGTGGTTAGGTCACCAGGAAGGTTAAATTCCATTTCTTAGGCACAACAGAGACTTGGCCCAAGATGCCTGCAGGGTCTGGCAGCACCCAGGACAAGGAGTTAATGATGGAGCTGGGAAAGTGGGTGTCTGGCTGCTTCCTTGTCATTAGTTAGGGACACTTGGTCACAGCAGGGCAACTCAGGCCGGGCTAGGACAGTTAGCTATGGAAAAAGGTTTGACTCTAACCCCTGCTAAGAATAACTGTGCTTCTTTCATAGGGGATACGCAAGACTGAAGCCAATTTTGCATGAAAAGTGTTCTCCATCTTTGTAACCTTAGGGATCTGTGGCACAATCTGGAAATTCAACAAGGAAAGGCTCTGGGGCTCTAGGTGCCTCTGTGTTCCTGTGACTCTGAAGCAGTATTTAAACCCTGCCCAATTCCTGACTCTTGCAACATCATAAATTTTCTTCATATGAATCTAAATATCACAAACTTCTGTCTTAAGTTGCCACTGATTAGTTAAAGACACAGTCCTGGAGCAGAGTCAGAACACATGGACAGGATGGTCAAGGCCAAGATATTCAATAGTCCTCGTGGCTCTGTCTCCAAACTTTCTCCTCACAGCCTGTCCCAGCACAGGCATTCTGTAAATGGGCGCTTAGGACATGCCCAGCACCGGAAGAATCTGGAGTAATTTTTTGTGTTGCAATCTCCAGATGTATTTACACCCAGACAACAAGCTTTGTTAGACTTCTGGTCACTATCTAGGTGAGGCTATGCAGACAAGATTTATGTGCCTGCAGTTATGTCTCCCAGACCTTCAGTTTTCAGCTGCAAAGACAAAAATCAGTGGCTGAAATGCTCCTCCTGAAGAGTCTGCAGATCTTGTGTGTTGGCACATCATGATCCTAGAAACGCTGTTGAGCTTGGCAGGACTGGCCTAAAACCAGCAGTGCCTCAGACCAGGATGGAAGTTCACTGACCAAACAATGTGGAAGAAGGCTTGACTGTGCTTCAATTTACTGTCTTGCAGTGCTAGCAAAGCAGGTGCATAAATCATAGTGATTAATGGATCTGTTATGTCCTCCTTTATGTCCTATTTGCAAACTGCCTGAGCAATTCTCTCAATTGCATTTGTTATTCAGAATTTTTCACTGAGTAATTTCTGGAGATAATTCTTGTGTTTTTATCTTGTCTGGGAAGTTGTGCTGAGTCTGACATTGGAGCTGTTTTCATTAGAGACATAAATCTTTCTTCTGTTGTTTCAAAATCACATTTCCCATGCTACCATTTGCAATTACAGATATGAAGCTTGCTTTCTTTGACTGCTCTTTCAACATCCATTTATCATCGGCTGCTTCAGCTGCTGTTGAAATGCTGGTAAACTGTATCACCCTCACATTTGGGACCAAACACCATATACAGAAGCATAAATTTACTCGCACAGAGGTTAAAAAGAGTGAAGGAGCATCTGTGAAATTTTGGGGATGGGGCAGTGGGTAAAGATAAAAGAAAGTGAACATGGACTACTACTTCAGTCTGTACTTTAAAGAAAGTGTTGGCCACCACGGCCTTTTGGAGGAAGGAGAATCCTGAAAATATACCCTGAGAATGGTTACTAGGTCAGGATGCTCCGGGAAAAGCGGAGGAGGCACTAACCTGCTCAGAGAACTTTGGGAATGCAGAAATGGAGATCACCTGTTTCTGGGATCAGGATTCAGCTGAGAAAAAGGTTCTCCAAGACAGTTTTTGTAACTGGGTACCCAAATTCCCCTGAGGTCTCACTGGCTACAGCCTCTTTGACCTTGTCTGATGGAAATGTAAGGCTTTGGGGCACACTTGTGAAAGGAGGAAATGGGACAGAAAAACTGCAGGAAAACGCCTTAGTGGAGGAATTTTATTGTTGCATATTTTAGTGGGGTGATAGAGGGGAGATTTCCTGGCAAGCTTGAATTCTAGGGCTTTCACCTTGATTAAGCAAAGGGTGGCAGCGGCAGTTGGTGGAATAAGAGTCTCTGAACTCAAAAGCAAGCCAATGCATGCATGCAAAAGCATTTGCAATTGTTTAGTGGAACAACGACAGCCTTAATAGTACAGCATTAGGCAGAGGGCCAAGAGGCAAAAATATTTGTAAATAGGGTTTGCTAATTTTTTCCACTGGCAAACAGCAAAAGAAGGAGCGGGGAGTTAGTGCTCTGAAAAGACAGACTGGGAGCACAGGTCCCTCTAGGTTTTTGAACAGAGTCCCTCTGCAATCCATGTCCCAAATGCAAATAAGAAGTTTGTCTCTGGGTGTTTGTGGGGTTTTTTTCTGCATGTGTGTGCATAGGAGGGGGATATAAAGAAGACGTGGTAAGGAGACATTCCTCCGGGTCAGATACAGGAGCTGTAGGGTAGCAAGAAATACAGAAGAACTTTCCTTTCCCTAAAAGGATGTCAAGGACTAATTGTGAAGCAGGCAATGCTGAATGTTTCTTCCTGGAGACCCGTCCTTTGGAAGGCTCTCTCGCGTGCTGCTGGTGGGGAGCTGATGGGGTGGCTGTGTCCCTACTCCAGCTCTCCTCCCTCACCTCCATGGCTTCCTCCTGGCTGTGGCTGTGGAAGGAATTCTCATCCTAGAGAGGCACTCTGGAGCACACTGAGATAAAGGGATTTGGGAGATCTGCAGCAGAACCCCTCAGCAACTGGGCCTGGGGAAGGTTTTCTGCCTCCCTCTGACACATGGCTCAGAGATGTCTCTTCCACAACCCCTTTTCATTTGGAAAGAAAATCCTCTGCGCAGGTTCTGTCTGTTCTGTGGCTGCTGCTGCTGCTCACACCTGGGTGGTGAACCCGAGCCATGTGCTGTGGACAGAGAAACACATGGAAGTCATCAGGGGTGTCATCTCTGTAGAAACCAAGAGATTGATCAGCCTTTGAGTACAAGCTAACAGAGCTCTTCCAGTTTGTTTACGGTCGCAAATAGAAGGGTTTTTCACAGGGAGTATCAAAGTATGGGCTGAAATTTTGTAAGGCATTCATTTGTCTTCATCCTGGCACTTGCTCATCAGGTTATAAGATCTACTTTTGCACCCTCCTGTTGCTCCTTGCCGCAGTAAGAATAGGCTCGACTGAGACACAACTTTACTGCAGAAAAGAACAGGCTATAAAGATTTTTTTTTAAATTGAATGATCTCCTCAAATTCAACATCCTACTGTTAATGTTTCTTCTTGACCTTGGAGCACAATAATTCATCTCTTTGATCTGCACTCATTTCGGTATCCAAGCAGGTGATACTTGTATCTTAACTGGACAAACTGAAGCCTTTTGAGGTTCCCTTTTGAGGTAGAGCTTATCTGAAGACTGAAATCAGTTTGGCTTCAGATTAGACAAAACTCAAACTGTGAATAATTTGTATCTAAACAGTGAAAAAAGGAATCTTGCAACACACACTGTTCATGTGAATAATATGAACTCTTACAAAAACCCAAAGGTGGTTAATGATAAACCTCCTGTTACCATTTACCTGAAAAAAAAAAGGCATCTTAAAGGTGATGAGAAGGAACTAATGGATGTTTTACACAAATAATGCCAGTAGTTCAGCAGAACTCTCTAAATCAGGGTCTGCAATTCTTCCTTCCTCTGAAATAGTCTGACCATGTGCAAATGAAAACAAAAAGAAAGTAAGAATAGTCCAAGGGAGAGCTTGCACATGTAGCACCACTTTCAGAGGGGACTGGGAGCAGAGTAAAACCAAAATGTGTTAAGCTAAAATCACCACATGATGGCTAACAATGTCCTGCTGGCATATTTAGGTTTTCCGTAAAACGTTTTGCACCACAAAGTCCTTACTTGCACTAGAGCTGAGAAAAGTGTGACTGTGTGGAAGAGCTTTGGGCACCCCTCCTTTTTAAAACCAACCACAGTGCTGCATCCTCGATGATGTATGGATGTGAGGAGTGGGTTCTTGGGGCAGTCAGTTTGGTGAAGGTTCAGGCACAGGTTTTTACATCTCCTTTTCAGCTTCTCTGCTGCATGCCTGAAGACTTCATGTTTTACCCATCTGCCTGTGGCAGGATGAGCCAAACTCACTGTCCAGTTCACTGATGTTGCATTAGGTAAGCATGCAGCACCTTTGCACCTTTCTGATTTGGGAGGGGATGTGGGAGCCATGCAGGAATGAGGCAAGGTAGCTGAAACATCTTTGGTCTCTACCAGACCTCCCCTGTTCCTCCAGTTTGGTCTGGGGGCTCTGCCACTCGTGTTTGCCTGCGGATGGCGGCTGCAGAAACCTAGAACTAGATCCTGGGAGTTCAAGTTGTATTTATTTAATAACACATTTAATAAATATTGAAAGAGGAAAAGGTCATGGGGTGACCCTGATGTGAAGGTTGTGCTCTTTTCAGAGAGTACAGAAAGTTGCTTACAGGGAGACTGAGAAGTAACCCCCAGCTCACCACTTTTGTGGCTTGTGACGGAATCCCACTAAAAACAACTTGTGATTTATTTCAGCTGCATAATGATATTACAAAGTAATAAAAATAAAGGCATATTTAATGATGTCCTTCCATTAAATGGTATGCCCTGGCTGTCTACCAATGGCTCCACAGACCTACTGGCGCCTCTGTCAAGACTTTTTCTTTCAGCGTGGGGAGAGACATTAAATACCATGATAGAGTCCTACGTACCACCAGGTTATGCTGCACAATTCATTTCCATTAGGCAAGTCATTTTTTCCTTTCCTTGGCCATTGCTACTTTGTTATGCTAATAAATATGCTCGTGCAGTGGGACCCAATTTAAACAGAGACTTGACATAGTAACTTTGCTGGACACATCCAGAATGGGACATCTGGGTCTCATCACAGCCAACGGTCTCTTCCTCTCATCTTCACAGCATATCAGTGCTCTCAAGCACAGCTCTCGTCAAGTCTCCAGAATGTGTTTGTTATTTTCATTATTAGCTGGAAAAAAAACAGGCAATCCTTCTTCAGAAGAGGACAGGAAGAAGGATTTTCAATTGTAAAGGAAACTGGAGAAAAAATGAGAAGAATTACTATAGTTGGTTAGAAATAATTTGACATCCTCCTTCTCAAAGTTTTCAGAAGGATTTTCAAACTGCATCAGATAATTTCTCCAATACACAAAATGCTGCTGTCTCTTGGGCAAGAGCGCAGGGGCTGTGCTTGCTGTCCTGGTGTACAAAGAGATGCATGAGGTGGATCCTACCCCAAACAGCAGTTCAGCAGCGGAGGGCTGAGCAGGCAGGATTACAGCTCACCAAAGGTTCAGAGTGCCGAAAGCCAGTTTCTGGGGAAAGTGCACTTGCGTATGCTTGTTGGAATCTCCATTTTCTGTCTTTTCTGAGCTATTTGGGGAAAGCTAGAAGTTTCTCTCAAGCAGTCAGAGTGAGGTGAGCAGCTTGTACTCCCACGTGCTGACTGGCTGCAGAAAGAAATGGAGCTGTGTGCTCACATCATCACATCACATCATCACATCACATCACATCACATCACATCACATCATCACATCACATCACATCACATCACATCACATCACATCACATCACATCACATCAATCACATCAATCACATCACATCAATCACATCAATCACATCACACCATATCACATCACAATCTGCTGTGTCCCACCTGGACAGCGCCCAGTATCCCGCACTAAAGCTGCCCAAGCCATGGGGTTGATCTGCTTGACCAGCCTGCTCTGTTCTGAGGGGCAGCACAGCAGACGGGGAGGTGCTGGGGTACGTGGAGGTCAGAAACAGAGTGTCTGAGGATGACTGTGCTGCCCTCCCCCCCCACCTAAACAAACACAAACCCACAAATGCACAGAGGAGGGTGGCAGGGTAGAGGGCAGGCAAAGGTGGGTGGATCACACATAAAACCTCAGCAGAGTTTCCTGGAGCTGCTGTTGGGGTTTTGTGGTGTAGATGTTGTGCAGTGCGAGGTTAAAGCCACCCCAGGAATGGTAGTGCCGTGAAGGTCCTTTCTGCTGCGGAAAGGGCTCGGTTCATCTCTGACTCAGGCATGGTTCCCCACAGGGTTACCAGAACCACTTTGGTAGTGCTTGTGCTTTTCTTGAAGGTTTCCCATCCAAGGATCCAGCAATGCTGACCTTGGTTAATTATTCCCAGAAGGAGCCTGCATACACAGCATCTGCCACTTGCACTGGCAGATGCAGCTCTGCCCACTTGCTGCATCTTAGCTTCCCCCCATTCTTAAGTCTGACCTTGAGCTACCCATGCTTTTAGGCTGAAGAGGAAAGTGAGTTCGGCACCTGTCACTTTTCCGTTTGCAAATTAGTAGCCAATGCTGAATGTGTTTTATTCATTTTTATCCTCTTCTCCCAAGATATTGTTTGTTTAGCTGTAGGAATGAAGCATAAATGATTACAAACAAGGTTTCTGCCAAGCGATTTTGGTGCACTCCAGAGAGAGCTCCTTCTCATGCCAGGACTGTGTCCAGTTATCAGTAGTGGAGACCTTTTTGGAGGGAGGGAAAAAGATGAATTCTGCAAAGAGTCTTTTGGGTCTTCAGGTCCTCAGCAGTGGATGAGGAGGAGGAGGAGGAGGAGGAGGAGGAGGAGAAGGAGAAGGGGAAAGGGAAGGAGGAGATGAAGAAGGGGAAGGGGAAAAAGAGAAGGGGTAGGAGAAGAAGGAAGACAGAAGAGAGAAAGAGGAGAAGGAGAAGAAAAAGCGGAAAAGGAGGAGAAGGAGAAAGAGAGAAGGAGGAGAAGGAGAAGGAGAAGGAGAAGGAGGAGAAGGGGAAGGAGAAGGAGAAGGAGAAGGAGAAGGAGAAGGATAAAGGAAAAGGAGGAGGAGGAGAAGGAGAAAGGAGAAGGGAGAGCCCAGGGTTTTTCCCTTCCCATTTTACATGTTAGTGAAATTGCAGGTCTGTCCGGTCCTTTGATAGAAACGCAAGCTCCCGAGCAGGGGGTGTGTGACTCAGGGAGATTGGCTCGCCTGGTGCAGGACCTAACCTTTAATCTGCCTTGATCGCTCCTCCACGACCTCTTTCAAAAGCTCTTTTTCTGCACTGTAATGTTCTGCCAATCATAATTTGCATTTCTGAAAGCATGAAAGAACAGTTTCCTGTCTCTGGTGGAAAAAGTGAGGCGGGGTGCGGGAAAAGTATTTAAAGTCAAAATGAGATTTTTCTTTCAAAGCCTACTACGGGAAAACAAAAGGCGTTTCCATTCCGGGCACGGCTCGAAGAGCGGCCGCAGCCGGGAGGTGTTAACAAGCCTTTTGCCGGGGTTACATTCCCGGTCCCGCTCGAGGGCCAGCCCTGCGATCGGGGCGGAGCGGTGATCCCTGGCGGAGCGCATCGCACAGGTCTGATGTCGCGGCACTCCATCCATCCCCGGGCCCGCCGGTCGCTCACTGCCGGGGAATCGCCGGGAGCGGCCGGGGAGGGCAGCGCAGAACCCCCCGAGCTGCAGCGCTGGAAGCTCTCCTCTCTCGCCCGGCCGCCGAGCACTCGAGCAGGTCCTGGGCACCGGCGGGGAGCGAAAGCTCTTTGACGGGGCTGGGCTGCCAGGTCGCTGTTTGGAGGTGCCGGTGTGTGCGCGGCAGCTCCCCCCAGCACTCGGCTAATCTCTATTACATATCTACAGACAAAACAGCTACTTGGCATCGTGTGGCGGATGTCTGCAACTTCTGCCAGGGCGCTGAACAGCGGCCAGGAACTTGGGTGGAGACAGGAGCCAGAAGGTCATCTGGGGTTGCTGCTCTTTGTTAGAGCTAAATAACGTTGTGAATGTATTAAGCTCCTTTCCACGCACCGATTTTATTTTTTTTTTAATGCCTTCAATAGTCTTTTTTTTTTTCTCCACTGCGCTGGATTCATGTACAAATATGCAAGGCAGAGCAGTCTGCTCATTCGCATTTAGCGTGAAACCCTGAGTTTGACGTTTTTTTGAGAAAAATAAACCAACATACTCACTGCAAAGGTTTGCTCTGTGAGAACAACAACTTGAGTGCTTTGTCATTTCCTCACTTTCAGACACTGATCAGACAGTCACCCTCACAAAACTATCAGGTGATCTCGTCATTGTTCCCGAAGTGAAGAAGTTTTTTTTAAAAAAAATAAAGCTGAAAGTGGGCTGAAGCAAATTGTGGCACCTGGAATTGCAAAGCTGCAGCTGGATCCCAAAGCCCTGCTGAGCATGGGCACATTGCTGGAACTCGTGGGGACCGAAAAATGGCACGAGTAAGATCTGCATTTTATACAACTGATGCTATTAAATGAGTTCTGTGGCTGCATGAGGGTATGTGCTTCTTCTGACCTGTTAGATGCCAGAGTTTATAAATAAATATAAATATAAATATAAATATAAATATAAATATAAATATAAATATAAATATAAATATAAATATAAACTGAGTCGTTCGTGTGGATCTCCGTCTTAAAACAGCCTGCAGATGAAAGGAGGTTAATAGCTCAGCAATCCAAATTACAGTTTCTTTCCACGTCAAATTACAGGAAACTAGTTACTTACATGGAAAGAGTAAACCATTTACTATCAAGAAAATTGTGTTTTCTTTTGGACAGCCTGGGAATTGCCTGGGTGGGTGAACATGTGAAGTTCAGGGTTTCATGGCGAAGACACCACTGCCGACACTGATGGTCCCATGGCTTCTTCCTTTTTTTGTTCAGGTATTCTTTTACCTGAACGTGTGCTGTCTATTGAATTTCACCTATCCCCTGCCCCCCTGCCTGAGGTTCACAGTCATGGGAGATGTGTTGTTAAGATTGACACAACCAGGCTTTTTCATGGTGGGCAACAGCCCTATTCTTCTTCAGACTGGACAACATAAATGTGAACATCCCTGTTCTGTTTTTCCTTCAGCCCCCGTTATTTTAACCAGTCCTTTCCCTGGCAGATAGCACAAAGTAAGACAGAAACATCACAGGCCCTAAGACATCGCAGGTGTCACCTCTGCTGAGCCTGGCATGACGTGCTTCGGCTGGGATGCAAAAAATGCCACTGGACACCACAAAAATCCCATTGTGGATGTCCTTGGCAGTCCTGGGGTAGGTTGTGGCACATCTTTTGCGAGGCCCCCCTCTCAGGAAAAGCTTTGTGTTGCTTCCTTGTTATCTAAAAGGCATCACAAGCGTTATGTGTTACCCACCTGCTGCTCCAATTCACCCCGGAACAGGATTGCTTTGTATCAGGCCAAAAAGTGTTTGAGTCTGAGATGCAAATACACCTGTATCTCACATAAACATTGTATATGTTTATACAATGATATGAAACATCTTATTATTTCTTAAATAATAAATACGTGCTCTTATAGGTTTTTTCCCCCTGGAGCCTTGCTCGTTGAAAGGTATCATTACATAAAATATTTTATTCATGGCTATGTTTATCCAGACTGTGACACCCTTTTCCAGAGACATTATCTAATTCTAGCATCTGAGAGAATCTTTGAATAAGATTTTGTGGTAACCACAAATAACAAAGGGAGGAAGATTGTGGAAAGGTAAAAAGGCTGATCTTGATTTGCAGCAGGCGAGGTAAAAATTCCCTGCAGTCCCTCAGTCCTACATCCCAGTCTCTTTGTGCTGCTTTGCTCTTTAATAATGGCTTCTTTTTTTTTTTTTTTAAGGACAAGACAAATTGTCTAGCCACAAGAATTTAAACAATGCTTTTAATCTGAGTGAAGAAATGTACTGCACTGCTTGGCTGACTTTAAAGTCTACTGTTGAAGTATCTCAGCAAAAGGTGTATTCGTAGAAGGAAAAGCTGTAGCTTAATGTAGCTGCACCATAAAGTTATTTATCCCTGCTGTGCTTGATTTACAGTTCTCAATAACTTCCTTGCCATTTTTTTTTCAGCTGAGAAGCCTTGAGGTGGTGCCTGCAGAGGTGGAAGCAGGGGGTGATTCACTGCTCCTCACCCCTGGTGCTGCCCTTGCCCCTCAGCCAGACAAGCCGGTCAATGATTAATTTTAATTCTTCTTTAAATAACCTGAGTTTTAAGAAAAGGGAAATTTCACAGCACTTTTTCACTCTGAAACCACAAGGAAATGCACTGAACAGCACAGATTTTCTTTGAATGGAAATAAACCTTTGCACCCTAAGGGCTGGTGACATCTTGATGCTCTTTTTGCACAGATCAAGTGCCTGACGTGGGCCTCTCCCCCCTCAGTCCTCCCTTGGCCCAAGACACTCTGCTTTGCAGGGCCCCCACATCACTGACGGGATCTTGTGTGCACATCTCTGCCAGGCCACGCGAGTGGATTGTGGAGGAGATTCCATAAAACCATGCAAAAGGACAGGGATTCAGATCGTGTCTCATTTTCCATCAGTGGAGACAATGTCAGATGCTGCTCTGGGACCCAAACCCAGACCTGTGCCCCGACAGGCTGGTGGGAGTGAAGGGGAACAAAAAGTGTTTCCCATTAATTCCTGGAGTCCCCAGTTTCCTCGACACACCAAAATGTGCAACTTGTGGTTCACAGCTCTATGAAGAACTCGATGCGTGGCTTGTAAGGTCAGAAGCTTTGGCTGTTCCTGGGTGCACACGTTTTCTCACCACACATTTGGGAGGGTCTGTGCACTCTGTTAGTGAAAACAGCCCTGCACACAGATAGAAATCCATGTACTGGAAAGCACGGAGACAGATGGCCTCTATTACCCCATGTAACCAAACACAGGATGCAGATGATCTGAAACAATTAGAATGGGAGTTTTCCTATCTGAGAGTTTTAAAGAGATTTCACTCATCATGTGCTTAGTGGCATGGCTCCAGCTCCAAGGATGTATCTGAGGCAGAGATTTTAAAACATTCATAATAAAGCTTTTCTGCTCACTATGACATTATGATTTTATAGTGTTAGTTTGCTTGAGCACTTAAAACCAGAAGCAACTGATATGCCTCACCCGAAATCCTGTGAATTTCCCTTTCTCAGGGGAGTCATGAGACTGTTCCTCCACTTCCTTCATGCCAAAACCCACCTTAATTTTTAGTAAGAGTGCAGCAAAACACTTGTGTGGGGCACTCCTTTCCAATGGCCAGCTCACCTTGGCCCAACAGCGATGGAGTGGGGAAGGCTCCTCTTTTCAGGCCCAATTGTGTGGGAAGAATTGTCCTGTTCCAAGCAAGCTGGGGAGAATGTTTGTTTAGCAGGCGCATGTGTGCTGGCTTTACCCCGTCCGCGGAGGCTGCTCAGCACTCTGGAATGCTCCTTGCCTGCATCGAGGGGATTACTGGGCAGGGGGAAGGTTTTTATCCTATGGACACAGGCTGATCACATGGAGCCACCATTTCTCAGCACACCTTGTAAGACAAAGGGATGAATTGGGAAGAGATCGTCTGAAAGAGGGACCTAGAGAAGCAGAATCCTGAAATCCATATTTAGTTCCTGAGCTGATTTTTTTTTTCCCCGGAAGTGTTGCTTCTGAGTAACTCCTCCTGTTCAGTAGAAGCCACCGTAAAAAGAAAACCAGTGCGTGTGCATGCCATGTACTATAAATCACTTCATCACACACTGAAGCATGGCCAGGCCTGGGTGAAAACCAGGCAGATGTTTAACATGCCATGGCACAGCAGCTCCCCAGAGCAGATTTCAGTGGGGCAGGAAGAACCCCACGAAACTGCAAAGAAAGGTTGAGTTAGGCGAGACGTAATTACCAAACCTGGACTCTGTCCAGGACACTGGGGCAAACCCTCCTGCCTCTGCAAATTTGATTTTAACAACTTTAATTTTAAACACCTGATAGTCGTATTTCTTGCCAAGTGAACAGATTGCTGAAAGTAAGAGAGGCAGCATTTCCTAAATAGAAAGAAAAACCTTAGAAAATTAAGAAAGGAAAGAAAAAAAAACAACAAGAGTTTCCTCCTATGAGATTTGTGATTCCTCAATGGGAAACCATGAAATATCCACTGCAAAAACACATTTTCTGGGTGGTAGGTCAGCTTACCTTACAGCACCCCACAGCCCAGGCCAATATTTTGTGTGTGGAAGTGATGAACCGTGGAAAGTGAAACCGAACAAGGGAATCAGCAGAGGGAGTCCAGGTCAGATCAGTACAGAAACAAAACAAGAAGAACCTGCCTAAAATAAGAGGAAAACTCAGCTTCTTTTGCTATTGAAACATATTTGTGCACCAGCGTTTATTGATGACATTGCAAATATCCACCTCTGACAACCAAATGGTTGGACACACCGGGTTGCTTATGTGGAATTCAACTGTGCCTACAGCCCCGCAACAAAACAAGCAAAGCAAAATGAACACCTGAAAGAAAACCTCTTGTATAACACAGACCCTTGAGATACCAGGAGGAACACTGCTGACCTTGGCTACCCCTGAGATTTGCCGCGTGAGCAGAGCAGATCAGTTCTCACAGCGGTTTGCAAACTTTGGAATAAGCAAGTCTTGATCCTGCTTTAGCACAGGGGGATGGAGTAGGTGATTTTCTAGGTTCCCTTCCAGCCAGAAATTTCTGTGATATTAGGGTCTGCTCCCAAAGCCTACGAACCAGGATCCAAAAGATAACAGTGAAATAATAAAGCATCTACTACTGTAAGTCGGTGGGTGCCGCAGCAAGCCAATGCTACCCCACAGAAGGGTGCCCCAGAATAGTTTGCAGAGGAGTGGCTTTAAGTAGAAGAAGCTGTACTTGCATCACCCTGAAGTAACTAGAAGCACATGGAGAATCTATTTTCCTGGCTTTTTCACCCAAGTGAAACAACCTTCTCCAGTTGCTGCTGAAAGGAATTTAATGAAATAATCTATACGTGAGATTATTTCCATATTTGCACAAAACATAAAACAAGTGTTCTGGACTTGCTCTGTCCCATTTTCAGGCTCTGGTTGCATTGCACATGGGACACATTTACCTCAGACGGAAAAAATCTGCAGCACTGATTTCCCTATTGTATATGCTGGTCCCACCGGGGCGTTGGATACCACTGTAAGAGCAGAGCCTGAGCTGTGGCTGAAGAGCACATGGCCCTGAGTCACACTTGAACTTCCATTCCCCAGCGGGGAAGAGGAGGGCTCGGGCAGGTGGAGCTGTACCTGTCTGTCAGCACGATGAGGATGCTGCGGGCTCCAGTTGCAGCCTCCTGCTGTGTAATCCTCACACCAGACCTTGCACCAGCACTGCCACCCTGTCCTGAATATCCCAAGTCTGAACACATCCACCACGAGAAAGTGCCACTCTGGGGTTTGAGGGATGGCCACAAAGCCCTGCAGCCAACCAAAGCCAGGGGTCAGCACGTGAATGAGCCCTCGACAGCTTTGTTGTGGGGTTGGGCTTGGCGTGTCCAAGGCAGCGTATGCCCAGGGAAGGCAGCAGACCCAAGCTCTGCGGTATTGCATTTTTAATCAGCTCCGCTGACTCATTTCAAGAAAGGGACTGTTTACACTCACTATCAAAAAACCACATTATTATTGCAGCTTTGCTACATACTGGCACGTTCCCAGTTGCTCACTGTTAAACAAGAAAGTGCAACTCACAAGTCGAACGAAATAGCGAAATGTTCCATGTTTCACAGTCTCTCCAGCAGCCTGGTAACAAAACACAGAGATACTTTATCCACCCTGCTGGTGATGACGCTCAGACACTTGTCAGAGGTTTGTTGTTATTTTTAGCCGTGACACAGAGAAAACTATAGCAGAAACCATTTTTCTTTCCCTTTTAAAACCCTTGTATGTAGAAAGGAGGCAATGGCTTTACACAGCTATTTGTCCATTACACAGCTGCTTGTCCATTTTTTCTGAGCAGAGTAAGGAAAAGGACCAGAGCAAGACTTCAGCTTCAGTTCTCTTCTGGTGTAAATCAAGACAGTTCCACCACAGAGCAGTAGAGCTGTCATACAGTGCACACCAGGCTGGGGTCAGGCCCTCCGATGCAAGTGTAAGATACTAATTGCAAACACCAGGATGAAAACAGTATTTCCCTCTTCTTTTGTGTTACTCTATATCCTCACCTCCGATATTCTGTCTCTTCTAGAACAATTAATGAATCGGTTTTTTAATGCAAAAATTACTTTAATGACTTGGCAAGCAGAAGACATCACCTTCTCTAATTAGCAGGAAACTCTTTTCTACCCTAGCCCTGAGCTCTCAGTCACCACCACAGCTGAGATTGTCTATAAACATGGACAGGCCCAATGTCCAGCCATGGTCTGCACCTTTCAGTCTCAGGACACTGAAATTCCACTCTAAGCCCATTACCTGCACTGGTATCCAAAACCAGTGTTACTGACAATATAAACAATTGTTTTACTAATTCCTATGACACTTCAGTGTCCTGATTGCAAAACATTTAAGGAGATAATTCCTTTTAAATATAGGCTCAAGCACTGAGGTGTTTTGGAATTAATATGAAAAACAAAAATACCTTTCTTGTTTTTTTGGGACAGGAGTGCATTGAGTCATTATTTCTCCTAATAAAGAGAAGCATTCGTTTTTCACTTAAAGATTTCATGGTAACATCGGGCATGGCCGACTTTAGGGCTTTTATGCACAGCTCATGTCACCTCAGTCAGAATGTAATTCTGCAATTAACCTTGCTACAACCCCAAAAGGTGCACAGTGTCATTGGTCTGCTTTGAAAATGCAAACACATGGAGAAACAGTGGTGCAATTTTTCTTAATTAGAGAAAATGACCACACTTAAAAAAAAAAAAAGAAAAATAGATTAGACTGTTCTAATCACAAGCAATGTTTAAAAATTAACCCATATATACAAAAAGCCCAGTCCCACACCTTCATGCTACATCCCAATAATCTGAAAAGCTTGTAACAGACTGTCTTAGCCCCTGCAGTCTGTTCAGAAATAAACTGAAATCACTGTCTACTGCCATTTGGGGGAAACCCAACTAACTCCTTTATTTATGTCTAAATAAAAAAAGAAACACAGTGAACCCTCATGATCTTGCCCATAATGTATTGCTTCCACCACTTCTCATGCACACACCTGACACACGCACACAAGCACGTTAATTTTTACTGCTCGAGAGAAGCCTTAGTTTGTTTAGATTTGAGAAAAAAAGCAGCAGTCCATCACTGCATGTCGTTCTAAACCCCTGACATTTACAGAGCGCTTTCCAAACCAGTTCATTAAACACTGCATGCATCTTAGGGCCATATGCAGCAGTATAATTTAGAGCGTATATTTTATAGGTTTCTTTTTCTGGTTTAGTCGCTGATTATTATGTGCTGTAAAATTTCAATTACCCCAACCAGTCAGGGGAATAAAAAAGGGAAATAAGAAGTAGGTGATGGAAAAGTGTGTGTTAACAAACGCCATAGAAAAGAAGCCAAAGCAACACTCAGATTTCAGTGTTATTAATGCCCCTTTCTCACAGACAGATTAGCAGTATGAATAAAAAGCACAAAACAACAACTAAATCATCTCCCTCATTCTAACATGCAGCCAACATTTCAAAACACTGTGGACAAATCCATGGATGAAATTTATCTTAGCTTTCGCTGTGCAAATTCATAGACCTGGGAGGAACAGCACAGCCCAAATTAAGGGCTGAATTTGGCCCAGCTAGTAACAGGAAAGACTTGAAGGAGACAAGAATATGCCTGCAAATTTTCCACATAACATGTAAGTTAAACAACCCAATTCTCATGTGTGGGGCAGATGTACAGGGCTAAAACGGCTGCTGATATAAAGGGAAATGTTCCCAAATAATTTCAGCTTTGTCCATTTACATAATTTACATTGACACCCAATGCTCTCAAGAGCTGCAAACACAAAATGCTGTACCTGAAAAAGAAAAATCACAGAAAGGGCTGGGAATTTTTTTGTTCAGTGTGCCAAACCCGTAAAGCTGGGATGGTGAAACCTGGTAAGTTGTCCCTGCTACATCCAGAAAAGGAGATACGTAAACATGTGACAATATGAAAGGCCCCAACTGTACAGTGGCTTGTCCAAGCACAATATTACACACATACAGTTGTTTTAATTGCTTACCACTTTCTCATGCACAGCGATTTTTAATGCACGTTAACCTGGTAGTCTTAGCCAATTTCTGTGGTGTCCAAACTTGTTAAGGCAAACAATTTCTCACCAGAGGGATTCCAGCTGATTAGGCCTGACCCCACTGCAATGTGTGTATTTTCTGTCGTCATTGCTGCTGTCAGGAGCACAGCTCTGTGGGACGCCCCTAAGTGTCCACAGCCTGCACACCCAGTTTTTGAAAGCTGAGGAAGCTTGGCAGATGTTTCCAACCTCTTCTTGCTTTCAAGAAACTGACTTCTTTGCAGCAGCTTGCATATTCATTCTGACTTGTTTCTTTGCTGAATAGTAACCTGGAAAACACACAGAATTAGGGGACGACACTGAAAACAGCTGCTTTTCAAGAAATCTCTCACATCTTGTTTTCATGTCAAAGAAATCGTTTTGACGTCTCTACAGCTCCTGAATGAACAAAACTAATACCTTTAGCGTGTCCCACATAAAGTTATGTAATACCAAGCCAAACAAAGGAAATGTGCTGGCTTTTATCCAGTTGAGATCAAAAGCATTTGGACCCTCTTATGCAAGATGAGCAATGCAACATTTCACTCCAGCTTTGAGATCCACTGCTGCAGTTCTTTCCTAGCAGAAATAGGGCTGGGCTTTTTCCTCCTTAAAAGTAACAAAAAATACAGTGTAAAACAACATCAGAAGAGCCATGTATATGTGGCACTTTATTTCTGCTTATTAGCTCACACTGCAGATTCAAGGGTTGCATAGAAGCTTGCAGCATCACTGAGTTATAGCTAATTCTTTGCTCACAGAGTGTGAACTGTGGCTCATGGGGAGAACATCCTTTACAATTTCATCTGTATGTGCAGCTGAATCTTTGTTTCAGGTGCAAACTTAAATCATCTTTAACTACAGAAATGTGATTATAACACAGGAGTTCCCCTATGAGTTCCTTCTCTGCTTCCCAATCTTGCGCGAAAAAAACCCCAACATACTTTTTTCAGGTCATAGGGCAGAACTAGATGAAATGGAAGCTAGGTGAGTATTTATCTTTAGAGTTCATGAGGTTTACCTGGTGTAAATTGTTTATGTTCATAGCAATGAATTTGTTTCAATTTCAGTTCGGGATGATATTTAAACCTGAGCTTTCTACACAGTCCAATTGGCAGCAGCTCTCAGGTCCTCTCAGCATGAAGTCTCGCATTAATTTCAAAGCAGAACATTACTGGCAGCACGACTGGAATTCTGTAGGCTTCAACTGCCAAGTTTGTGCAGAGAGAGTCCTGCAGCCAACTTCCTTAAGGATGTATCTGCATGGCACAGCGGTACCTGAGCTAGCCTTAAGTCAAATTTCTGGAGCAGGGTGTGATCCCGAGGAGAATGCACTGTTGACTCTGTTAACCTGGTAGAAAAGCTAATCCTGCTATTACCATAACCCTCTGTAGTCTCTCGGTGGAGCAGTAAGGAAAAAATGCCTAAATTATCAAATGTGATTCTTACTATTTATTTCTTCCATTTAAAAAGCTTCTCTATAGCTGACCTTAATTTCGTTTTGGGGAAGGAAATGCATTAGGAATTATGCTTAGCAGATGAAATTCAGAAAAGACTGAAATAGTCGGTATTCCCATTTCTGCCTGTGAAGAATTTTAGCAAGAGCCCAACTGCTCAGGTGCCCACATGATGTAGACTGACTTCAAAACTGAGCAGCCAGGAGGATGCAGGTTCCTCAGAGCCATGCTCAGATGGTGTAGCCTCCATCTAAGATGCTACACAGAATCCACGGGAATTGGCTGGTTTGCCTAAGGAACCCCAAAGAGCGCTGGCACTGGCACAAATAAATGAGGGTGCTGGAGCCTGTCAGAAGGAAAGCCTGGCTAGAGAGACCTGGGGGGGGAAAGCTTTCTGATGTTCAAATAAACCTGCCCAAACAGCTGCTTTCCTTTCCTCCCCATTTTCTCCCCAGCCATCTTGCATGGACCCTCTGCTTCACAAGCAAGACAGAATAAGAAAAACGTACGATTTTTACCAATTTTCTCTTTGACTTTTAGCAGAAGAGGCAAGGATTTATGAATGTCTCCTAGGAGAGCCAAGGTCTAAGTGTAACAGACAGAGGCAAGCCACAAACTTTGGAAGACAAGAGCTGTCATGGAGCACCAGCCTTGCCAGTGGCAGGGAAAAAAAAAAAGGAAAAAAAGGAAAAAAGGCCTGCATTGGACCTGCTTTTTGAATTTCAGACTCTTCCAGAAAACAGAGCAGAACCATCCTGGGTCCACACTGAAAAAGAGAGAATGCAGATGGAATATATCTATATAAAAGAGTTGGGAAGTAGAAGGAAAAACCGACTTTTGCACTGGTTGTCTCTCTGCATGACTGAGGAGTCAAAAGCAGCATTCCTTCTGCTTCTTCCAAATGCTCCTTCCATTCTGGAAGTGTCCATGAAACCCCATGGCTCGGTTCAAATACATCAATATTTACTTATTGCTGCATTTGTAAGTCTAAATTAAATGCACATTGTTGGATCTCAGTGTGATGCATTACAGTGTTCTTGCTGACCAAAGCAGAACACAGATAACCAGGATCAAATCCAGCCTCAGATCCTAATCCCAAAGTAACCTTTCCTTATGGGATGGCAGAAGATGAGCAAAGGGGTGGACGCATGGGGTCAGACCCTGTCTGTAGCTGTGACTTTCCCTGGCTCAGTTCTGCCTGAGTTACTTCAGTTGTGCCCAGAGGTGACACCAGAGGGAAACACCCAATGTCCCCTTCAGCGGGCAGTGAGAAGGATCTGTGTGTGTGAGAGAAGGATTAATAGGTCTGATCTCCAGGCCTCACCAAAAGAGAAGACTGCAAATGATTTTCCTGGCCCATCTTGCACCCCTACAGTCCTTGGGGACAAGAGGACTGGTTGCTAGACTAAAGTGCTTGCTCTTATGAAAACACATGTGGGAAAGTGTTAAACTGCGCAGTGTGGTGTTTTGGTTTCTACATCCCCTGATGAAATGTTTCTTGCCTGGGGAAAACAAAACGGAAGAAAAATATCCCCTGGAAATATCTGCATAATTTACTCCCACACACCTAGTGAGAGATTTACAATTGAGCAGCAGTTCCCCTGAAACCATCACCATGTTGTGCTCTGAATTACACTGCTGTACTCCTACCTGCAAATTATACTGTTAATTAGTTAATGGCTGTAAAGTGCTTTGGAGAAGAAAAGAGCACTCATTAAATACCATTGTTCTGCTCTCCAGTGTGCAATGTTCCACTCTTCATTAATCTCCAACCTCTTCCCGAACCTCTCGCTAGCAATTAAGTTTCATAATCTCAAGTAGCAAATTAGTCTGAGATCAACATCGCTATTCAGAATGTGTTTCCTGAAACTTTAGCTTCAATTATATTCCAGGAAATTTCAAGGTGGTATCTTACACAAAATTCCCCAAACAAAATCCTTGGTCTACGGCTTGAAAACCTCTCTTTGCATGAACCAAAACCTGCTTTCCTTTCCTTGTCCTTTCCTACAGACAAGGGAAATCTAATATATGGGATGAGATTTTTCAAAGAAGTTCAAACCCCACTGAGAAGAGCAAACAAGGAGCCAGATGCTCAGAAGAGCTCAGCATGCAGAATACTGAGAACTAAACCTTTTTTTCTGCGTGCTGAAACCCACTCCTGGCAGCACGTCCTGGTCAGAGGCATTTGAAAACTTAGCCCCTTCTGCCACTCAGCCAAATTTAAGATCGATTTGCCCTTAAAATTCCTGGATGCCTTCACTGAGTATAATATCCAAGCTGAAGTTAGCAGGAGACCTGGCTGCTTTCTCTAGTTTTGGGTTTAGATGGCTGCACTGTGTTCCTTGCTGTACTTGGGAAAAGATGCCCACAGCCAAACCTATAAGCAAGCAAAAAACCAAAAAGGAAGTGAAAAATGTCCTTTGGGGTAGTGCAGCAAAAGACAGACAGCACGGAAGTGGTACCCGGAGAAAACAACCACGACTATCACCTTAAACAAGGGAAAGGGCGTGAAAAAAAGACTTCAGTGACAACAAAATCTGATGGCAACCACTAAAGTACAGAAGACGTGTTTCATTTACAGTTGAGATGGTATCTCTGTCCTGACTGCTTTTACCACAGTTTGCTTTGCAGTGTCAGCCAAGTTGAGAGTTAAGGATGATCTGGGCACTCACCTGATTCTCGCCTGGTATTTTCATTCCCTTTACTTGAAGCAATTCTTGCCTGAGAAGCGGTCGCAGTCACCAAAAACACTGCCTTTCCTACAATGGCAAATCCCATGCAAGCAACCAGTCGGTGGATTTCCCATTTCCCAGAGGCTGCCATGGGGACAGAAGAAATGAGGTTTTCACCTCCTGCTCTGGCAGGTAAGGTGGGGACATGGCAAGACAGAGAAAATCCAGGCATTTTGCAGGTTTCAAAGACCAGAAGGGCATAAATATTCCAAATACATTCACGTATTAATTCTTGCAGCAGGAATTCTTCAGTTTCTGGAAGAGCTTAAAAATAGATCTTAAAGGTCATTGAATTCTTTCTCTCTCTCTGCATCCACGAAATTCAGCCTCTGCTCACAAGCAGTGGATAGTCTAAAAAAAAATCTCAGAGAAATATTAGCAAACAGCCAAATTCTGGATTTGTTTTGCTAGTGAATTCTAAAGGGTATAAAGAGTCTGGGAACAGAGCTGAGAGGTATCAATGGCTGATTTGTCTGCAGACCATGCAGACAGGCAGAATTCCTGCAGAACCTGAAGCTTCAGCTTTGGTCTTCAAGATCTCAAAGGGTGCTCCAACCTCAGCAATCAAAAATCCGGTTGCGACAGGAATAATCATCACCCCATGTTATTTTTGCAGGGTTGTATCTTGCCCACCTGAGTTCTGAGCATCCTCTCACAATCACACACCAGGGGCCTACTCTGAGAATGTCTCCTGGTGCTTTTGGTATCAAAAGCTTGTCAGGGACAGGGCAGTGTTGGCACTTAGGTGGTTCTGCACAGAAAACTGCCACAGAAAACTCAGATACTGAGGGGTGGGGCTTCCTGCTCCTAGGTGGAGGCCGAGTATCGGTTCAGCAGCTGATGGCACTGATAACACACCTAAGCAGGAGGTCCAAAGAGGTGGACTGGCTCCTGCATAATTGATAAATCTTATTCTCTGCCCTTAGTGGCTCTGAACCAGCGTCCTGCAAACACATGGCCCAGAGCCACAGGAAATTAAACCAGACAGTGCCGGGTCTGGGACACCCTTCTGGCACATGCGCTGATTTCCAAGTGTTACTTGTGGTTCTCTGGAGGCGGATGAAGATCCAGGATGGAAAAGAGAGTGTGCGACACCATCTGGGGCTGACGACGAGGTGTGATGGGACTGCAGTGGCTCCTGGGCCCCAGCCAGGTCCCACTGGTGGTTCTGCATCCTTCTGCGTGGTTCCGCCTGCTCATCCAGCGTGAGCTGCCCACGGGAGCAAAGCTGGCAGGGCACCACCAGATGCTCCCCGCCCCCTGCAGGGCCTAGGAAAGGTGGGAAAGCACTTTTCCTAAGGAAAAGCCGCAGAGAGCACAAGGACAAGGATAATCCTCTAGGTGGCATCCAGAAACACCAAACTTCACGCAATACCCTTGCCGGGGCTGCGCACAGCCTCGTCCTTCGCCATCGGGATCTCGGCGGGGCCGGCTGTCATCATAGCCGGTAACAATCACACCTGCGATGCTTCTGCACCCCGTGCCAAGCCCTCGGCAGCTTGAACTGAGCTCATTCTGAGGCAATCAGCTCTTAGGAAATGGCAAGAGCTCCAAGGAAAGGTGCTTTACAGGAACCTCTGCGTGGGAAATTTTCCTCATTCATAGGAGGAACTCATTGAAACCAGTGAATCAGGGTAGGGAAGAAAGGAGGTATTTATCAAACAATTATGGCCTTTACTATTAGCACACTTTAATAACAAACAAGAATGGAGTAGGAAAGACCCTAAGTTGCTCTGTTAATGATTATATCTATTCCAGCACAGCTTGTCTTTAAGACTGTCTAATTCCAGGTGTTTCAAAGGAAGATAAAATGCCTGCAGAGAGGGTAATTGTAGAATAACATTTCCCTATGGAAAGTTTGCTCCTAATGTGCTTAGTTATGTCATCAATCACAAAGATTCTAACTCTAAATTTACATCATGTGTATATAATGCCTGTTGTCATTTGCCATTATTTACAGTCAAATCCAGGGTGAAACCGTGGCCCTACAGAGTCAGTGCAAGTTCACTGCAGCACAACTAGGATGTGGCTCCTCACTTTTTTCGAAACTCTTTCCAGGTCTGGGCTCCAAAGCTGCACCGTCACTATTCCCACAGCTCGGTCCGGGTTGCATGGGTGTATTAAAACATCTGTAAAACAAGACCAAAATGTTTCTGAAATGTAAAGGCTTTACTGGTGGGGTTCTTTCTTTCTCAGCCCATGTGCCACCTAAGAGCTTGCTGTCAGGTGAACTTTGTGGGTTGAGACATGAACAGGTTTATAACTAAAACAGGATAAAATCTATTACTACTACTAATTGCAATGAGAATGAGAGAGAGAAATAAGACCCAGGAGAAACAAGTAATTCCCAGTACAGTTGCTCCCCACCTGCTGACTGATGCCCAGCCTGTTCCTGAGCAGTGGTCAGTGGCTCTCGGCCAACTCTCCCAGTTTCTACACTGGCCATGATGTTCTGTGGTGTGGAACATCCCTCTGGCCAGTTCAGGTCAGCGTCCTGGCCGTGCTCCCTCTCAGCTCCTTGTGTCCTGCTCACTGGCAGAGCATGAGACACTGAGAAGTCCTTGACTGCAGTGAACACTGCTCAGCACCAACTAAAACATCCTTGTGTTATCAACATTATTCTCACCCTGAATCCAAACCACACCACTGTACCAGCTACTAGGGAGAAAATTAACGCTATCCCAGCCAAAACCAGGACATTATCTACCCCTTATTCCTTGCTATTTAAGTCATGCCAGCTCCCAACCTTCCCAATACACGATCATCTTTCCTGTCTTTTGATATACAGACACACACACAGAGGTAACATTCCCACATTCCCTCAGTCATGGACCTTACCTGTGAAAGTCCATTATGTTCATTTAATCCTTAGTTCGTAACCTGGGGTTCCATCTGTCGTAACAGTCTTCCAGGACAGGAAAGATGGTGCTGAGCAGCTCGACAGTATTCCCTCTGCTACAGATGGAAAAAAAGGTGCTGAGAGCATTTTTGTGAACTTTAGTAGCGCCTTGGCTGAAATTAAGGAGGGTCTGGACAAGCTGAGGTGCTCCAGGGGCACCAGAGCCCCTCTGGGTGTGGGTGTCTAAGCCAGGCTGAGTACCTGGAGATGGTGGTGATGACCCTTGTGGTGTGTGCACGGGGACGGTTCACGTTCTACATCAGTGGAGGAATGAGAAGAAGGTATAAATAAGAAGGTACTGCTCTGATGGACTGATCATTGACAGTCACGGCCAGATTTGGTCACAAACAGAACCCCAGGATGGGTCAGGTTGGAAGGGATCACAGTGGGTCATCTGGGCCAACCTCCCTGCTCAAGCAGGGTCATCCTAGAGCACACAGACATTTATATGTCATCATAATCAACATTGTATTTTCCTGAGTTTTAGTAATCTAAAACATTTCTTCAGAAGTAAAGTGTTTTAATTTCCATGTTGCTCTCAGCAGACTTCAGGCAGGCTGAATAATGCCTTTCTGGGAAGGTAGGACTATATTATTCACTCAATTTTTCAGGTTATGGCACACAGGCAGAAGTGGGCAGGGGATTTGTTAGTACTGGGGGTGGGGCTCTGCCTTTGGAATTTTCATTTCTGAATTTGAAAGGCCTGCTTGTTTTTATTCTTCTCTGTCCCTGTACTAATGTTCAAGAGCAGGAAGAGAGGGAAGAACTGGAAAAAGGTGACAGTGTTCCTTAATTTATATACCAGGAAGAAAACCATCATTAATGATCAGAAAGATGAAGATTTCAACTGAGAAAGGGCTAAAAATATTAATTCTATGAGATGTGACTGTTGTTAAATTCAGGCAGCAGAGTCCTTTTTTTCATCTTCCTCCACCCCCAGTGATAAGACTTACACCATACTTTCGTATTCCATCCCTTGGTATCATCCATGCAAAGGCAGAGGCCAAAACTTTGCTTTACATCTCCCCCTTCCAAACCATCTTTAAACTCTTGTGAGGAAAACTGGGCATGGAATGGGGAGACACTTTTTGCTCCATCTGTGCTGCAGGTGCTCCTGTGCTAGTCCAGTGTTTCAGCTTGGGGGGATGCAAGAGGGGAGCTTTCTGTTTTAAAGTCTAATGTCAGTTTCAGATGTTAAGAAAACCTGCCTCTATCTTCATCGTTACGTCTTGCAAAGTGTTTTGAGGTTGTTCCTTTGTCAAATCACAAACCATGAAACCATGTGTTTTGCTGGCAACATTAGTTTTTCTTGTAGTCTAAGTGATTTCCTATGGAAGTAGCAATGTTAGGGCTCAAGTTTGTTTCACAGAAAATTGAACTCTTTGGAAACAGAATTCTGGGTTTTCTTACTGAATTTTTTCTTTTAGGAAGCTCAAATTAATAATACAGTTCCTGGCATAGCTGTGTGTAATCACGTGCCTTATCTTCGGCACGTGGAGGTATTTGTGCCAAATGCTATGAATCATCTTCTTAGCCATTTCCAATCATGATCTGAGGTTTTACAAGATTTATAAAGGCAATTCATGTTTAGGCACCACCTCAACCTCAAGGTTCTGCTCTTGGCTTGCAATGTGCTTTTTACAGTGGATTACTCCCTGCAGGATTATGCCCTGAGCTGGTATTGCCATCCATTTGGAATTTCTGGAATCTCGTGCTTTGATATCTCTCGCTCTCAATTTGATGCACAGCTACTGCCTTATAATTCATGGCAGCAGGTGAGGACAAGGGAATGCAGCAGGGGCTTGCAGCAGAAAGAAGGCTGTGTGGATGTGTCTCTCTTCCAGTCGTGTACCAGTTGCTTCCTTCATGTCCTTTGATCCATCGGGATCATCACTTTGAGATGCAACGCTGCCTTATATTCTAGATGGGAAAAGTAGACTAAGAAAGACAGGGTCACCAACACAGTAGATCTTTATAAACACCCATTTTTTTCCTCATTTTTGGCCATGTAGAGTTTTGCAGCTTCCTATTTCTTATGCCGATAAGATTTAAATGATAATTAAAAAGTGCAGTGTTTGTATTCCTGGACATTTTGTGACAAGTCAGACCAAAACCCAAAGAAAAATGAAGGATGATGGCAGATTTGGTGGGAAAGGATTGTTAACTTAGGGCAAGTGTGATAAATGTGAACAGAGACAGCTACGTTGTTCTATCAGTTCTGGTCTCTGTGCAAAGCTAAGGGCTTGTATATTCTGTAACTCATAGCCTTTATGAAGTGCCAGTGAACCGAAAGACAAATTGCTGCATGACGCCAGTGCTTTCTAATAGTGTGTGCCTTGAAAAACGGCACTGAGCGAGTTCCTATTTTCAATTAACTCTCTAAGGGAAAAGATAAATGGAGACAGAAGAATCACCACTCCATTATCTATTCACCTGTTCACTGGAGATTAATTTTCAAATAGGCTTAGGAGTATTGACTATAACATAAAACCCAGATGTAAACACAGGAAAAATTAGAGGCTAGGCAATCTTTCACACTCCATTTATCCTCCTGCACTGCATTTAAAATTCAGTCACAGAAACTAGACCCTGTAAGATTTTGAGGAAATAGAGCGTTTTCCTCCCCCACCCACCCCAGAAATAGATTCATCATTAGTTTTGACATCTACAGTGTCCTTCACCTACTGAAACAAAGCTACTTTTGCCTTCTGAAGAGTGTGTGATTTAGTTAGCCTATAGAAAATAGAGCTAAGTATATTTCTGAGCAAGTGTACCCAATTTTGGGGATGGAGCAGTTGCTTGGCCTTTTGCCTGTTGGCATATCCCTGAACAAATATTGAAAAAGAAAGTATATATATAGAACAAAGAGGAAGGTTGTCGCTATAAATATGAAAAATACTTATGTAGATGTAACATAGATACTAGTGCAGGGAAAGCTGACACTGTATGGAGGAGAGGGAAAATGCATGGTCATGTGGAGAGGTGGTAAATGTGAAAGCACAGCCAGGAGCCTCTGTTTTGGGAGAGAGGTGGGAAAAGCCCTCATTGAACCTGCCCTGCACACCCTGGCAGGACAGCTGAGATCCAGGCAAACAAAGGAAAAGTTGTCTTCTGGCCATGGACACAGGGTTTTCCTGGGACTGTGAGTGTTTGTAGGGGATGTTTGGAGCTGCTCAGTGCCACCTTTGAAACAAACTTTGGCCCTCAGTCCCCGAGCAGCAGAATTCAGTCATACCTGCCTTTTGGTCAGCTTTTTCTCAAGTGACAATCAGCAAGACTACACAACAAAGCTGTGTAAATTAATACTGTACTTCTGGAAAGGAGTTCTTGAGCTATATATCGTAATTCCATCTGTCTTCATTCACTCATGTGCAGAGATGTCAAAGGCGTGAGCAGGAGATGGAAACACAGTGCTCCTGATCTTTTGCTTTTCTTCTTCCCCTCAAGGGACAGCAGGAGCTCTAGCTGCTCTATATTCCAGGCATTTTCTGCTGGACATACCATGGAAAGGGGTGTGCAACCTCTCAGCCATTGCCAGACAACAAAGCATGTGCATCAGGAGTAGATACAACACCCAAGGAGGCCTGGGCACTGGCATGACCCATTGCTGCTCAAAGCTGGTGGATTCTGAGCCATGAGCTTAAAAGTGATTAGGGGACAACTGCCAGACCTCTTAGGCCTTGTCTCCTCGGGAGACCAGGATAAAATGACAGCAGGGGAATGACATCAGCTATAGTTTGCACTTTTGTTTCTTTATTAAAAATACTGTTACTTTTACCTTCACTTTCAATATTGTAACCTAACATTTAACCCATCTAATAAGGTGGAAACTACTGTGTGATGTTCACAGTGAGTTCTGCAGATACAGCAACACCGAATTTATATAAATTGGTTTTGTAAAGAAAGCTTTTGGGGTATCTGCAAGCCTAAACATGATGGAGATCCAAAGAGTCTCACTAAAGCTGCACAGCTGGCAAAGAGCATCAAGTGGTAAGAGGGAAATTTTTCCAGGCAGGCTTTGTCCCATGCTTGTCCTGCAGTGAGAGGAAGTCCACAGCTTCTGTTTGTTTCCAACACAACGTTCAAATTTTCCCAGAGAAGCTGTGGATGCCCCATTTTTGGAAGTGTTCAAGGCCAGTCTGGACAGGGCTTGGATCAGCCTGGTTTAATGGAAGATGTCTCTGACCATAGCAGGGGGGTTGGACTAGATGATCATCAAAGGTTCAATCTGACTCCAACCATTCTTTCCTCCTAATCTGACAGTATTTTTGGTCCTTTGTTACCCACTCTCCCAAAGCCGGTAGGAACCTTAAGGATGTGGAAAGCCAAAGGGTTTCAGTCATTTTCTCTCAGCTGGACACCAGTGCCACCAAAGTTCCACAAGTGTCAGAAGTGATGAGCCTGCTTCTTAAGGGTTTGAGCCCTTTGCCCGCCCTCTTGCCCAGAGAGCCGTGACACACACGATCAAGGCAAAACTGTGCATGCGTTGCCTGAGCAGCTGGATGCCACTAGATTAGAGTACATGACTGAGCTCTGTTTGCCTTCTGCACTGGCACTTTAATTTGGGGGCATTTCCTTTATTCAGCTGCCAGTTTTCACAAAACTTGTGAAAACATCTTTTTTCTTTCGGTATGTTTTTTCCTGTTACACCAAATGTGCCAAAGCTGTGAGGGGATGTTTGGGGTCAGTGAGGATAAATTTCACTGGCTGTTCAGCTGTGATCCTGGATTTGTAAGACCAAACTGTGCTAGGCCAATGTTGCCTGTAATCACACGAATGAGCCTATCCAAACCTTATTAAATATATTTTATACAACCTCAAGAGCTAAACAAATTTCTAGTTAAATAATAATTAAGGTGCTTCATAGGGCAACTTAGGCCAGTGCTAATGCTCTGAATGAGGTTCTAAGTGATAAGGGGAAAAGGATACTTGGTGTGCACACAGCCTATAGCAACTTCTCCTCTGATCTAAAACTCTGTGAAATGTTCTCACTGTAGTTGTTGTCCCGGAATTACGTGTTTTTCTGCTTGCTACACACAGTATCCAAAAGGGAAGGATTGGTGTTTATTACACATGTTAAAAACATGATTTCTTTGAACCCATGGGATCTTGGTTCAAAATTTTTGGTCAGTGTTTGTAGCTCTGTTCACACCTCTGTTTGTCTCTGCGTTTAAGAGGTGGTCATATTTTAGCAGAGTGGATGTGGTATTTCTCACATATTGTGCTTCTGCTAAAAGGGCTGTTTTCTGTGTGAGATGGAGTGAAATGTGCCATATAAACATAGGAGACAGCCTTAACCCAAGAAACACTGTAGTTTAGAGCCTGCACTGCACTCCATGATTAGGCCTTTGAGGGACTTGGGAATGAAACTGAATTCCTCAAAACTAGTGTGGATGGGATGGGCAGAAAAGGGAATAAAGGGAGAGAAGCACATGGTGAAGAGGTGACCTGCTGTCTTGTACAAGCTACAGACTCTGAGAGGCAGGAGAGATCCTGGACGGTCACCTGAGGCTGATAGGAAGGTAGGGAGCTCACAGTGCAGATCTCATTTTTGGCCAGCCAGAAGAATTACAGTTTCTGTAACATCCCTACCGTGGAAACAGCCACAGGTCTGCCAGGTTATTGGAGAAAGACCTGATCCTCAGAGATCACAGACTCACAGAATCAGAACGTTAAGGGATGGGAGCGACCTTAAAGATCATCTAGTCACAACCCCCTGCAATGTGCAGGGACACCTCCCACTATCCCAGGTTGCTCAAGGCCTTATTCAACCTGGCCTTGGACACTTCCAGGGTTGGGGCAGCCACAGCTTCTCTGGGAAACCCATCCAGATACATCAGGGCTCCCACTGGGAGCAGTACCAATGTCACTGGGAGGGCCTCTGCTCAGTTTTGACCCCTTTTCAGCAATTTTTCTCACACCTGCGGCCAGGGTGTGCCTGCTTTTGGCTGCACCGGTGGCTGTGCTTGCTACAGCGGGGTCCCAAGGGCTTTCTGTCTTCATGCCTCAGCACAGTGCCTGACAGGGCAGGGCTTCCCTCCTTGTGTGATGCTGTGCAAATAGGGCTGTGGGGGGTGTTTTCTCCCTTCCGCTGGAGCACCTGGCTCTGGTCACTGTCTGGGACAGGCTGCTGGGCCAGTGAGGCACCGCTCTGCTCCAGTGCTGCAATGCCGACGTTGCTGTCTCCCTGGTGGGCTGGAGTCCTGTGATATCTTTCCAGCTGGGAACATGCCCAGGACAGAGTTTTAGCACCATCCGCCACTTGAGCTGTTTGCAGCCTCGGTGTAGCATTACCAAAAATAAGGCTGTTTGAATGAAACAAGTGTTGGGAAACGAGCTGTCTCTCTCCCTCCCTCTTTATCTCTCCCTGCCGAGGGTGGCCGAGTGTGCAAGAGCAGAGGGAGGAGAGGAGCCTGGTGAGGGCTGACCAGGCACAAGCTCTCCCTCTTTTCCCTCCTGCTCCTTCTCAGGGGAGGAAAAATCCTTACATCTCACAGAACATGCTCACTAAAAAAGCCGCCCTGATTTCCTCTGCCAAAAGGAGCTCTCAGGATCAGGTTCCCATCCCTTAACCCATCACCTGACACACCGAAAGAGAAGAAGGGAACCAGGAGCCAAACACAACATTAATCAGATTAGGACCTTTCTTGGGACACCTTTATTTTCACTTCGGTTTCCCTGTTTCAGTTACTTACCTCATCTCTCCTTCATACCAGGGGCGGTGTCCCAGACAATGGCCTGTAACATCCTTCATAGCGTAGATTTTCTAGACTCCAGCCCAAATGTTTACTCCTAATTCTGGCTAGTCCCCAGCTGAAGCTGTTAGTCCATTGGCTGGACATCTCTTTGTACAGTTCGTGCTTTCATCGGGGCTGCAGCGAGCCTGCACCATTGAGGGAAACAGCAGGTTTTTTTAATCCTGTTTTCACATTATGAGCTCTGAAACAGCTCAGCTGGGACAAGTTAAGTCTTCGGGGGATGTGCAGTGCTGCAGAAGTGTCAAGGAAGATTGAAAACAGGCACAGAAGTATGACTGCTAGACTAACCCCCAGAAAATGCTAGAGGGGAGCTTTTTGTCTTGGTGCAAGGTAGATGGAGGTTAAAAACTCTGAGCAAGATCGCCTTCATCTGCTGCCTTTTCATTCCTACAGTGTGTCTTTAGGTTACAGGCTGGGTATTCATGCTTGGTAGCAAAAAGAGAAGCCAATATTCCCCTGTAACAGGGAAAAAAGGAAGAGTGTTCAGCCAACTGTTCAGGTTAGAAAACACCGCGGCAGTGGTGGTGCCATCAGTTTGTTAGCACAGATATGTGACGGAAATACCACAGTGAGGCTTCTTGCACTGCTGTCCCTGGGCTCCCTGTCTGGCTGAGCAGAAGAGATGGATGAGAAGTGACATCAGCACCGTTTGGTTAGGAGAGGCTGGGTGGGAGAAGGGAGCCGTGGGAGGCTGGACCAGCCTGCTGGCATTTGAGTGTATTCAGGCGGAGGCCAAGGGGGGAGTGTTTCACATGGCACACCATGAGCAACGAGGAGTCAAAGGCTGGGTTAGAGGATATGCAAAAGGAAAGTTTAGTCTCAGTCTCAGGAAAGATGTTCCGTCAGCTGTTGTATTGTTGACTGCTTTCCCAGGGGAAATCATGAGGACGGGATTTTTTAAAACCAAATGGGGCAAAGAACGAGAAAATTCACAATCAAAACCAGTCCTAAACTGGCTCCCGCGTGAACAACCGAGGTCCCTTCCCTTCTTTCCTGACCTCTGTTGTTCCTGCTCCCCAGCTAATTCCTCCCTTTAACCCGTTTACAAGAACAGTCACAGTGTCTCAGATGTCTGTGGATGTGACATGTTGTGTCCTGCTTGTCCCGCTTCCCCTCTGCTCTGTGCTCTCCATTCTCCTTCCTTCCCTCGTTCTCTCATCCTCTCCCACCCTGCTGCCCGACACTGGAGTCCAAACCTCTGGGGACCTCCTGCTTTTGCTTTCATCTCTCTCCCAAGTTTCTGTGAATTTCTTACTGTGGAGGACTGCAGTGTTCCCAGTCATGGGTCACTGGCCAGGAGACAGAGTTTTTCATCCCTGCAGCTCCATGCACCTGGCTAGGAGCAGAGGAGGCTGTGATCCATATTTTGCTTATATGAAGAAGCTGAGAGGCAGCCAAGAGAAGAGGTTTACTTGAAGTGGGACACAGGAATGGGCTGACTCAGTTCTCTGGTATTCCATCCCAAATCCTTTCCACTGGCTCGTGGTTCCCGCACTCCTGCCTGACCTATTCGTCAGGAAAGCCTGTAATGTGAGAGCACTCCCAGCATATTAGGCAGTACAGAGGAAAAAACATGATAGAGAGGGAGATTAGACTTAGGTGTGAGGCTGGAAACCTCCCACTTCCCTCTGGATCGAGCATTTAAACCGCTGTTGCCATTTCTTTCAACAAGAGGCGCTAAACAATAAACAACAAACAAGGCACATGTAGCATTATTTACCAATTAAGGAAGTTGGAAGTCTCCATAAAACTTTCCCCGGATTTGAAGTAATCATGTTTTTCAATGGAATATTTTTTTAAAAAATAAAAAATTGGCACACAGCATCTTTCCTGAAGTCTAGGCAAGAGGCACATATTTATTTGCAGTAGCAGCACAGACCGTACTGACTGTAACTAGGTGAGAATGCTAAACAGACCCAGTTTCCTTGCTGGCCTCTGAAAACAGGGATAAATTCTTCTGCAGACAAAAGACAGATGGTGTGGGCATTGCTGAGATCCTGGCTTCCAGGAATCAGGAGGCCGTGCAAACCCAGAGGTTCAGAGTGTGAAAGATTGTTAACTAATTATTATCTTTATTGGGATGTTGTCATGCTCTGCCAGCGATGCTGAGGTCTGGCAGAAAGCTCAGCCCTACTGCCAGGCAGGGTATTTGTGGGATGGTCTTAATTTATCCTCCCCAGATGACTCACGTGCTATTTCTTGTGCAGAGGAAGAGCAGTCAGGCTGTTGTTGTCACAGAGGTAGGAGATGCTAAAAACGACCAGAAAGCAGGATCTTTGACAGCTCTTGTCTTCTGGAGCATTTGACTGCACTGTCAGAGCATGAATCAAGCAGCACGAAGGTGGTGAATAGCAGCAGGTGGTTAAAAGAGAAGCTGAGTCAGTGGAAGGCTGACTGGTGGCCAGACTGGGGAAGAAGGCAAACTGAAGAAGGGCAGTGAAAGCAGAAGCACAGAGGGAGAGTGGGAATAGAGCTGGGAGGTCTGGTTGTCTTGCTGGGAAGAGATGAGACATCTACTTTAGCTAACCGGGAAAAAAAGGCCTGTTACAGGGAACCAGAAATACAGAAGACATAAAACAGGACAACACAGGGAGGAGCTTATGTACAATGGTTTGCAAGAAATATCTGTCCAAGGAGTACAGTCCCCACAAACCTAGAAGGGAACAAGAGTTTGTTGTTCTCCTCCAGCCGACAAGTCTAGTGAAACCTGAGAGCAGCATGTCCTATCTCTCTGTGGTACAGGGACAACTTTTTGACTACCTGATGCTCAGTTCAGGTGACAGATGTGTCCTGGGCATCAGGAAACTGTTTTACTACGAGGGTGACTGAGCACTGGCACAGGTGGCCGAGAGGGGTTGTAGAGTCTCCCTTCTTGGAAATACTCAGAAGTCATCTGGACATGGTCCTGGGCAACTGGCCCTAAGTGGTTCTGCTTGAGCAAGGGTGGCTGGACCAGAAGACCTCCAGAGATGCCTTCCAACCTCAAGTAGTCTGTGATTCTGTAGTTCCTGAGACTCTCTCATCTCACACACTCCCCTCCTGCCTCTCTCTGCATGAACTGCTACACCAGCTGACCTCTCCTCCTTCTTATAGCTGGACTTGGCAGACTGAGGTACTTGAGAGGCCCTGAGTGTTGAGGAAGACTCTCGAGAGGTCTGTAGTACAGATGGTTGAGCAAGTGCACATGTATGATTCTAGTTGTTTCCTTGTGTGGTCAGCAGTGCTTCTGGAAAGGCTTGATTTACTTCTGTGCTCATGGATAAAACAGCACCCAGCCCTGCTAAGGGGTATATCTGAAACACATTAATCATGGCAGCCAGATGGCCAATTTCAGTGACTCACAAGCGCTTCCCAAAAGGCTTCTTAGTGCACATCGTAAGTGTGACATAAATATGCCTTTCTTCCTCTCAGAAACTGTATTGTGATTTCTCGCTTGTTTGATTTGAAAAGAGCCTTTGTCTCATTTCTCATCAAGTTCAGGCTTTTGCTTCTCCTGATTTTACAGCATACTAAAATGCTGAAAATTTACACGTGGCTCCCAAAATTTGCACAGATTACAGGATGGGGAGGAGGTGGAAGGAGGAAATACATCCTTTCACCACTTCTCCTTCTAATGCTGGAGGCTTCTTTCCAGTCAAAACACGGCATTGTCAGGTTTACTTATCTCAGGGATCTTAAACTGTTGTGTGTGCTTCAACAGCCTGCAGGCAAGAGACCTCACTCCCTCTGCTGTGCTGGAGGGAGGCTGCTGATATTCTTGGAGCCTGATGACTGTTGCTCCACTTGAGAGCTTTCACAGCACCAAAACATTGGCTCATTTGCCACCTGCTCCCTCCCAGCCTCTAAAGGAGGGCTGTGGGTTGCTGCTGTGCATCAGTTGTGTGCAATGTGACCGCTGTGGCACATCACTGTTGTTTTCTTAGCTCTTTCTGTCGGTGTCCTGAAAGCTTTTCATTAGTCATCCTGGAGGGGGGAGAAACCTCAACCCTCTCTCTTCACATTCTCATGGCAAATTTTCCAGCCTGATTTTTTTTTTAAGACGCAAGCTTTGGATCCACACATGAATTTTTTTGCAGTCGTGAACAACCAGGTCAGGAAACCATGGTTTGTAAAAAAATGGGTCATTTGGGCTTCCAGGTTTGTGGCTCACTTCATTTTGCTGCCAGACTGCATAGCACGGTCTTGGCTCTGCCATGTGAGCCACGACTGCTCAGCACTTCTGGACATTTGGGCCATGTACTGGTAGGGGATTGAGAAACAGATTTCGATTCCTGATTTCTAGCCCTCTAACTTTAGAGAAGGTATCTTTGGTTTTTGTGCAGAACACCTAACACCAAAGGGTCCCTGCTATTTTTAACAAAATCATAAGAATAGGGTAAAAACCTGGAGGGCCCTTTGAGGTTCTTTGGAAAATCCAGGGTCTTTAAACTGAATTTTTATCTTTCTCAAAGGGATCCTTCAGTATTTTTTGCACTAAACTGTGAAAGATAAATCTCCAAGCTATTCTGCACATAGTCCCCTAAGGGACTCAGGGCTTGACAGGGCATTTTTAGCCAAAGAGCACCACTTTTCCTCCCAGACCATTTTGCTGGACAAGTAGATGTGCAAGGATAGAGACACCCAGCGCTGGGGCAGGTCCTAAACTCTGCCCAGATCCTTGTTCATCTCCACAGTGGGCTGATTCCAGGCCTTTACAGGTGGCTGCTTATTAGAAATATTAAGCGTAGTGCATAAGGGGAGGTTGGGCTGGGCCAGCCGGGCCCCTGATATTCCTGGCTCAGTAGAGTATGGATATCCAGCTTACTCAGGCTCCCTTCCTGGCCAGGAAGCAGCTGGAGATCCTCAGCCATATAAGGTCCTGTTTGCACATGCTGTGATATGAGTCTAATCTGGTTATTGATGCCATCCATGCTGTGGCCGTCCCACAAGGGGATCAGCTCACGTTGGAGGCCTGGCAGTGGCTGCCACGGTGCTTGGAGGTGGTTTGGTTTCCCACAGAGACTTCCAGAGAGGTGCTGGGGAATCAACACCACAGTTTGGGGTGGGCACAGGTCTGGGATCAAGCAAAGAAAGCAGAAGGACATCTTAAACTTGACTCTCACTTGGGCATTACAACACAGAGGTTCAGCTCGAGAGCCAGAACTAAGAGGGACTTTGTTCTTCTTGTTGCTGTGGTGATCCTGTTTTTTGACTGAAGGTACTCTGTGTCTCTTTGTTACATGTCAGTCTTCAGCCCCCCTGTCTGGGATCTCCCCTGGCTTGGTCTTTGCTTCACGAACACCATATTCAAAGCCACCGAGGTCTCAAAATAAACCACAAAAGGAGGGAGTTCATTTGCCATTGGGTTTCGGTTATCTCAGAACAGGTCAGCACTGCTGCTGGTTAGGCCCACCACTCACTTCCAGGTTTCCCCCACATCGCCAGGTTTCTCTCTTCTCTGCATCCCTTCCCTAATTTTCTCACACTTTATTTCCTCCCTGACCACCCTTTAGTCACCAAGTCGTGTGCAGGTGATGTCACCCCATTCTGGCAGCAGGACAGAAGCTGGGTAGGAGCAGGTCAGGGGCCAGGAGGATGCTGAGAGCTGGTGCTGCTTGTTCAGACAGTCCAAGGGGCAGCAGTGGGTTAGGGGAGCCAAGCTCTGCCTGTTTTCATGCCTGTGTTCCCCTTGCACTGGCCTGTCTGTGTTTGGGTGTGGAAGCCACATAGCTGTGTTCCCACTGTGCTTCTGGGACATCTGGCTTGGCCTGGTGTCAGCTCATGGAATCCCTGTAGACCACTGCTGGGGTTTCTGTGTCCTTTTGTTTCTTCCTTTCCCTCTCCCTGGACATTTGCAGATCACACAGGCTTGGTATAACCACGGCTTTCCTTGTTTCAGGCTTTTGTTTAGGGAAAGATTTCATAAAGTGGCCCGACCCGTGCCTTTGTCCCCTCTTTGGGTGACATGTACTCTTTGTAATAGGAGGATGATGGCCCCACCATGGAGGTGTTTCCCTCCAGCATCACCACTGCCCCACATCAGCCCCACCACTCCCTCTCATTGCCCATACGGGTCAGTGGGGACTGGGAGGAAGGTGCTCATTGTCTCTGAAAATGGGGCGTGTTGTGAGCAGAGAGAGGGAAAGAAAACCACCAGTACTGACCTCCTCGCCCTGCTAAGCCATAGCACCACCAAACAATCAGCAGGAAAGGCCCCATTAAACACTTGGGGTTGTACAGGGATTTGTGTAGTTGGTGCAGGAAGTAAAAGGCAGAAGAGTGTGTCTCAGCAGGAGACCTGGCTGCTGTGACGCAAGGAGAGAACAAAGAGGAAACCCAGCCCTCCCTGGTTTTTCCTTAGAAATATGCCCGTGAGTGAAAGCCAGTCATCCCCATGGCACAGCCTTTTTGCTGGGGGTGAGTTCCTGTATCCCCCTGCGAGGTGGGTGCTTTGCAGTCGTAGTGTGTGTGAGCACACTGGTATTTCCAAACCAAGCCTCTCATGTGAGACTCTGACATCCTTCACCGAACACACAGGAAAAAAGGATCCCCTTTCTCCTCACAGCCTAAGACCAGATAGGGCAGGGGTGGAAGGAGAGGTAATTCAACACTCCAATTCAACAAGTGGGTTTTTTTTTTAGTTATAAGGTATCTAAAGGCTATTTCTAAAATTCGTATTTCCACATCCCTGCATGCGTGCCTTTGCCCAGTCCTGGCTCCCTGTGACCTGCTGGCAGCTGTGCCTGTGTCCCTCCCTGTGCCCTGCATGCACTGAGGGCATCTCCCCAAGTTCTGGATCAAAGCCCTTTCCACTTGTGGGTAACTGCTCTAGGGCAGGCTGGAGCCTCAGATGTTCGGGAAAAGAAGGAAAATAGTATCAAAGTCTGTAAAGAAAGGTAATTTTCCATTAAGAGCCATCTTCAGTCTGGAATTGTATTTAGTGTCTTATTAAATGGCACTACTGTGTACTATTCTAGCACAGAGCTGCTTAGAAATAGCTTTAAAGAAAAAAAAGGAGAATGAGTTACAGAGCCCAAGGTACAGATGTTCAGCCAGCAGAAATAATCTTTCTGACATGGGAGTCCATTGAATTGAACATTTTAACAGCTGCTGATCTTCTGAACATCTAAATTGATGTGCACAGAATTAAATAACAATAAATTAGAATACTTATAATAACAGATATTCAGCTATTAATTTAATTACTCTTAGAAATCTGCGGTGAACTAGAACAAGACCCCATCATCTGAAATTGGTATCAAGGCTGCGGATGCCAGTGAGGAGCCCATGGAGGAAGCCACTGTGGACTGTATTCCCTCAATTCTAAGGAAAAGGGGCCAGATTTGACAACTGCAGTGCTGGAGGTGGTGATTTGTAGGTGCCAAATGAACATGCTCTTCATCCTGGCACAAAAAGCAAAGGCTCGGGCATGTCTGCTGCTGCAGCAGCAAGGACAAGGCTGGGTTTGGTATGTGTTATGGAAAAAGCTTTTGCTAAATGCGGGAAAAGCAGGGAGGAGGAATCTGTTAGCTCCTGGAGGATGAGTTTGCATGATAGAGGTAGGGTTAGGGGGGGCAGCTGCAACGGAGAGCAGAGGAAGAGGTGAGTAAAGACAGGATGGGTTCGGAGGAAGGAAAATGCATTTGGTCTCGGCTGTATTAATCCTGATTTGTCAAGAAGAAGCGTATGAAGGATGGACAGAGACAGGGGGCTGGCGCTGAGATGGAGGTGGGATGGGGAGGCCTGTGCATCTGTGGCCCATCAGCTCCAGGGGTGCAGCTAAAGCTGGGAGAGGGTGATCCTGAGGGACAGTGAGACCCCAGAGCAGGGCCGTGCTCCTCCAGCTCCCCTTTCTACCCTTGTGTCCATCTCCTCCAGCCCAGGGAATCGCTCCTGGTGCCCCCTCTGCAGTGTTTGGCTTGGTTTCCGCCACCTCTTGCCACTGCCCATCCCACCATCCGGGATGGAGGTGTTTTCCCAGCAGGTTTGATGCTTTTCAGGGTGCTCTGCTTCCACATGGGGGTTCAGATCCTGGAACTGTTTAATTACTATGGGGTGTCAGGAGCACAGATCCATTTGAGGGTGCTGGGTCTCCCCTTCCAGGTGTGCTGTGGGTAAAGGGGAACAGTCTAGAGCAGCCTGAGTGATTTGTTCAAAACCTCTCCCAATCTGAAACTGAATTAGTGGGAGATCTGTGCTTTGTTTTGGTTCTTAAGCAGAAGCAGCTGGGTTGAAGAGTTGGGGAGGGGGAATAAAAAGAAGCTACTAAATCAGCCTTACTTTTGGGCAGCTGCTTGGAGATGTCCCCACAGGGCTGGGCTCCTGCTTCCCATACTCGTCTACTACCATGTCTTCCCGGGGCTTTTCTTTTTCAGTTTGAAAATGTGGGTCATCAATAGAGCAGAAGTTACAGCACGCTGGAATATGTAGGTCAGGAAAACTGCACCAAGAAGAGAAAAAAAAAGAAGAAAAAAAAAATTTTACAACTGCTTCCAGCAGGAAAAGGCCACACTGGGATCTGGGCTTTTGAATGGGATATCCTCTCCTGATCCAAGTGCCCTGGCTGAAACGCCCAGGAGTTTGTGGCCAAAAATAACAGGAAGATCAGAGAAGCGGGAGGGGGGAAAAGGGAAAGGCAGGGGGTCTGACCAGCTCATATGACCCTCCATTAGAGACTTATAAAAAGGGCTGGTACGAGCTCATTTTTCATGAGTTTTAATCCCTCCTGCTTATGATGCTGAGCCAAGGGTTTTTCTGGAGAATCTGAGTCACAAGGCTTGCAGCTGGAAAGAGAGGATTGATAGCAGTGGCTCAGCAGGCACAACCACGTCTGGAGAGCTGGGAGGGGAGCAGCAAAGCCACCGGTTTTCAACACCACCACAGATGTCTTTGAAGGAATGGGGGAAAAGTGGGAGGAACACGCCGAAAATATTAGGAAGGGGAAGACAGCAGTAGTCCTTATGTCACTGTTTCTGCTGCTCCCAGGAGCTCCCGGAGCAGAGGATTTTTACAAAGAGGGTTGTGCATGTGTGCGTGCATGCAGGAGAAGCTGGAGTTGTGATTTCACAGTAGGCTTAGCCAGAGGCATGTTTGGAAGCAAGGAGATGTCTTAGGAAGTTTGGTGTCCCAGCTTGTATTTGCCTGTTTTTGGTTTTATTTAGAAATTGATGTAAAAATTTTTGGGTTGTTGCTTGGGGTTTTTTTTCATAGAGAGAGGGTTTTTTGCTGGAGCTTGACTGACGAGTCCTGTCCCTTGTGCTGCCAAGCCTGATATCTGAGCAGGAGAAGGGAGGAGCAAGGAGAGATGCTTTTGCCCTGGCTCGGGCTCAGCACATTCCCTCACGGTATGGGCTGGGCTTCCTTCAGGCAGGAGAGCATTAAAGCTGTTTAGAATAAAACACAAGGCGCTTTCCCAGCTCCAGTTGGGGTTTCGTGTCTTTCAGTCAGTATTTCATTAGCGCGTTCCATAGCAGACGCTGATGAGGGACACGGGGTGCCTTATGTCCTGTTACATCCCTCTGCCTGCTCTTTCTGTCTGGCAGTCCCAAACCTTGTTTTCTACTATCCTTTTCCCAGGAGAGGTGGCAAGCAAAGCCCGTTGTAACAGTTAAATCTTGTTAACCCTAACAGGAGTCGCCTGCATGAATGACTTTTCTACGGGAATGGGAAGAACATCCCCTTGGGTGTTAACCAGAACATGTCTCTCCTCAATCCTCACTGCAGACTGATGTGTACAGTTGGTGCTTTTCTAACTCATTTGTAATCATGAAATCTGATGATTTCACACTATCTCACAGTGTGCAGGCAAAGGGCATTTACACACTGGCAGAGCCCTTTCTCGAGCCCTCTCTGAGGTGAGCATTGCTTACAGTGAATGAGTCCCTGACGGGTGGGGCACTTGGCTTCCCTGGCCATGGTGGCATTACTGTCACCTGAGCATAGGAATATACCCAGACAAAAACACAGTCTGCAGCTCCCTTCAGACATTCTCTGGTTGAATCACTCTTTTCTGCCCCTTGAAGGAATTTCATTTCATATGGAGGAAGGAATTTCCTCAGAGCTGGTTAAACATGGCAAACCCCAGGCTGCAGCCTGCCTTCATTTCACTGCAGGACCTGGGAATGCCTGTGGGTGTTTCCTGCACCCTGCTATCCAGGCAAAGGGTGCTTGGCTGGGAGGGGCTGCTGCCTCCTCTGGCATGTCCGAGGGCTCCGGAACCCTGGAGGATCAGGACTGGGACACACCAAGGGTCTGTGCTGCAGTGCAGGCACAGTCTATGCACAGCAGTCTCTTGGCTCTTCCCACGAGCCTGGATCCTGCTCCTCAGCTCCTTCCCAGGCCATGCCATTGCAGCTGACCTCCCCCAGGCATCCCCAGTTCTACAATTCAGCTGTGGTGCTCTTCTCATCCCAGACCTTCCTCCCCATCCACGCTGTACCATCACCATCACCTGAGCTTCCCCTGTAACCCTCCCAGCTCTGCCCTGTAGCCCCTGCCCTCCCTTCTGTGGGCTGGCATGTTTTCTCTCCTTCCTACTCTATTTTTCCAGTCTTGGAGCTTTTAAACAGCTCAGTTATATCCCACTGAGCATCCTGAACCAGCAGGCTGGTTCCTTTGCCCCTGGTTCAAAGGCAGCTGTGGCTGTGGAGCTTATTGACAGATGTTTTGAACTATCTGCCCAAAAAAGCTCAAACAGAGCTTTTTCTCCTCCTTGCATCCTTACCTAACTAAATCCCTTCTGAAAGTAGGACATGGGCTCCTAAATCACTGAGAGATTGTTTGGAAATGTTAACTTGTGTTAGGAGTCTGTGGCTAAATGAATCTGTCCTTAGATGTGAAGAGAGGATTTGCCTCTCAAGTCTGTTTTGCAAGTCAGGGAGGAAGAGCAACCTGAAGGTAAGGGACTGACAGCAGTGTAAAGCTGAGGTAAAATGGAGTGAACATCCAAGCCTGCATCAATTTCCTTTGAGCGCCTGGTTTTGCACTAAAAAGCATAACAAGCAGAAATAGCATGGAGAAAAAAAAAAGCAGATCAAGAAACTAAAGGCAATATCAGGGGGAAAAAAACCCCAAATGGTATTATCTGAATGTCCTAAAAATGCATTAAAATTGAAGCCATGGTCACCAGGTAGTCTGGTGGTGTGCATTTGTATATCCATCTACAAATACCCATCTTCCATTGCTGAACGTGAGATAAAATCGTAGAATGATGGTGTTGCATCTGGGCTGGACTGTCTTGATACTCCAAGCACTCTATTGGCAGATCATCCTGAAAGGCCTGACTTTGAACTCTTAATTTTACCCCAGTGTCTTTTATGAATTTCAGTGGAACCAATCACGTGCTTATAAATTAACCACAAACAGCATAAGTGTTGGCAAGCTTGGAGCCGAATCGTTTCCCGTAAGGAATGGAGTTGGTGCATGGAAAGGCATTCAAACCAGAGTTAATAACAAGGAAAAGCTATTTTACATCTGCTTCATACAAAGGTGGAAGAGTTCTACCATGCAAAGCTGTGGAGAATCGAGCTGACTTGGTTTTCCTGTGTTTCATTAAATCAGACTCCTCAGTTACCTTCAAGAGCCACAAGGAAACACTAAGATCCTGTGGCAGAGCATGTCTGATGCCTCCAGCTGTGTGACACAAGCTGTGATGCGTCACTAGTGGGTAGCTGTGAATTTTACCTTCTTGGATGACTCTTCCCAGCATTATCTGTAAGTGCCATTGTCACCTGAAGTTCTCACACACGGTTTTACTGCGTGGAAACGAACCCCTCACTGCACAGGTCACCTCTCTGGGGAATCTGTGCCTACCTGTGAATGTCACGTCTGGGATCCTGTGTGCTGGACCCAACCTCATATTGCTCCAGTGTAGTAAATACTGATTTACACTATTGTAAAATTGGGAAGAATTGGTTCACTCATCTAAGGGCTGAAAATTTTAGGAAAACATGGTAATTGTAGTCAGCCTGGAAACACCATGATACAAACTTTCCTATAGTATTTATAAAGCAAGTTTCCAGTTTATCAGTGCGAATGGCTCAACCTCTCTGGGTTTAAAGCCAGCTTCATTTAGCAGAGTTTAGCTCAGAGGTCTACTGTTTTACACCAAGTGCTGAGGTAGCTGTAAAAGTGGTAGCTTTTTTCCAAATACCAAAGAAATTCAGGTTTGGTCAGAGTTCTGAACAAAGCTCTGGATTGCTTTGACACAAACCAGGTTAATGGAAGTAGTCGAAGGACTCCTGGTCCTTCTCTTTTAGGCTGGAAAGCATTTGGAGCTGCTCATGGATAGATAATCAGGCTCACCTTGGGGCTGGCAGCTTTGGCAGAGGACTGAAGAGCAGCTGGGACAGGCTGTTGTAATCTCTTAACACGAGGATGTGTGCACACAGCCTAAGGGCTGCACTTAGCAAGTGTCCACATACGTAGATGGTAACATTGCTCTACATCTAGCTGGACAACTCAGATGACTAAATAAAGTCAGAAAAGAGGTTTGAACTTACTCCTGCCATACGCAGTAAGGTGTGAGTCATGTCTACTCCTGCAGACACCTTGGGAGGCTCCTTCGGAGGTGTTTGTTAGGGGGCAGAAGATGTCAAGTGAGGAGAAACTTCCCCTGTGGTTTGTGACCATCACCAAGAGGTCAGGGGGAACCAAAAGAACAGCCAGAGAGTGATGCTACAGCCACGGGCTGCTCTGGCCGGGCCATGGGAGAGTTGAGAGGGAGCCCACTTCTCTCTGGGTTTTTTTTGTCTCTTACTACAGAGGAAAGCTCAAAAAAATACTTCTTCCTCAAAGCAGCAGCCCACAGGTTCCTTCCCTGCCCAGCTGGGCATACCCTTCCTCTTAAAGCTCCACTGCAAATGTCTGTCAGAGAGACCTGAAATCTCAACTATTTCATAATCGATTCACCCAGGAATTGTTCCATGGTAGGAATATCCTGATCTTTTTTTACCAGTTTTTTTGACTGCCCATGCCCTTCTCTTCCTGGCTTTTTCACCCCAGGTTGCCTCTGACCTGCAAAAGTAAAAAAATTACACCCTCAATGGGGGTAACAATGATGTAAGAAAGAGCATTAATTTTAGGCTTCTCATCCTGCAATGAGCTCAAGATTTACCCTGTAGAGTAAGTTTCTGCAAACACTCCTGTTTTTGACAACAGCAAGACAAAAGAATTCAAATTCCCTTGTCGTCAGCTCTCAAACAAGGTATTTCTTTCTTTCCTTCTTTTTTCCCAACTCTGCAAGGAGTGAACTTGCCAAGAAGATACAGACCCTGCTGCCTGCTGTGGAACAGGGCTGCAAGGTAGGTGAGAATGGCCTGAAGCAATCTGCACGAGTTCAGCTCGCATTTCTATCCCGGGAGGTGGGGTACAGTCTCCTTTCATGTTACTGTGATAAGATTAGAGGGGATGCAAGGTGTTAATTAACAGCCACTTCAAATAATTTTGACGTTTTTACTTTGCAAGGCAATGATATTGAAGCTCCTGGGTCCAATACTTCTCATTAGCACGAAAATCAGATCAAAATGGACATCTGTATTTTCTCTGCTGACAGATGGAATAACGGGTTGGGAGTGTAGCTGACAGGATGATGCCTAAATGCCATGCAAACCAAATTTTGCTTGGAAGTGAGTTCAGGCTGTTACATGCATGAGATTTTTCAGAATTGTCCTGACACAGATTAACCCAGTTTCACTGAGAGTGGGATGGCAAAGGAGCTTGGACGAAGGTCTGGTCCACCCGTTTGATGTGTAAATGCAGTAATTGGCAGCTTGTTTGGGAGCTGAAGGCAATTCTTAGTACCCATGAAGGGAGTGGTTATGTAGTAGTTCTTATTTTCAAAACAATTACCCATCCTCTCTGCACACACAATTTGTAGTGCGTATTGTATTGTTTACAACTCATCACCCAAAAGGGAGCAACTCCCTGAGGGATGAAAGCAGAGGGCGAAGGTGAGAGGAGAACACTGCAAATAAGCAGGTATCTTCTCATTCCCAGCGTCTGCAACGCTAATCCTGAGCTACTTGGGGTAGGGATCCCGTGACGTAAGGGGGATTTTTGCTGCGGCAAAGAAAACAGAATTCAGGTCTTTCTTTTAGTGTAAATAAATATGTGGGGGAACTCCCAGAATCAGCAGAAGCAGCGGGCATTGTGGAGCTGAGCAATTTTGTCTGTAAGGAAGATAATATCTAAATGGTCTAATTATAGCTCCAGTTCAGCACACTAGGGGAATCCCCACTACTACTCTTTAGTAGCTGCTGCTGTAAAGTTTCAAGTTCTGAGCCACGACCTGCTTGATAATTTATGTTTACTACAAGCCTGTCAAACTACATATTTTTCTGTTGTTGAAAAAAATCCTCCTTTGCTGGCCCATCCCTTCTCTGTCCTGTACTGAGAACAGTCTGCATTAGGAGCTGACTGAAGCTCAGTTTCCATGAGCACACCTGTGGCCTCGGGAATCACAGAAGGATCACAGAAATGCTGATGACGTTGTGCTTCCACTTGACATACAGAAAGCCTCGAGAGCTCCCCAGGGCACTCAGACCTTCAGGCCATGTGTACAGCAACCCATCCCATGCCTCCACTGAGCTTTTCTTGCTTTCCTCAGCTCCTCTCCCGAGGGTGGATCACTTCTTTGGTGATGCCTGAGAGCTTCCAAAATGGAGTGAGCCACCTTACAGTTATTGGACTCAGGTGATGGAGGACTCCCCGCCCTTGTTTCACTGCCAATATTCTTCTCTCCCTCTCTCCCCTGTAGTGAGGTGCGAAAGCAGGGCAAGCCATGGGACCAAAGTGCTCAGGGCTCGGTTAGGGGGTGTTGTGGGGCTGCTGAAGCACCAGTTTGTCCAAGAGATGATTCCAGAGTCCTGCTTATGCACCAAGGTGCAGCTTCCACCATGAAAGTAAGTCTCCCACGGACAGATTCTGACCTCATGGAGAGTAGGGGCTTCACTGAGGGAGGGACTGACCAGCCTTTTCTGATCCCCACCCTGGCCCGCTGATGTTTCCTCCAGAAATCCTTTGCATGGCACTTGCCTTATATCTCCTGTTTCATGATCCTGTCAGTCCACTGGGGAGCCCGTAGGAATGGCAGCAATAATAATAATAATAATAATAATAATAATAATAATAATAATAATAATAATAATAAAAAAATACAAGTCCAGAAGAACCTTTTGGCAAGGCACAAGTTCTCAGACCAGTCATCTCTGTTCAGACCTTACCGTGGTGAGTGCCTCAGTCTCACACAGCGCTGTACTTTGTCCCTATTATCACCTACTTGTTGTAGAACAGGAGCCTAAAACCTGAATGAGATGAAGGGAGATAACAGGGCTGGCATACAGTTCCGTATGAACTGGTTGATCCTGAGTCAGTATCCGTACTGGGAATTTCTACTGGCAGAGTCACTGAGGTCCCATTGCTTGTAGGGTTACATGACAGGGGCCTCTCTGCTTGTCTACCTTGCAAAGTTGCCCTAATGCAGCTGCAGTGGACAGGAGAGGCACAAATCTCTTGTGCAGGCAGGAGGAAGGAAGGCATAGTTACAAGAGCATTAGATCTGGAGAGTCACTGGATGATCTTGGACAAGTCACTTGGACATCTGAGTTTCTATTCCCCATGAGTTAATGGGTAAACAGGACTGCCCTGCCTCACAGAAGTGTTTTCAGGATAAATACAGCAGAGATGTGTGAGTGGCACAGCATATTTATCCTGACAACATCATTAGAAAGGCCTAAAACCCACACAAACCCTGAGTGCATCACAGAGTTTAACAGCTTTCTTGTATGAATTTCAAATGACCTACCAGACGTCACTTACTTAAACCCCTTCAATAAATCTCTATGGTGTTTAGATTTCGGGATTTTTTTGTTGTCGTTGTTGTTATTGTTAATTGTTGGGATAATTTTTGCTTATACCTTTGAGGAGGGGGAAGCAGTTAGAAGCTGAGGGTGCACTTGCATTGTCTGTGTCATTGACAGAAATATTGAAGAGCACCGGTCTTGAGCCAGTGCCCTGAGAGGCACCACTTGTCACCAGCCTCCACCTGGACACAGAGCCCTTGACCACAGCTCTCTGGCTGTGTCCATACAGCCAATTCCTTATCCACTGGATGGCCCACCCTTCCAATCCATGTCTCTCCAGTTTGGGGATCAGGATGTCGTGGGACCGTATCAGAGGCCTTAGCAGGCCTTAGGCCTAAGGAGAAGTCTACTTAGATGCCACCAGCTGGTTTTCCCTTGTTGAGCAGGGCAGTCACTCCCTCATAGAGGGCCACCAGACTGGTCAGGTACAGTTTGCCCTTACTGTGGATCTCCTCCATGACCTTCCCAGGCACAGAGGCGAGGCGCTGTAGTTCCCCAGGTCTTCCTTTCTGCCGTTTCTGAAAATAGGAGTGATGTTTCTCTTTTTCCATTCATAGAATCAACAGAATATGTCAAGTTGGAAGGGACCCACAAGGATCACTGAGTCCAACTCCTGGCCCTGCACAGGATACACCAACAATCCCACCCTGTGCCTGAGAGAATTGTCCAAACACTTCTTGAACTCAGGCAGGCTTGATGCTGTGACCATTCCCTGGGGAGCCTGTTGAGTGCCCGACCACCCTATGGGGGAAGAACTTCACTCACCAGGGACTTTGCCTGACTGCCATGCCTTTTCAAATATGGAGTCCAAATATGGACTTGGATCCAACATCAGCCAGCTCCCTGGGGACCCTGGGATGCATGTCATCAGGCCTCATAGATTTGTGCCTGTCCAATTTCGTCAGATGGTCTTGAACCTGCTCTTTGCTTATAGAGGGAGATCATCTGGTCCCAGCAGATGATATCAGAGCAGGGTCAGCTCAAGCAGGTTGTGCAAGGCCTCATCCTGTTGGGTTTGAATATCTCAAAAGGATAAAGCCTTCTGACTTTGGGGGGGAAAGTATAAACTTTAACTCTCAAGCAAAACTAAATCAGATCACCTGAGCTACTTATGCAGTGAAGCCCTATCTTTTAAATTTACATTCAGCAAAAAATGATAGTGGGCAAAATAGTTTTGATATCTGACAGGAGACTACTGAGTGAGTGTAGTCTGTTAACTGAGTAGGTAGGGTGACAATCCATGGACAGGAAAAATAAATTTTAACTTCCTCCTAGACTCAGAGAGGACAGCAGGTGGGAGGGATATTGAGGTGAGCAGCATTGCTTTCTCCCTGGATACCCACCTGGGCAAAGCAGAGCTGACTCTGACGCTTCTCCTCACTGGCAGCTCTCTCCAGGTTTGTAGTTACACAACATGTCACGAGGAGAAGAAAAACAAAGTCTTTTTATATCTCCTCACCCATCTGTACTTCCTCTTTCTGAACCAGTACTGCAAACAAAATTATCAGAAGCATCATGTTTGCAGTATTTTTAGTAAACAGCAAGAGACTCACGTGAACTTGTTCCTCCTTGTCCTTGTCCCTTGTACAGACAACAGACTGGGGAGTTTTCTGGGCAGAATCTTTTGAGGTTCTCCTATTTCTGCCTTCCAGGCAAAACAGCTGGACTTTAACAGCAGGCCCAGAGCTGACTGGAGAGGCAAGTGCTTTTCATGTTCAAAGAATAATTCCCCCCTTGAATAGTAATACCAGTTTAGGATTCCCAGAGTTCCAGGGATTGCCTTGCTGTTGGATCATGAATGGCTCTGTACACAATAGCTGGCAAAGGAAGATGATGAAAATCCACAGGGGAATACAGGAAAAGAAAATAGAAAGTATGTTTATTAATTAGGAATGTTCCCAAGGGTTTCCAAATAGTCTTAAAATAGGCACACACATTCCTAAGAACAGTGCAAATGTAGGCGGCAAGATCCTCCTGCTACTGTTTGGGGAGAAATGGGGAGGGAGGTGGAGAATAAACTGGAAAAGGTATTTTCATTTGGTTCCCTGGCTTGGCTGAAGCAAGTAAACCACTATCAGCTTTTAACCTGCACTGTTCTAAGAGCATTTCTGCCAAGAGCTGTGTCCTAAGACTGGTTTGAACTTTGCCACCGGTCTGACCCTCAGCCCCATGGAAGGGAAGAGCTGGCTGGGCCAGTGCCTGCCTGGTGCTTCAGGAGTACAGACTGCACTGCTCCCCATAACCTCTCTCCTCTGTTTCATAAAAACCCTTTTTTTCACATTTTGAGCTGTCACTTCCACAGCACCTCCGGTTTTATAATGGCACCTGTGCACCCAGCCATAAAGCTCCTGATGTGGAGGGTGGCTGCTTGCCCCCACCCCACCTTTATGATGGGAAATTTTATTTCCTAGTCTTTTCCTTCCTGTTCCACACAGTTTGGATTGACACCTTCTACCTGGGACAACTCCTGCAGGGCTCTGCTCCTTCTCTCATGCCAAAACACTTGCTTTATATAAAGAAATATAGGCCTTGGGCTGGAGGAATTTATCCAGAGAGGCTGAAGGAGAACCTCAGCTTGCAGCTCCTTCTAATCTACTGTTCTCCATCCATCTCCCTGTGAAGTGAAAATTCCTTGATTTTAATGTGTCAGGCTACTGCTTAAAAAGCGCTATTATTTCCTCTCCCTTTTGCTCATAGTTTTTAAGGTTCATCTTCCTCTGTTTCACCAGAGAAATTCCATGTGTCTCCGTGGAATCTGCTGGTTTTATTTTGCAGAGGTAGTAGGTGTTCATAAATAATCAGCGTAGTATGGGCTAAGCTAATTTACTGTTGTTTGCTCTAATTTTTGTGTTTCGTGTTCCCTTGTTGAATTGTTTTGAATGAGGCAAAACAAACGAAAAAGTAATTACTGAGCATTTCCCCACATTTCCCAAGCTTCCTTTTTGAGTCATTGTTTGTGTGCCCTCCCTGGGAACTTAGTTCTGAACTCTTCTGCTTCCTTGCTGACATGGTCTGAAATATTTTGAAATCTGAAGGACAATTTAACCAACACACATTTCTACCCCAGCCTTGCATTTGGTATCATAATAACTTTTAAAAGTTATTATGCTGCTCTTTGCCACTGCTTTTTAAAAATTTTATCCCGCAGTTTATCAATAAACTGATTTTCCAAGCTTACATTTCCCCACCAAATCACTTTAATGATTTCATGAGTATGGGGGGAGGGATTGATGGGGGTGATTGTGCCGGTTTGGCCAAAATCTAGTAATATAGCCCCTGAGAGAAAACCAGGTTACAACCACCCTTCCCCCACAGGGTTCGGGAAAAAAGGAAATTTTTCCTCAAAGGAAAGTGAAAGAGATGAAAACTATTTATTTTAACAAACACACAGGAAAAGGATAATGATGCTAAATAATGAAATGAAATCTCTTGCTATAGAGAGAAACCTGGGAAGATTTCAGAGTCCTTCTGTGGTGTGGTCTCTCTCCTCCTCGGAGCTGGTCGGTGAGGGCGTGGGCCCACCCCCGGGGAGAAAATTCTCCTGATGTGTTCTGATGTTGTTGAAACAGTTCAGAAGAGAAGAAGGGAAAAAACCAAAGTCCCAGGAAACAAAATTCAGCTCTCCGTCTCATGCCAAGAGGAAAAAAAACCAGCTGGCTGAAGAAAAAGCAAGCAGGGTGCTCCCTTCGTGCTACCCGCAGCCAGACAACAACTGAGGAGTGTGATCTCTGTGTCCTTGAGAAGCTGCTTTGGAAAGTTCGTGGTTTTTTTTTTTTTCCCCTCAAGCTCAGTTTAAAGGCACAGAAAAGGCACAATATTACTTTTTGGGCATAGAGCATGATAGGGGATACACATGATAGAGTCACCCCAAGACAGTGATTTATTTTAATACAGATTTGTGTCCTGTTTGGCTTTTATCAGATTCACTTTGAAACCATACAGATGAAATATCTTACAATATATGGGTTTTCTTTCATTAGTCATGTTTTACATTCACAGAAAAATGGATCTTGTACCAAGTAGTTCCTATTTATGTGCACTGTAAAATTAACTGAGTAGTCACTCTACACATAAATAAAGCATGTGCCTATGACACAAATTAAAAACACCCCCAAATACTTCATGTCGTATCTTAGCATCTCTTTTTGGCATGCCTAGCCATGAAAAGCCTTTTAAAACTTACTGGATTTGCCATGTGTCTGGTAATTCTGGTTTCTCTGTAGAAGCCTGGCTGTCTAAATGTGGCCAGAGATATCCCCCAGCCCCAATGCTCCAGAGCAGGGGAAGGAAAAACAGCTCCATCTCTCCAGTGGAAGCACTGGTCCTGGGCTGCATATGTGCTTCAGGATACACCAGCAGCTGAGCAGTGCTGAGCAGGGGTTGTAGGACCCTACCAGGACCTGGTCAGTCTGATTTTCATGGATATTCCATTTGACCCAAAGAGACAACAAGAAGTGCAAATCGCAAGAAAAATTACTAGTGTGTAATAAGAATCATTTAAGTAAATTGGTGACTCGAGTAGGCAGAGTAATAGGATAAAGGTGGAAATGTAAGGTTTGTAACCATGGCTATTTGTTTCTGAGAGCATCTGTCGGAGAGAAAAGTCCAGGAGCAGCCAGTTGCCTTTACAGGCTTTGATCAGAAGTGGTTCATTCTGGCTGGGTTGTGAGGAGCAGAGACGTGTAAAGTGTCAGGTAAGGGGGGTGTGAGCCCGAGGTTCCGTCTGTACTCGATAGTCATCCCCACTGTTACCCCTGGGTTGGGCACATTGCCTCCTTGCCTCTGGCTTGGTACCTGGATGAAAGCCAGCCCTTGAAGCTGCAGCTCTCTGTGCTCTTCGGCCAGAGGGAGAGGGAGCTGCTCAGGAGCGCTGGGCTCTGAACAACAGCGTATGAACGAGCCGAAGAGCAGCCCAGTGGGAACAGGCAGCATGGATACATTATTAGTGTCACTGCGGATAAACACAGAGTGATGCATATGGGAAAAAGCCTCCCATGGAAACAATGGGCTAAGTGCTCACCACTGTCATGGAGGAACAGCCGTGGGCTGTAATACAGGAACAGGGATCAGCAGGGGTCAAAGACCTCGACTCATTTTAGAAATGAAATCTTGTCAGAAATCAGAAATCTTCACCCTGCCCCTGTACAAACCTGTGGTATGCTCACACCCACGGGCAGATCTGCTCTTCTCAGCTTGGAAAAGGCATGTGGAAATGGAAAACATTCAGAGAGGGATGAGAAATGTGATCCAAAGAAGGGATGGCTTGCTAATATGCAAGCATTAATTGGGCTTGTTCTTTGAACCTTCCCTAACTCTTCATCCTGGAGAGGATTGATTGAGGACATCTATGACAGATCCCAATAAACTCATGAATGTCTTGGGTGGGGGTAATTGGCCACTGTCTCTTGCAGGACAGAGAAAAGAGCTGTAAAAGCAACAGTTCAGAATAAACAAAGGTGAGCAGTTTTCCCCACCAGGTGTATGATCCCAGTTCCCAAAGGTACATGTTTCCAGCGGAATTCCCTCTGATAATCACTCTCTGAGTGCTTATCTGAGGTGCTGTTGCTTTTTCTAAAAAACCAACAAAACCAACAAAAAAAGCAACAACGTAGAATAAAATGGCATGGAAGGGGATCTCTCAGGTCCAAGTGACTCATCTTCCCTCAGAAAAGTTTTCTGCTATTAGACTTACAGTCAACAAACACATTTTGTCAATTTGCATGAGTTCAGACCCAAATGAGTTCAGACTCATCCTTTCCAAATGAGGGCTTTTCATCTGCATATCCTGGCATATCCTATTGGAAAGCAGGAGAATCTAATGGTCTTGTAGCAACAGCCTGGTTCCCTCAGCGAATCCTTCTGATGCTACTCACTTAGATACCCCCAACTCCTAAGAGTGGAGATGGAAATGGTCCAGTAGCTAAGCCTTCCTGAGGTGGGATGTCCAAAAAACGGCTGCAGCAGTTCCACAACAACACCACTGACTGTCCCAGTTCCTGACCACTGTCAACAATTGTCATTTACTTTTTCAAGCTTTCTGAAGGCAGTGCTAAGCCCACGCATCCTTCAAACACAATAAGTCTACTTTGCTGCAGTGGAAAGCTGGGTATATGCACAATTGTTTTTCTTGATACGGTATTAAAGGCTTTTATTCTGGGCACAAGTGTGGATCCACTGTGCAGCCTTGTCACAAACGAGGAGCAGCAATTATCTTTTCTTCCTTTGCAGGAAATCTAACTGATGTGAAAGTGCCGGATACTTACAAGCGGGGAAAGCCTGTGAGCTTGGTCCAACACCCTTAACCCCTGGCAAAACTTTCATTTTGTAATCTGACTTGGAAGATAAATTACTCCAATAGGAGGTACGAAGGTAAATTAAAACAGGGGTGTTAATCTGGGGTGGGTGTGACTCTTTTGAAATGGACGAAACTGCCCTTCCTTTCACTGAGTCCGGATTTGCTGCCTTTCCTCTCCCCATACCTGTGGAAGAGCAGGTGTCCCGCTCAGCTCAGGTGGGAGCCTGGGTGTGTGTCCTCAGCTCTCAGTCCTGCCCTTACCCTGTCTTTTTACCAAGTCAAAAACAAGCCCAGAGGAATTTTAACCTGCTGTTTATGTTCTGTTAACAAATACCAACCACAAACCTGTTTTTCTTGCTTCCTTGATGAAGAGGGAATGACAGTATAGGGAGAGGGAACTGATGTTTGTGCTTGTGGAGATCAGGAAGGCTGGAAGGGTTAAACAGGCCGGGGTTTGAAAGCAGTGGAGAAAAAGAGTATGACAGCAAAAAAAAAAAAAGTAAAAATAAAGCCAAAACAGGAAAAACTGGCTACAAAGACAGACTTGGGCAAAAGCTTTTTATGGGAAGAGTCATATCCACATATGGGATAAATTACAGAGAAAGGGCATGGAAAAAACCCCATCTTAAATGTATATTTAAAAGCAAGAGAGCAAGGGGGAAGAAGAAGAGACACGGGATGTTGCTAAAGAACCATGGTGAGAAAGACAGTGTAGGAGCCAGCAGGAAACGGTAGCAAAACAGCTGCCAGCAAAGGACTGGTGGGGCCGATGGTGCTCTGCTACCCTGGTTTGTCCAAGGCTTTGTAGTGCCTTTCCTGCTCGATTTAACATGGATGTACATGGAAAAGAGCAGAAAAAACACCTGATCCCTCTTCGGGGGAATTCCTGCGGACTGCAGGGCAGGCAGGAGAGGTAAGAGGAAGGGAGCACAGTACTCATTGCAAAATATTCCCCTTGGCTGTCACCCAAGAATTCCTATGGGAACCTAAGGTGCTTTTGGCATGTGTGGCGCTAAAACAAACCTTATCTACGCCACGGAAAATTAGATCTGCACACACTGACGGGGGCAGCTGCACCGTGACTGCTCTGGTTCGTACCTTCTCTGCTCCCCAGGTTTATCCCCGCTCCCAGCCAGGTCTCGTCGTGGCTGCAGCAACACTGCTGAACTTAGCTTGTCCTTGTCTACACTTGCAGCTAATTCACATTCGGCCCTGGTTCAGCCGCTCCTGTTGCTGACACCTGTTGTCAGCAGTCGGTAATTTCTTTTTTTAGGACAAGCCTACGTTGCCCTGGAGCTCAGAAAGGGCCTTAAATTAGACTTAATTCTATTCAGACGTAGTTAGCGGTATTTAATTAGCACAGTCCTAAAGCAAAAGTCAGTCTATTCCTTGGACCACTGGAGTGCATTCTGGATACTTTCCATACTGCTGCAGGAGTCTGACTTTATTTTTTTTTAATTTATTTTTTTATTTTTTATCTTTAGCCCAAGAAATGTGCTGGGGCTTTTCAAGCACTTCCAGAGTAGGGGCCACATCTTAATAGACAGATTCCTTTGCAGATGGCTTCCTGCTCGTTTGCAATTGCAAAACTCCACTGAGGCAATTACCGTGATTGCAGACATGGGAATGTGACATTAGGAAAGCATTTAATGTATTCTCAGCATCTGTTACAGTGCTGCTGCAAATGGAAACCTCGGGGAGATGCCAGCACTATGGGCAAGACTTGCTTAAATTTGGCTGCCTAGAAGTTCACATCCAGGCTGAACTTGACATGCAGGTACTCTCTGAAGCCCATGAACAGACATGGGCACATCCAGAGGGTGATTCACCTATCCCAGCTGGTGTTCCAGAGAAGAGGGATGACTTGTCATCTGATGGCGCTCCATCCTGTGCGAAAATGAGCAGTTTAGATGAGGAATCCCATTTTAGGCAGCTGTGATCCCATTTGGGCTCTGTGATCACTGTGATTTTCACAGACCACTGGAAGCTGCCCCAGAAATGATGAGCCAATGCTTTTTCACCGCCATGGACTTGTAAGCTGACAAACTAGGAGATCTTCTGCTTGCCAGAAGAGTTCAGTTTCTCAGAAAGTGATGCAGGAGCTGGCAAGAAGACACTCTATGGGAATAAGGAGAAAGGGGGATTTATCAGCAGTAATGGAGACAAATCCCAGCCTGAAGATTAAAAGCCTTAGCTGTGTTATCCAAGTACAGAACAATGCTCTGGGAACTATTTCTTTTAACTTTGCTGTTTTTTCATCCATTTTCTCCCTTATTTCTATGAAGATGCCTACACCACATGGCTAGAACATCATCCTACTTGAATCCATTTTGAAATGGATGTTCAGAGAAGACTATTGAACTGCTTATCTTAGAGCCTGTTAGTTCTCCTCTGGTGAAATATTTTCATTTTGCATGACATAAGTAAATACGACAACAAAAGAAATAGACAGAGAGAATAAATAACATATGTATTCATTTCAAAAAGACCTATGTTTCAGGCCCTGAACATGAAACAACCCCAAAAGACAAGGAGGAAGCCCCAGGCTGGGTGACCTGGGAGAGCTTGGTGGTTGGGGTGCAGGTGGGATCTGAAATGGGAGGTGCTGGATGAGCACTGTGCTGCGGGAGAGGACCCAGCCACACTTTGAAGGGACTGATTCCTCGTTTCTGGAAATGAAGAGTCTGGGCATCTTCATGGCCGCAGAGTCTTGAGAGGAAAGGCTGCTGAAATGGTGCAGACTTACCCAGCTGTCTCCCAAACAGGCTGGGTACCACAACTAACAAGGTTTCACTTCCCTCATCCCCTCCTCCTGTGGGTTTTGGGGCTCGTGCAGAGCTGGATGTTCCTTGCAGTTCCATGGTTTCCCGAAAAGCCTGCAGCAGGCATAGGTGGTGACTATAGCAGGTCTTGGGAGCAGCAGGTCTCAGGCCAGAGCTTCCCACCTCAGCCTTTCCTATTACTCACCTACTTGGATCCTTGCTCAAAGTGCTGCTTCAGCTCCTCACATGTCCACTCACATTGTGGGGGGCAGTGGGATCCAGTAACCTCACAGCCTGTGAAAACATCTCATCTGCTTTGGGGGATCTCCCTCTCACGTTGCATGGAAATACCAGCTGGCAGGGACCAGCCGAGGACTGGGAATTCCCTCCATGGCTGAGCACCTGGGGCCAAGATTTCAGTGCCTACCACCTACTGACCTGTGGGTCCTGCCAACACCACTCTTGGTGGGGTTGTGCTGTGAACCAGAGATGGGAGCTACACTGAATATTAAACAAACCCCCACTCTGTCCCTCCTTTATTGCTAGTTTAACCTGAGGCACCTCCCAGGCCTAGCTAAAACCTTGCCAAAGAGGAAAATCCACTCCACTGAGGGAGGAGGTGAAACCAGGGTGAAAACGTGCAGCTGGAAATGGTGATGGTGGAAAAAGTGCAACTTTGGAGCAGATCTTAAGAGTTTTGTTTTGGTGGGCTTTTTGTAAGAGTCCAGGCCTAGATTTTAAGAAGTTAGCCTGAAGCTTGGACTAGTGTGATTAGTTTCATATCAGCTGTTAGGGACAAACACACTGCTTCTTTGACTTGAAAGTATCTTTGAGTACTCAAAGTACTGTAAGTACTTTTGAGCCTTTGAGTATCTCAATCTGTCTAGCAGAGAGAATCCTGTCCCCTACAAACACTCTGATGGGGCACTGCCACAGAAATCATCCAGATCACCTTCCCTCTTCTCCAAACCCTCATTCCCTCCGCTATCACAAACATTAGCATGGCTGTGTGCTGACACAGGTTGGGGAAGTAGTCCTGTGGTTACTCCTGAGTTTAGCATCTTCTTTTCTTAGAAAAGGCCACTTTTTGACCTCCCTCTTCCTCAGTGGCAAAAGTGCAATGGTTTGTAGCAGTCCTGTAAAATCACCTGAATTATTCCTCCTGCACAATCCTTTTATTTTTGTTAATTTCTTTTCTTACTTTTCAGTTTCATTTTAAAGGCCTTGCTTAAGGCTGAAATGAGAATAAGTGGCAAAAGATGGAAACCTCTCATATTGGCTTTGTGACAGTGTAGTTGTGGAGGGGATGGTGCAGAAAATTGTAATGTTTAACCCTGCCCTGCTGGGGCCAGGAGCTCATCTGGGGTTGCTTTTGGCACTGGAGCCCAGCCCTCTGGTGTGTGCCCACCTGCAGGACACACCACGCTGCCCACTCCTCCTCCAGGATTTTGGGGAGCTCTGTCAGGCCGTGAGGCACACGGTCTTGCGACAGCTCACTTATGCAACACAGGCTGTATCTGCTTGCTGCTGCCAGATTGTGGAAATCTGCAAATAATTGCAAAGTCTGCCAGTTTAATTGGATTGTGGTGTATTTGCACAGATGGGTGAAGTCTTCCAGGCCAATATTTTCCAGAGTGACTTAGCAGTCTTTCAGCTTTAAGGTACTCAGTATGAGAGAACATAGAAGCAATGGGTTTCTGCAGATCTTTTTAAGAGAAGCACCCCCAAACTGAAGTAATCCAAACCGTCAATCACCCAGATATCCCTTGCCACAGAGACCTTGAGATGGGGGATATTTCACAGTAGCTTGATGTAAACCAAACTAAACTCATAAAAATAATACAAGACATCTTAACACATCCTTTGTTCAGCAGAAAAATCCAGTGTGAATGTGTATGTGTGCAGGCACTTTTACAGGAAGTATAATGAATAAACGAATATTTGTAAAATAAGAGGAGGAGGAGGAAAAGAAAGACGTTTTATTTCATGTGCGAGTTGGCTGTTGTTGTTGTTGTTGTTGTTATTTTTTTTAATGAGGTACAAAATGTTACTGTGGAACACTGTCCCTGTGTGCTCTGGCCCTTTTCCAGGCCTAGAGCTCAGTACTTACTGGGGAAAAGAAAGCCCCGTACTCGACTTTCTGAAAGATAGGCAGTTATAGCTTGTTAGAGGCTGAAAATGAAAAGAATCAAATTACTTATTAATTAAATACAAACTCTGCAAAATTGCTCAAAAGCAACTAGTCCCCAGAGCCCAAGCTACAGATGCCCAATATCTGAATACACAAAAGGAAAACAGTTTATTAGCATTATCATCAGCTTTTTCTACCAAGAATTCACAGGGAGACAAGCAAGCTGTAGAAGATGCTGCTGCTTTCACTGAGAGATCTCACTAAATCACCCTTACAAAAATCTGCAATTTGTAAGAAGAAATAAATGGCTATTTTAAAACATTGTTAGAAGCACTCACAGAAGCGGTAGGACCAACTTAAAATAATTTCAGTTAAATCAAAGCATTTTTCACAGGCAACAAAATGATGTACTTACTTGATCTTGACGTAACTACTTTTGAGAATGTGACCTTGGAGGTCTGCACGGCTGTAGTGAAGTCGAGGTGCCCTAGTGCTAAAGTCACTCTTGAAAACAGGACTTCAGTAGCTTTGCACGTAACCAAGTTGGCTTTGGAAAGTCTTCACAAACACTTCTCCAGATCATATGTCCAGAGCTGAAGTCAACTTTTCCCTTGTGTAGCCAAAGCGGACCTCAGCTCCTCGTGTGAGCACTTCTCACTGTTTTGCTGTGTCAATTAGCTTTTGTCTTAAAGCTCATTGTCCGGAAGTCCTGAATCTTTGAATCTTTCCTTCACAGCAGAATGAGCTTCTGGTTCCTGTGGGTAAAGAGGAAGCCTCAAAAAAAGCAGAAGAAATTATAAAGAACCCCAACATTTATTTTTTTGGAACCTAGCATTATGAAATCCCTGAAGCAACTCTGCACCCTCAGAGCCATTAGACCCCAACCTCCCCCTTCCCACCAGGCACCCTGAGAAGGCTTCTCGCCAACCACCCTCTAGAGCATTAGAGACAGGTTTTCAAAGGTGCTTAGACACCCGAATGCCTCGGAGAAGTTGGCCTTGACTTCTCAGCAGGGTTAACTTGTCCTGTTGGGTGGCTGACCAGCCTCTTCTGCATGCTGAGAGTTGGGGTTTTTGTTCTAACTTGTGGCTGAGCAAACCAACCACACCGGAGCAAGGGAATCCCAAGGCAGGGTCTAGCAAGGTCTCGTAGTTTGCTCTGAAGACTTGAAAGAAAGGGCTCCCCACCGGCCTGGGAAACTCTGGCTGTGCTCAGGTTCTTCAGTCCCCCTTGAAACAACAGGTGCTGCGGGCTCAAAAAGACACCCACAGGGTCAGATGAGGGCTTGGGTTAATTTTTGGTAGTTTTTTGTTGGTTTTGAAGGGAAAAGGAGTTCTGAGAGGTTGACCATGGCTTGAGAGTGCTGGAGACTGCCAGGAATAGAAGAACTTCTTTTAGGACCTTGTTACAGAGATCCAAGGAACCATTTTTGAATCAGACCATAGCTTTTGCTGCTTTTGTGATTTGCCACCTGTCTTTTGCAGGCTTGGGGTGGGGGGCAACAGAAGGAAAGGAGAATTGCTAGGGCCTCTCATAGTATTAGCTATGTTTCATTGCTGTCATTAAAGTCAGCTATTAAATATAAACCGTGATATTTGCAATGCTAACTTTGCCCTTTGCAAACATTTTGAACGGAAGTTGTTCTCCAAGCGCCTTTCAGACTAGAGATAACAAGGTGACAAATCCTTTAAAGTGATGATGCCTTGAGTATCAGTGATGCTTTCAGGTACTCCTCTTTTAATAGATGTCCCAGTTTAGCTGCTGGCAGCCAGAACAAAGGGAGTAACCAGGAAGTTTTCGAGAGTCAAAATCAGATTAGGTCTCTCCTCAGAGAAACGTTTAACTCCTTACGAGGGACACCCAGAACACGTGCCGGTAAATAAAGGGCCTCTCTTTTTCCATCTTTCTCATAAACCACTGAAATCATGGCCACAGTGCATTTTGCAATAGACTGGATTCAGTGAAATAATGTTTGCTTTCTGACTTGCCAGCTTGCTCTACTTTTCTAGGCTTGGCTGGTTTAGGTCAGCCATGAACTGGGTTAGGAGCACTGATGCAGCCCATTGGTAACTGGGCTCAGGAGGCTCTTGGCCTGGCAGGACCATCCTGGTGGGCATGGCTGGAGGGATGGTGATAGAGCACTTCTTTTTACAAGGGCGTGGAGTGACAGAAGGGGCAATGGCTTCACACTGTCAGAGGGGAGGTTTATACTGGATATTAGGAAGAAATTCTTCCCTGTGAGAGTGGTGAGGCCCTGGCACAGGTTGCCCAGAGAAGCTGTGGCTGCCTCATCCCTGGAAGTGTCCAAGGCCAGGTTGGACAGGGCTCTGAGCAACCTGGGCTAGTGGAAGGTGTCCCTGCCCATGGCAGGGGGTGGGACTGGATGATCTTTAAGGTCCCTTCCAACCCAAACCATTCTGTGATTCTCTGAAATGCCAGTCACCTACCTCATAACAATTTTCTCATTGCCAGATGCTTGCAGAATCCACTTTCAATCTTCCTCTGTAATAGCATCCCATTACTGTAGGTTAATGCCCTGGCTCTTGCGTCCTGGAGCTCTACAACTCCCTTGCCAGGCTGGTTAACACAAACAAGATGTGGTACTGGACAAAAAGAGTGATTCCAACAGCTAAAAGTCTAAACAGATTAGGAAGAGGGTGAGGGAAGAAACGTAGGTGCCAAGAGTTACAGCAATGTGCAGCGACATGGCCAAGGGAACCAGAACTCAGATCCCAAGCCCTGATAGTAATCTGTTACTTAATGCCATCATTTTGGTATGTGAGATGGGTCATCTTCCTTAAAGGGTTTAGAAAGTAGCCAGACCAGTTCCTCTGTTTATATAAGGAAGATGTTTGTAGACCTCTTGATCCTAAGGCAATTAATACAGCCCACTGGGGAAAGAAAAAAAAAAAAAAAGGAAAAAAAAAAGGAAAAAGAAAGAAAAAAGGATAACCAAGGAAAAATAAGAAAAAGGAAAGCAAAAATAAAAATAAAAGTGAAAAAGAAAAATAAAAGTAAAAAAGAGAACTGGGCTAGATTCTCATGTAAACAGCACCCAGAATGCCTAAAATTCTAACAGACGCAGATGTTTTTATGTCGGGGTATTTTTTTGGTGAGCGGCCTCTTTGTGGTCAGCTGTAAGCATCATATTTACATAGTTCTGCATTTCTGAAAAAGCCTATTGCATGAAGTTGGGATCCTACCAAAGGAAAACAAAACACAACACTAACGAAAAATAACAAGCTCTTCCAACAATGTTCAGTAACTGACTTAGAGGTTAGTGCTATGTTCTGGGAAAAAAAATTATCCAGGCACCATAGAATTTCATGCACTAAAAACTTTAAACATTTCAGAGGAACATAACATACGACACAGGGTGTTTTTATTTAATGAATGGCTGTAAGAAATGGGGCCAGCATCCCTTCTCACAGATGAATGTCTTGGGCCAAGAGCGTTGCTGTACAATGTGTCATCACTCGGGAACCTAAAGAATTGTACTTGAGAAAACATTGCTACAAAATATCATCCCCTTCCCAGAAAGGTTCACTTCAGGCTTTGTAGAAAAACAGGACAACTCATTTCCACTGCACATAATTCTTCTGTTGAGAAACTTTCTTAAAGGCGTAGGTGGCGGAGCAAGTGGCTGGAAAACTGTTTAATCTCATAGTGACAATAATAGTTCCTGGTTGCTGTTGGTACTCACCTCTTGCTTTGGGTTTTTGATACTCAGGACTTTACAAACGTGGAGCAGGTTAATCCTCCCCACACCCTGAAAAGGGAGAGGGAGAGGGAGAAGGAAAGGGAAAGAAGGGGAAAGGGAAGGAGAAAGGGAGGGAGAGAGGAGCAAAAGGGAGGGGAGGGAAGGAACATGGAAAGGGAAAGGAAGTTTAGTTGCCATAAGAAACCTCTAGTTAAGACTCTTATGTCAAAAATTTGCTATTCTAACAAAGTTGCATGGGTTTTGTGATGTATTAAATGGGAAGTCTTACAGACATGGAGTTAGACTGGCCTGAAAATTACTTTTTTCTCATATGGTGTGTTTTCTACAGAGAAATTAGGTCAGTTCACAGCAAGTAATCAATTTACTGATTTAGGCCTCACCTCTACAACAGTAGCGTTTGCTGGGATAACTCAACATAATCACGTGTGAGTGTGTGTATTTATTTTTAGGGACTGTATATTAACATCCTCTTTCTTGTTCCTGGTTTGAAAAAGCAGAAGTTGGTTACCCAGAAGGATGCATCCATCACTGCTGGCTGTAGGACACTCCTGGCTTCACCTGCTTCAAGAGCAGTTTAAGCTTGCTCCTATTTCGTACTTCAAACAAAATGAAAAACAAAAATAAAACAGTCTGAGCCACACCACTAGAGTCTTCCCTGAGACAAAATCAGGGTATTTTGGAAGGGCTGCTCCTTTAGCAAGTCAAGGGAAGGCTGATGACAAGCAGAGAGCTCCAAAGAGAGAAGAATGAGTACTTTCAGTGCTAGTAATTTAACTTGTATCTTCTGCAGACATAACTCTTTGTGTAACCTGCCCAACAGTTACACCACAGAGAAGGCATTTCTGACACATTACCTGCTTTTTAAAACAAATCCCATTAAGGACACCCTCTAATCCCATTAGGGACACCTCAAATCCCGTTAAGGACACCCCCAAGCTGTACCTGCAGCCAGCACCCTCTCGAGGGCTCAAAATCCCCTGGGCCGGTCCTCGCACCCGAGCCCACCCAAGGCTGCTGCAGGTGGTGACAGGGCCGGTACCCCCGGGCACCGCTGCTCCCCACCAGCCGAGAGGGGAGCGGCAGCAGAGCCCCCAGAAGCGCCGGCAGCAGGGACGGGAGCGGGGACAGCCCGGGGACAGCCCGGGCGGGCAGCGGGGATGCTGCCAGCTGCGAGGCCGGGTCCTGGCGCTGGCCTGATCTCTGTCCTTAGGCTCCCTCTAGAGTTTACAGCAAATGAGCAAAAGGTCTCAAACGCCACTTGCACAGGAGGGTGGCATCTCCTCGTCCCCCTAGGCAGTGCTCTGGTCCTGGGCACTGCTGGATTATGTCCTTTGTACACTGAAAGGGCTCTTTCCTTCTTGACGGTCCCTGCTGCTGAACCTCACGGGGCCCTAATCCTGCCAGAAGGAAAGGGCTCCCGTTAAGTGAATGTTATATGGCGAATACTTGGGGCCTGCACCTCGAATCTCAAGGCAGGCTCACCCCACATCTCCTGAAGAAATTAGCACTTGGCCTGAAAAACTGAAGAGGTGGGGAAGCAGCGCTGGCTCAGTAACAGCTGAGGTGGGTTAGGAACAAATCTCAAACCTCCAAATGGGTCATGCTATGTCCCTGCCTTCTTCATCCTCAACTCTGGAAGACACATCCTGTGGAGGAGCTCAGGTATTATTCCCAATTTCCTCACTATTTGCAAGGGAATATATAAAACCCCAAGCAACCCAGATGCTTTATGTGTGCGGTTCAGATGGGCTTTGCTGGTTCCCTGGACAGCTTTATAAAGTGCTGGGGAAGGAGGGTGGCCAAAAAGAAGACGGGAAGCTTGCCTAAGCAGCTCTGGAGGAAAGAAAAACAGCGAGCAGCTCTGCCAGTGGAAAAGCCCAAACAAGAGCGAGGAGAAGGGTAGCGAGAAGAGAGGGGACAGGGTGTCCAGAGCCTGTTAGAGGAGCCAGGACATTCTTCACCCAGACCTCCCTATAAACACTCCTCCCTCCTTCCTGGTTCACTCCTCCAAGTTCTGTTTGGGGCTTGGGGTTTTGTGTTGTTGTTTGTTTTCCTTTCTTTCCCTAATCCTCTCCTCCGATCTTTGACTGGCGGCATCTCCAGCCGAAACGGCCCCAGAGCGGGGCAGAGCCGGCTGCGGGAGGCTGGAGCTCCGCGGGGGAGGCTCAGCTCTCGCCCCCGTCCCCACCCCGCACCGCCTCCCCCGCAGCCCCACTGCTGTGCCCCTCTTTTGCAAGACGATGGCGCTCTGATCTTTCCACAGCTTCACTCCGGGACTTTCGAGTATATTTTTTTCCTGTATTTTTTTTTCCACGCTTCACTGCTACTACGGGCGGGCGCCTGCCTCTGTCCCGATTTGCTGCAGCCATCGGGGGTGCCTGACTGTAAACAAAACACTTTAGATCATGGCAAGGTCGCTGCAGACACAGCCTTTTTTTTTTTTTTTCCTTTGCAGCCGCAGCGATTTAAGGTGGATTGCCGAGATCGCATGGAAGACGAGGGAGGACGAGCCGAAAGAGCGGCGGCGACCAACCCCGATCCCCGAGCACGGCCGCGGATGCTCCAGGGACGCGGATGCTCCCACCGCGGGGGAGACAGTCTGATTTTTTTTTTTTTTTAATTTTTCTCCTTTATTTTACCCCCTTTCCCGATGATTTGTCCCAGCGCGACCCCAACGTTTCCGGCGGCGCGGGTTTCGGGCTGCGCTGCCCGCGGAAAGACGCGCAGCTCCCGCGGCTGCGGGGGTACACCCCCGCCCCTTTTCCCTCTCCCCAGCCCCTCGGAGAGCAAGGCAGGGT